>CM032357.1:18488166-18698194 GCA_019023105.1 Diglossa brunneiventris | reverse complement strand
CCAAAAAACAACCCCTCAGCCCTGGTTTTCCACCCAAACACTCTCTCCTAACCAGACAGGGGTGGGAGGGACCTAAAGACCTTCTAATACTGCTCTTCCCAACAACATGACTGGTTTTCTTTTCCCTAAATACCAGGGACATCCCAGTTTCAGGTGCCAGAAGACCAAAAAAAAAAAAGGAAAAAGCAGATAAGACAACCCAGGTCAGCATCCCCAGAGCAGGGGAGACCCTTTATGGCTCCAGTGATGCCCCTCCAGAGGAGACTCTTGGCTCCATGATGTCCCATCCCTGCAGAGCTCAGGGGAAAGGAGAGGCAGCCAAAAAGTAGGGAATGCTGCTGGGGGTGGGGATGAGGGGAGACAGTCACACCAGAGACAGTCACACCAGGCAAGGCTTTACATTGTGATCTAAAAATAAAAATTAAACAAAACAAACCCATCAGTAGCAGCCAATACAGCCCTGCTCACAAAACCCAGCTGTTAAACAAGCTCCAGTCACAAAGCCAAATCCAGCTCCTGGCAGCAGCCCTGCCAGTCTGCCATCCAGGAGGATTTCAGGAGAGCAGCCCAGTGGGGGTGCTGCCCAGCCTCCCACCCCACCCTGGACAGCAGGGCAGGAGCTGGGCACAAAAGGCAGGCACAGTCCCCAGGGCTGTGTGCTCAGCTCATCCCTGCAGCCAGCTCGGGGCTGGGAGAACCCTGGCCACAAGGAAGCTGCCACAGGCTCCAGGATTTGGCAACAAGGAGAGTTCCTGGCTGTCCCACACCCAGGAGGGCTGGGGAGGCCCCCCCGGATGCTGTCTGTCCCCTGAGCTGATCCCAGAGAACAGCCAAGCTCTTATTTCACAGCACCAGCACAAAATCCCAGGCAGAAACTCGATCCCAGTCTGAGGCACGGCCCAAACCAGCCCCAATTCCCGAAGTTTAGGCTGCAGAGGCCTTGCAAAGGGGTCAGACAGCAGCACGGAGAGCCAGGCAGGGAACCCAACCCCACCTCACCATGGAGAAGCAGCCAGCTATTCCTTTAAGCGCTCTGGACGTGCTTGTGCTGGGATACACCCACCCCTGCCATGCCCAGAGCTGCTGCTCCTTCCCCACGTGTTAGATTTCATCCTCCTGGAGCCCCGAGGGGATTGGGGCTCCTGAGACACCTCGGGAGGGTGGCAGGGACAGGGGAGGGACAGGAGTAGATCCTCCTCCCTGAGCACAGGGTTTTGCAGAGCGTTTTGCAACAGCCCCAGCAGCGCCCGGGGAGCAGCAACTGCCGGGGAAGGCTCTGCAGGAACCCAGCTCATCCAGGCCGGGATTAAAGCCGGGTTTAACCCAGCCCATCCAGGCCAGGATCAAAGCCGGGTTTAACCCAACCCATCCAGGCCAGGATTAAACCCGGGTTTAACGCCTGGCACCTCCAGCAGAGGATGCAGTGCTGACCCTGAGAGGCACCAGAGCCCCAGCCGAGGGATGGATACAACAAACAGTGCTCAGGGATGGGGATGGGAAAGGGAAACACAGGATCTTCCTGCCCGTCCTTACCTTTTTCTTCATGGCTGTGCTTGGCATCACACACCTGCAGAGAGAAGCCCACCTTGGATCACTGCTTCCCACACGCACACGCTTCGCTCGCCAATCCCAATGCCGATGCCGATCCCAGTGCCGATGCCAATGCCGATCCCAGTGCCGCTCCCACCCCCGGTACTGGGGAAGCGCTGACACAGCCCCGGCTCCCCTCCCCGTGCTCCGGCCCATGGGGAACTCCCGCTGCTGCCGGGAAACCTCCGGCGCTCCCGAAACCACCCGGCCCGGCTGGCATGGCTGCGCCCGGGCCCGCGCTGCCTCCGCAGCCCCTTCCCGGCACGTTCCGCAGCCGCTTCCCTCAGGATCCCCGCAGCCCCTTCCTTCCCTCAGGATTCCCCCAGCCCCTTCCTTCCCTCAGGATTCCCGCAGCCCCTTCCTTCCCTCAGAATTCCCGCAGCCCCTTCCTTCCCTCAGGATTCCCGCAGCCCTTCCTTCCCTCAGGATTCCCGCAGCCCCTTCCTTCCCTCAGAATTCCCGCAGCCCCTTCCTTCCCTCAGGATTCCCCCAGCCCCTTCCTTCCCTCAGGATTCCCGCAGCCCCTTCCTTCCCTCAGGATTCCCCCAGCCCCTTCCTTCCCTCAGGATTCCCGCAGCCCCTTCCTTCCCTCAGGATCCCCGCAGCCCCTTCTCCTGGCACGTCCTTCCGTTCCCGCGGGATTCCCCGCAGCCCCATCCCCGCGATTCCCCCGGGATTCCCCGCAGTACCGCGCCGCGCCTCCGGTAGTCCGGGCTCGGGGCGGCGGCGGGCGGTGCCGGGCTTGGGGACGATGCCGGTGGGACCCCCGGTACCTGCGGCGGCTCGGGGGGCGCTGCCGGTGTGAGCGCCGGCAGGTCGGGCGGGGCGCGGGCCGGTGGCGCTGCGGGGCTCGGCGGGCCGGAGGCGCTGCCCGCGGCTATGGCGGTGCCCGGTGCGGTGCCCGGCGGGCCGGAGGCGGTGCCCGGTGCGGGGCTCGGCGGGCCGCAGGCGGTGCCCGGGGCAGTGGCGGTGCCCGGCGCGGGGCTCGGCGGGCCGCAGGCGGTGCCTGGGGCTGTGGCGGCGCCCCCGTCCCGCCCCCCCCCGCCCGTTCACGGGACCCAGCGCTCGGCGGCCGCCGCCGGTCACGTGAGCGCGCGTCCCGCCCGTCCCGCGCACGCGCGCGCCCCAGGCGTCAGGTGATGCGGGCGCGGGGCAGCCGAAGCTCCGGCCGCCATGTTGGGTGAGGGCAGCGTCTCTCTGGCAAGGTGAGGGCGTTTACTGGGGGGTCCCGATGAGTCCCGAGCATTCCCGGTGACTCCCGGTGTCTCCCATGGAACGGGAGAGCGAGGTCCGGCGGAGCCGCTGTGGTAATTAGCAGGGCAGGCAGTAGCGTTTTGGGACGCGCGGATCCCTTGCTTCTCAGCGCCTCCCATATGGTCTAGCGGTTAGGATTCCTGGTTTTCACCCAGGCGGCCCGGGTTCGACTCCCGGTATGGGAAGTTTGACTTTTTTTCTGCCGGATCAGGAAACACCCCACCCTCCTTTCCGATTTTCCGCGCGTTCTCCCTCAAAACTCCTTCGGGACTTGATTTTTACACCTTTGCGGCAAAATTTCTCGGCGCCAGGAGCCCCCTGAAGCCGTAGGAAGCAGCTTTGCCGCTGCAAACGCAGCCTCATGCCTATTTAAACGTTCAAGTGCATTGGAACATAAAGCCCCCAGCTAATTAACATGCTGTTAATTGGCCTTTTCTCTCTTTTTTTCGCAACCAAGAAAATTCCTGCTTGTGTCCCACGGTGTGTTTTAAACCACCCTGACTTCCTCAAGGCAAATAGGATTGTGCTGAAGATACGTATATAGAAATCCACATATGATATATAGATTTATACATGTTTATTGCTGAAGGGACTCCTGGCAGCTCTTCCAGACCTGTGGACTCAGAGATGTGCTGGGGTTTCCTGGCTTCCAGAGATCCTGGGAGCTGCTGCTGCCACAGAACCGGGGCCATCACCTTGGGTGTCCTCTCCCAGAGCCATCAGTCACCTCGGGTGTCCCCTGGGAGCCATCAGCTTGGGTGTCTGTGAAAAATGCGTGTTTTATGATTGGTTTTTCGCAAATATTAAAAATGAATATTATATGTGTTATGTTAGAAAGTTATGCTGTGTTAATTTTCTTAAGCAGTGTGTTAAATATAGTTTTAGGTTATAAAAAATGGTAAAATAGAAACTATGCTATGTAAGATACTTTTTTTAAAGAAAGGACTCGCAGCGAAATAGCAGCCACAGGACACCTGAATCTTTCAGAGAAAAAGAATTTATTGCCCTCTTATCAGAAGAAACAAACTTCTTCCCGCCTCACTCAGCCCTGAAGATGCTGTGAGGATTCAGAGGAAGAAGCTGACACTGCCCAGACAGAATCCTGTGTTTGAATGGAATTTATGCATCACTAATGAGGTGTATGAATATGCAACAGGCTGTTGTTTTTAAGGGTTAATCTTCTGTTAACGTGGGTCCTTTTTCGGGCTTATTTTTCCCACAAAGAGGTTCCTGGACTGTCCTTAACTCTTTGTTTTTATTGTCTCATATTGTCCTAAATCCTAACTATCCAAATTATTATTACTCTGATTATATTGCTATTTTTATAACCATTTGATTACTATTAAACTTCTAAAATTTTAAAAACAAGTGATTGGTGTTTTTCACAATGTCCCCTCCCAGAGCCATCAGTCACCTAGGGTGTCCCCTGAGAGCCATCACCTTGTCTGTCCCCTGAGCCCTCACATGTCCCCCTGAGCCCTGTCACCTTGGCTGTCCCCTCTGAGTCTCACCGTCCCTCCCAGAGCCATCAGTCACCTGGGGTGTCCCCTCCCAGAGCCATCAGTCACCCGGGGTGTCCCCTCCCAGCCTCATCACCCTGTGTGTTCCCTGAGTGCCATCACCCTGTGTGTCCCCTCTGAGCCTTGCCATCCCCCTCGGTGCCATCACCCTGTGTGTCCCCTGTGACTCTGTGTCCCCTCAGTGCCATCACCCTGTGTCTCCTGAGTGCCATCACCCTGTGTGTCCCCTCTGACTCTGTGTCCCCTCGGTGCCATCACCCTGTGTGTCCCCTGTGACTCTGTGTCCCCCTCGGTGCCATCACCCTGTGTGTCCCCTCGGTGCCATCCCCCTCAGAGCCATCACTCCCTCGTGTCACCCCCTCCCCAGCTCTGGCCCCTCACCCCTCCCTCCCTTGGCACTGGGCAGTTCCAGGCAGCTCCAAGGAAATTCCAGCCTGGCAAACCTTGAACTGTTCAATGGGTGGGAAAGGCAGTGCTGGTCCCACAGAATTCCAGGTTTTGAAGCTTTTTGAAGCTTTTTCCCCCCCATTTCTTAAAGATTTTAAAGCAAACATGGACATAAAAATGGGTTTGGATTTCTCCTTTAAAACCAGGAAATATGTCAGGAAAACACACCCCCCTTCCTTCTTGCACTGGATTTTAACAAGTGTTTTCTATTTACATTTCAAATATCCTTGTCAGACCCTGAAGCCCAAATTGCAGAGTTTTGTCTGACTCTGGGTGTGTTCATGTTATTTTCATGCAAAACAATTCCCAGGAGAAGCTGTGACAGTAACTTTGTGTCCCCTAAAACTGTGCCAAGGTCCATGAGAATTTGGAGCCATTTTACCTCTTTGTTCCTCTTGCTGAACTCTCAGATATCCCAATTAAACAGAAAAAAAAATTTCCAAGTTTGATTAGCTGTGAAGGGGGGAGAGAATAAAATGGTTTTTTCTCTCCCACCCCCCTTCCTTCTGGACCTCTCCTCTATTTTTAAAGCAGATTTTTGAAGAAAGTGGTCCACAGTCAGAATATTCTGATAAAATCTGTCTAATTCCCTGATGTTCTTGCAGGAGAACAACTTGTCTCCAATTTTGGAACTCAGTTTCTAACTGAGCTGCACAATGACAACATTCACTTGCTGCCAGCAGCTGCTCTGAGCTGTCCTTGTTCAGCACGAGCCTTCTGCTCACAGATCCCCTACACTCAACTTGTTAATTTTTGAAGTTTTATTGGCCAGGTTTTCACTGAACAACCCCAAAGCTGTAAAAAGTGCAGCTCAGGGGCTGTGCAGAGATAACCCCTCACTCCAGGAGCCAGCTGCACCCCCTGCACAAGCACTGAGCACTTCAAACTCCTGCTTTTGTGACTCTGGCAGACCACAAAGAGCTGAAGGAGGTGGGGCTCAGCTCCTTCCTTGACAGACTGCCCTGGATTTGGGATTTAGGGCTGTTGGCACAGAGATACAAAGATAAAGGCACCAGCATGCCCTTCATCTTTAGCAGCAGCACAGGAAAGCAGGCAGGAAGTGGTGCTCACTCCCAATAATATCCCAATTTATAAATTCAGCCCACAAGACAAAAATAGCTTCACCAACAGGTATTGTTTAATTCAGTAGTGCTCTGAAATAAACCAGTGACCCCACAGGATCGTTACTGTCAAGGAGAAAAGCCCCAAAGACCGAAACATTTTGTGTAAAATGCGCACAAAAAGCAGCCTGGGGTTCGCTGCTCTGACCAAAGTTGTACTCGGGGCTCAGCAAATGTTCAAAGGCTCTCCCTGCCTTCTCTGAAGGGTTTTCTTCACACACTGAACATTTCCATCGGTTTTAGGGACCGGAGAGCCACAAAATGGGCAGGAAGGTGTTTCACACAGGCACAAAGGGCCATCAGTGCTCCCACCTGTCCGTGCCCAGGGGAATGAGGCATCTTTAGAGCTCTGGGCAATTCTAAACCAGAAGAAGTCACCAGCCAGGCCTTCCTTTGTCTGCGTGGCCCACCCTGACTGAAGGGGATCAATAAATGTTATTTAAACGCAGGGCAGCAGTGCCCTGTGTGCAGCACTCAGTCCTTCCAACACCCCAAAAATCAGCAAAATCCTCTGAAGGAGGTGAGCTGAGCTGAGAGCGTGAAGTCTTTTGTGTCAGTGCTGCTGTGGGTAATTAGCACAAAGTCATTAATTACTGAATCCCAGACTGGTTTGGGTTGGAAGGACCTTAAAGCTCATCCAGCTCTGCCCCTGCCATGGGCAGGGACACGTCCCACTGCCCCAGGGTGGCACTCCCCAAGCACACATGGCTGTCACAGAGCTGCTCTGCTGCTCCACAGGCTCTGTGCTTCCCTTCCAGCCGTCCTGTCTGCTCTGTGTGTGCAGGGGAAAGGAGGGGAGCAGGGATGATCAGAGGCAGGTGCTTTGTGTCCTGGATTGCCAAGCAAATTTTATTCTATTTGCCATCTGTATGGCAGTTGTCTTCTGTTCAGTGGGCAGTTTTCCCTATTGTTGGAACCCAGGAAATTCCTCTGGCTGCCCTGGAGGACTCAAGCCCCTGCCCAGGGGGCTCAGAGACCTTGGCACAGAGCCCAAACCCCTGTGCCTTTGATTTAGCCCTTGGAAAAAACAATTACCAACCTTATATGAAGAATTACAAGCCACGAAAGTTTAAGTAGAATAATAGTGAAAAAATAGATTTTTGGGGTTTTTAGAATGGGGGTCAGGGGGCAAGATGGAGGGATCTGGGCATGTCCAGCCTTTCTCCTTCTTCTTCTTGGCCTCCATCTTCTGCTGTGATGGTGGAACTTTTAAATTGGTTTAGAGTAGAAGCTCACTGTCTAACATAGGTGATAGGTATTGGAAAGTCATTGTAAACATTGTACACGTAGTTTTTAGTATAAAGAGATAACACCGCCCTGGGGCAGGCAGAGTGCCTGGAACTGTCCTGCTGGACAGACCTCAGCTGGACAGAAGAAAGAATTTTATAGATAAGGAACAATAAACAACCTTGAAGCTGAGAAACGAAGAGCACTGACTCCTTCTTTGACCGCTGGGCTGGGAAAAGAGACTCTCTGACACATCTCGGGGTCACTGTGAGCAGTGAGAGACCCAGAGACCTTATCTCTCCCACAGCCACTCCTCCCTCAGGGCAGACACCTGCTGATAACAGCAATTGAATGTCCCTGCATGGCTGATAAGAACTACAGCATCCCACTGGGAGATGTGAGCCCAGGGAGGAGCCAAGCATTCCTACCGGATATAATCTGGAGATTCTGGAACACCAGCATGCTTCTCCACTGGATTTCCCAGAGGAACAGCAGCTGCCTCTTCCCCTGGATCTTCAGAGGAAGAGACTGCACCTTTCTCCAGGATCCCTGCTCCAGCAGAACCACCCCTGACACTGCAGGAGGGCTGAGCCACAATTCCAATGGGACTGCTGCCAACACCCTGACCCACAGGGTGTCAGGTTGGGTTCTGACTCTGGCAGTGTTGTTCTGTGTAGTGCATTGTTTATTTTATATTTTTATTTTCTTCTCTATTAAAGAACTGTTATTCCTGCTCCCGTATTTTTTACCGGAGAGCCCCTTAATTTAAAATTTATGGTAATTCAGAGGGAGGGGGTTTGCATTTTCCACTTCAGGGGAGGCTCCTGCCTTCCTCAGCAGACTCCTGTCTGTTCAAGCCAAGACAGCTCCATCATCACACGGAGATTCCCTTCTATCCCAGCTCTGCTTGGAAAGCTGAGTGTGCCTCTGCTGTGTCCCCAGCCACAACCACGCACCTTTCCTGCAACACCCCTGTCTTATCTCTGCTTTCAAGGCTGCAGAATCCTCCTGAAAAGCTGCCAGGATTGCACGGGGCAAGTGCAGCTTGCACAGAGCTGCTAATGAGCCTGTCAGATCCAATGGCAACTAGAGGGTCTGCCTTAACCCTCAGGGTGCATCCGGCTGTAAATCAGCACAAAATTCACCCCAGCTCAGGGCAAGGGCTGCAGATTCCTCGTCTCCATGCTGGGAAGTGTGGGGAGTGTGCCAGCAGCTGCCAGCCAGCAGCAGAACAGGGTTTGGGGAAGCCCATCACGGATAAACCACAGCCTAGAGCAGCTCCTTGACCACCTCCAACTCTTCCTTTGCAGAGGATCTGTGACTGGGTTTGTGCCCTTCTCCTGCTGCCGGCAGCGCTGGGACACGAACAGGACCGCAGCTGCCTCAACGAGGCCCAGCCTGGAAAACTCCCCCGGCACCAGCACAGCGCCAGCCTCTTCCACGGCGTGTCCCTCAAGCAAGATCTGTCACCCACAGCCGGCGACTCTTTCCTCTGACCTTCCTAAAGCCACCGTGTCACCCCTGGGACGCCCTGGTCCAGCTCCCGGAGCCCAGAACTGCCCCCGGAGCCCAGGGCCGCTCCCAGAGCCCGGAATCGCTCCCAGAGCTCGGAGCCGCTCCCGCAGCCCAGGGCCACTCCCGGAGCCCAGAGCCGCTCCCGTAGGCCAGGGCCGACCCCGGAGCCGCTCCCGGAGCCTCCCCCGGAACCGCTCCCAGAGCCCAGGGCCTCCCCGGAGCCCCGAGCCGCCCCCGGAGCCCGGGGCCGCCCCCGGAGCCCGGAATCGCTCCCGGAGCCCGGAATTGTCCCCGGAGCCCAGAGCCGCCCCCGGGGCCGCTCCCGGTTCCTTCGGCGCCGCTTCCCGGAGCAGGGCTCCCCCTCACAGCCCCTGTGACGTCACCGCCGCGCCGCCGGCTGCGATTGGTCTCTTCTGTTCCCGCGCCTGCGCACTGCTGCGGCTGAAGGGGCACTTCGGGTTGCTGGGGTTGGGCACCGCCGCTCCCGGTGCCCGCGGTGCCCCCAGTGCCCCCGGTGGCTCCGGTGCCCCCGGTGTTCCCGGACGGGCAGTGCGGCCCCTCCGCCGCCCGCGCGGTCTCTGAGGCGGCCCGGGCGGGGCGGCAGACACGGGAGCGAGCGCTGCGCGTGCGTGAGGCGCGCTGGCCCTAGCGCCCCCTGGCGGCCGCGGCCCCTCAGGCGCCGGGAGTGCGCGGGCCCTTCCCGTCCTGTCCCTGAGGGATCGCTGGGGCTGGGAAAGCGCTCCGGGATCATCGAATCCGGGATCATCGAATCCGGAGTTAGCGAATCCGGGGTTAGCAAAACCGACCTGTGGCCCGTCCCCGCCTTGTCACCAGCGCACAGCGCTGAGTGCCACCGCCAGGCGTTCCTTGGCCACCTCCAGCGAGGGGCACTCCAAACCCCACCGGGCAGTTTCAATCCCTCACCGCCCTTCCCATGGGGTAATTCTGCTGATTTCCACCCTGACCTCCCCTGGCCCAGCCTGGGGCTGTTCCCTCTCCTCCTGTCCCTGTTCCCTGGAGCAAAGCCCGACACCCCCGGCTGCCCCCCTCCTGGCAGGAGCTGTGCAGAGCCACAAGGGCCCCCCTGAGCCTCCTTTGCTCCAGGCTGAGCCCATTCCCAGCCCCTCTCCAGGCTCAGCCCATTCCCAGCCCCTCTCCAGGCTGATCCCATTCCCAGCCCCTCTCCAGTCTCAGCCCATTCCCAGCCCCTCTCCAGTCCCAGCCCATTCCCAGCCCCTCTCCAGGCTCAGCCCCTCCCCAGCTCCCTCAGCCCCTGCCCTGGGCTGTGGCACTGCCTGGGAAGTGCTTTGGGGTGGGAGGTGCCAGCACCCGGCCGGGCAGGGTTTTCCAGGCGATTCCACAAACCAAAGGTTCCCATCTGTCCCCGTGGGAGGGACGCTGGTGCTGGGGGTTCCTGCAGAGCTGTGGCACGGTGGGGCATTCCATGGGGTGGGATGTTGTTGGTCAGGTCCTGCACACTCACAGAGCAGTGGGGCAGGGTATGGTTTCCCTGCCTGGTGACAGCACTGCTGTCTCCTTTACTCCAGGCTGAGCCCCTTCCCAGCTCCCTCAGCCCCTCCTGGGGCTCCAGCCCCTTGCCAGCTCTGTTCCCTTCACTGGACACGCTCCAGCCCCTCCAGGTCTTGCCGGGATTGTCCCAGAGCTGTCCCCAGCACTGGAGGTGCCCCAGCAGTGCCAGCTCAGGAGACAGGCACTGCCCTGCTCCTGCTGTCACACCATGGCTGCCGCAGGGTGCCCTTGGCTTTGCCCACCTGGGCACACCTGGGCTCCTGTCCAGCCACTGCCCCAGCACCCCCAGGGCCTTTCCCAGTTTTCCAGGCCCTCTTCCCCCAGCCTGGAGCATTCCATGGAGACCAAGGGGCAGGACCGGGCACTGGGCCTTGTTGACCCTCACAGTTCTGCTGCCACCCCACGGATCCAGCCTGTCCTGATCCGTCTGCAGAGCCTCCCTGCCCTCCTGCAGATCCACATCCCACCCAGCCTGGTGCCATCTGTGAATTTGCTGATGATCATCCCCTAATCCAGATCATCAATAAAGATACTGAGCAGAACTGGGCTCAGTGCTGATCCCTGGGGGACATAAGACTTGTCCCAACTGGACATGGCACCCTTTCCACCATTCCCAGCCCTCCCTGGCCATCAGCCAGTTTTCAACCCTGCCCAAGTGACCCTGCCCATGGGCTGCAGCTTTTCCAGCAGCTCCAGCACAGCAGCACCCTGGCAGGGCTGAAATGAGGCACAAAGGCAAAATTCCATCCTAAAGAATAGCCTGAAAAGGGGAGAGCTGGGAAAAGCCACAGATGATTATGAGAAGAAATGGCCAGCTCCAGGGCCCAGCCCAGGGACAGGGAAATGTGTAATTCCAGCCCAGATGCTTCCAGAAATAGAAAAATTAGAATACAAAATTAGACAGAGAGAAAATTAACTCCCTGCACGTGTAAAACAGAATAATTGGGACAGGTAGGAAAGCTCAGGCAAATTCCTCACGTGTCCAAATACTGGAGCCGGCTGCACCCTGCAGGTGTGGCTGTCAGTGCAGGGATTGGCACTTGGATCCATCCATCCATCCATCCATCCATCCATCCATCCATCCATCCATCCATCCATCCATCCATCCATCCATCATCCATCCATCATCCATCCGTCCATCCATCATCCATCCATCCATCATCCATTCATCATCCATCCATCCATCATCCATTCATCATCCATCCATCCATCATCCATCCATCCATCCATCATCCATCCATCATCCATCCGTCCATCCATCATCCATCCATCCCTCATCCATCCATCCATCCATCATCCATCCATCATCCATCATCCATCCATCATCCATCCATCCATCCATCATCCATCCATCCATCCATCCATCCGTCCCTCCCTCCCTCCTGGCAGAGCAGGAATTGCCTGGTGTCCCTGTGCTGCAGGCAGTGTGCTGCTGGGTGTGGCCCCGCTGGTGACAGGGACATTTCTGTCACTGCAGGTACCCAGAGCTGGACAATTTCCGTTCCTGTCTCTGGGAGAGCAGCGGGGTTGGGCCGTGGAGCAGTCGCTGCTCCAGGAAGGGATTTCCAGGGCAGGGATGAGCGCAGGCAGCAGCAGCAGCGGCAGAGGCTGTGCAGGAGCTGCCCTGTGCTGCTGGCCACAGCTGGGCTCCGAGGTGTCCCAGCACCTCACCACAAGGGGCATTTCATGGGTTTGAGTGAAAAAATCCCTTTTCAGTGAGTCCCCGGGTGCTGGCTCTGTGCCATCCCACAGAGCAGAGGGACGGAGCTGAGGCAGGAGCACCCCACAACATCCCGTGGCTGGACTTGAGCCAGGATTTTCTCTCCTTCTGGAGGAGCTTCATGGTCCCCTAAACTGCCTTTCTGCTCCATTGTTTTATCCACTTCAGCAGGGATCACTCAAAAAATCCTGTTCCCCTCATGTCACCTGGCACCATTTGTTATCCTTGGTTCCATCTCTAGAGCAAACATAATCTGTGAGATTCTGTAAAATTTAAGCATCAGTTTTTACCAACTACTTTTCCCTTTTATTTTCATCTCTTCCTTTTTCTCTATTTTCTTTCTTTGTTTTCAGTTTGCTTTCTCTTTGTCACTTTCTCTTTCTGCTTTTACATTTATTTTTGCTTTTAATTTTATTTTTACATTTAATTTTTCCTTCTCTTTCCCTTTCTCTTTTCCATTTTCTTTCCCTTTCTCTTCTTCTCTTTCACTTTCTCTTTTCCAACTCTTTCCCTTTCTCTTTTCCATTTTCTTTCCCTTTCTCTTTTCCACCTCTTTCCCTTTCTCTTTCCCTTTGCTTTCCCTTTCTCTTTTCCATCTCTTTCCCTTTCTCTTTCCATCTCTTTCCCTTTCTCTTTCCTTTGCTTTCCCTTTCTCTTTTCCATTTTCTTTCCCTTTCTCTTTTCCATCTCTTTCCCTTTCTCTTTCCCTTTGCTTTCCCTTTCTCTTTTCCATTTTCTTTCCCTTTCTCTTTTCCATCTCTTTCCCTTTCCCTTTTCCATCTCTTTCCCTTTCTCCCTCCTCTTTTTCCCTTTTCTATTCATTTTTCTCTTTCCTTAAGAAAATATTTTAGCACACCACTTGCTGTTTAATGCACAACTCAAAATTTTTGGAAGCAGTAAATTCCACGTTTAAGCTTTGATTATTGGATAGGGAATTCTCCAACACCCTTTAGGTCAAATCTCTTCACTTGATTCACAGTTATCTCTAAAAACCACAGACTGATTATCCAGGGTTCAAGTTCCACCCTCTTTGCTGAGGAGCAAAACTCTCAGACCAATCCCTAAAATTTTACTGGAAAATGCAGCTTCTCACTCATCCAAGTGCTGGAGCTGTCCCATGGGAAAATCTGCCTGGAACAGGGAGTAAAATATCCTGTAAAATATCCATGGACCATAGTCAGCAGGTGGCCAGAGAAAGCCCAGGAACCAGGAAGCTAGAAGCCCAGGCCAGTAGGTCAAAGACAGCCCAGGCATCAAGTCCCAAATCACACTTCCCAGGGCTGAGAGCTTGCCTAAATCCCCTGCGCTCCCTCAAAACCACCCCAAACTCCCAAATCTGAATGGGATGAGTTGCATAAATCAGGATTAAAATCACATTTAGGGCATTTGTGTCTTAACCAGCCTGGATGAGATGGAATCATGAATTCGGGGGGTTCACTACAAACCCCAAATTCCCTGGAGATGAAGGGTTGTCCAGGAGCTGGATCCTGCAGGGACAGGGGGCTGTGGGGACACCCCTGGTGCTCCCCCTGCACCTCAGTCCAGGCCCAAGGGGCCGGGGGAGCTGCCCAAAGAGACACTCCTGTGGATTTTGGAGCCCTTGTGCTCACACGTGTCCAGAGCCTGCAGGGAGCAGGAATTAGAGAGAGACGTCCTGTGGGATTAATTCTCTGAACCTGAGAGAAGCAGAGAAAAGAACATTCAGAACAATTCTTATCTCATTTGCTGCTCCTGTGTTGTGCCAAAGCAGAATGCAATATGGAGATTGTTTGCCCACAGTGATGGGGTTTTGTTTCCTTGGCCTGTCAGGGCCAAACATGTGTACAGACTGTGGGTCAGCAGACAGTCAGGAGATTCTGGGCAGTTGAGTGCTTGTGCAGTTTCAGTTTAGATGTAGTGTAATACAGTATAGAATAATACAGTATAGAATAATATAGTATAATGTAGGACAAGAATGTGGCTGTTTCCTTGGAGCCCACATCCACAGCTGGCCTGTCACACCAGGCCCCTGCCCAAAGTCCCTCTCTGTGGGATTCACATTCTCTGAACCCAGAGAAGCAGTGAGAGAAGCAGAGAAATTAATGATCAGAACAATTCTTATCTCAGTGGCTGCTCCTGTGTTGTGCCAAAGCAGAATGCAATATGGAGATTGTTTGCCCACAGTGATGGGGTTTTGTTTCCTTGGCCTGTCAGGGCCAAACATGTGTACAGACTGTGGGTCAGCAGACAGGAGATTCTGGGCAGTTGAGTGCTTGTGCAGTTTTAGTTTAGATGTAGTGTAATATAGTATAGAATAATACAGTATAGAATAATATAGTATAATGTAGGACAAGAATGTGGCTGTTTCCTTGGAGCCCACATCCACAGCTGGCCTGTCACACCAGGCCCCTGCCCAAAGTCCCTCTCTGTGGGATTCACATTCCCTGAACCTGAGAGAAGCAGTGAGAGAAGCAGAGAAATTAATGATCAGAACAATTCTTATCTCAGTGGCTGCTCCTGTGTTGTGCCAAAGCAGAATGCAATATGGAGTGATGGGGTTTTGTTTCCTTGCCCTGTGCAGACTGTGGGTCAGCAGACAGTCAGGAGATTCTGGGCAGCTGAGTTGAGTTGGGTGTTGTGCAGATTCAGTTTAGATGTAATGTAACATAGTGTAACATAATATAGAGTAATATAGTATAATAAAGTAGTTAATTACCCTTCTGATATTATGGAGTCCTCCCCGACATTTCCTGCCTTCGTGGGCTTTGCCCTGCTTTCACTGTAACATCCCATAATGTTTCCTCACCATCCTGAAACCCTCTCCCAAACCAGCTCAAGGAACATTTCTGTTTGGAAGGCTCTGGTTTGTTTTTAGGGGTGGACAGGGAGGGCTGGGTTTCCCAGAAATGTGTGATGATGCTAAAGGACTCCTGTTATTCCCAAATTCCACAGCTCCTTGCCACTAATCTTGAACTTTCCACACCCATGGATTTTCACTTCCTCAGCCCAGCACCACCTTCTGGCTTGGTGTGAAAAATGCATATTTTATAATTGGCTTTTTGCAAATATTAAAATGAATATTATATGTCTTGTGTTAGAAAGTAATGCTGTATTAATTCTCTTAAGTACTGTGTTAAATATAGTTTTAGGTTATTAAAAAAAAAGGTAAATAGAAACTATGCTGTGTAAGATACTTTTTTAAAAGAAAGGACTCACAGCAAGATAGCAGCCACAGAACTCCTAAATCTTTCAGAGAGAAAGAATTTATTGCCCTCTTATCAGAAGAAACGAACTTCTTCCCACCTGGAAGGCGCTGTTAGGATTCAGAGGAAGAAGCTGACACTGCCCAGACAGAATCCTGTGTTTGGATGGAATTTATGCATCATGTATGAGGTGTATGAGTATGCAACAGGCTGTTGCTTTTAGGGGTTAATCCTCTGTTAACCTGGGTCCTTTTTCAGGCTTGTGCTGCCCAGAAAGAGGTATCTGGACATCTATAACTCTGTTTCTATTGTCTCATATTGTCCTAATTCAAATTGTCCAAATTATTATCACTCTAATTGTATTGCTATTTTTATAACTATTTTATTACTATTAAACTTTTAAAATTTTAAAAACAAGTGATTGGCGTTTTTCACACTTGGCAAATTGGTTACTCTGATTTCAGGTTCCCAACAGCCAAGGGTTGTTGATCCATCCTCTGGATAAACCACCTCCCATGGGAGACAGGAATGAGTGAGGGGAGGCAGTTTCCAGAAAATGGCCAAAACTCCTGGTCCTGATCCCTAAATTTGCAATTAGCAGCATTCATTATTAAGCAGGGCCTTCCTGGATTCGCTCAGACAGTCCCAAACCTTTCTGAAAAGCTCCTCCAATCTCAGCAGGTCTGAGTCACTTGGAATAATTCCTTCTGCATCCCTCAGAAGAGATTTTAACAAATTCCATCGTAACCTCTGGATTTTAATAATTGCAAAAGCTGCAGGGGAAGAAGTAAAACCAGAAGTAAAACCACTTTCCACATTATGAGTTTACCAACATCATCTGTAACGTTTAAAACCCAGCAGCAATAAACCCACACAAACACTCTCCCCCTAAAGAACAACTCCATCCTTTAACAATTCTTTATTTTCCCCAGATTTAGCAGGGTAATGACACGAGATGGAATTAGCCCAACTCCAATAACAACATTATTTCTGTGTTCAGCAGCTCGTGGCTTGGGGCTCTAAAACCATTCTGGTGTTGGGAGGATGGAGCTGGGCTTTCAAACACACACCAGCAGCAGCTCTTGAGCAGATGAGCCTGGAGTGAGTGATTCAGCTCCTTATTTATGGTTCTTGAGGGAATTTTGGTGCACTTGTTATATTTGGGGCTCTTCTGGTCAAAGAAACCTGCCAGGTTCACCCTCCTGCCAGGTTCTTTCTTGCCCCATTATCCTGCCAAGCAATTTTCCTCTTTCTCAGTGAATTGCTCTGGAATTCAGTGGGTCTTGCTGGAGGAGTGAGTCGCAGAGTGCAGGGAATGCTCTGTGGGGCTGACTGCAGCCCCCTGAGCAGAGCCTGACGGCTCCACCCCGCTCAGGACAGGGCTCCAGCAGCTCCTGCCAGGCTCCTTGGGCCCAGGTCTGGCTCCTGAGTGGAAAGCAGGAGTGACTGCCCTGAAATCCCTGTGTTTCACAGGACAGAGAATTCCCATTTACACAATTCTCTAATTGTCAATTCTGAGCTCCATGGGATTTGTCCAACCCTTCCTTGCTGGTTCACAAAATGCCTCAAGTCCAGAACAAAAGAAACCACCTGTGTCCTTTCCAGAACCTTCCAGGGACATTTTTCACCGTCCCAGGCTGCTCCAAGCCCTGTCCAGCCTGGCCTTGGACACTTCCAGGGGCAGCCACAGCTGCTCTGGGAATTCCAGCCCAGCCCCTCCCCACCCTGCCAGGGAACAATTCCCAATTCCCAATATCCCATCCATCCCTGCCCTCTGGCAATGGGAGCCATTCCTGTGTCCTGTCCCTCCCTGCCTTGTCCCCAGTCTATTGTAAATGCAGGGCCACCAACAAAGGCAGGAATGATGCATCTGACTCCATGTTCTCAGAAGGCTAATTTATCACTTTATAATACTACATTATATTAAAGAATACTGTACTATACTAAAGAATACAGAAAGGATAATTACTGAATGCTAAAAGCTAATAACGAAAACTCCTGACTCTTTCCAGAGTCTCAACACAGCTTGGCCCTGATTGGCCAAAGAGACAAAACAATTCACAGCAGAATCCAATGAAAATCACCTGTGGGTAAACAATCTCCAAGCACATTCCACATGAGCACAACACAGGAGAAGCAAAGGAGATAAGAATTGTTTTCCTTTTTCTCTGAGACCTCTCACTGCCTTTCAGCTTCCCTGGACGAAGGGATCAAGTTCTGAGAATGTGAATGCCACATCCAGCCCCTCTCCGGTTCTCCTGGTGCCCCTTTGGGCTCTGGGAGCTGAATCTGCTCCCCCACTCTGCTCCCAAGTGGATTCACCAAACCTTGGCACTCTCCTGGAACTCCGGGGTTTGGAGCAGCCTGGGATGGTGGAAATGTCCCAGCTCAGGGCAGGGAGGGGACAGGCCGAGCTTTAAGCTCCTTCCAGCCCTACCCAGGCTGGAATTCCGTGCTTCTGTCATTTTTTACCCACAGGGGAGAACTCTGAAGGTTCAGTGGGAATCAAGATCCAGCAGAGATTCCTTCAGTTCTGCCCTTTCCATGGAATCAGGGGAAAACTGGGGTGGGAACAGTTCTGCCCTGGAGTTCACTCACCTGAATGACCCTGCTGGAACCCCCCAGAAACCCCAAATCCAGCAGCTCTTGTGCATCCCAGAGTGGAGATTCCCTTGTGTAGCAGCCACAGACTGGGAGCAATTATTTCTATTATTTCTATTATTTCTATTATTTCTATTTATATTTATAGGTTATTTAGATTTATATTTAGAAGTATTTATATTTATATTTATATTTATATTTATATTATATTTATATTATATTTATATTTATATTTATATACAGTCCTTAGCTGTGTTGGCCAGGAAAGCAAACTTCCAATTGTTGATGAAATTCATCCCTGGATGAGACACAAACAAGGAAATGAGGGATGCAATAAATACAACTGCAGGTTTCATTGTCCAAGGGAACTGCTGGAAGTGTGAAGGGAAGCAGATTCCCAGTTTTTTACACATTTATAATATGAAAACCTTCCTCTCTTACAACTGCCAGCTCCCTTGGCCATATTAAATAACCTAATTTTTAAGAAGTGGGTTTGGAACATACTGATTTGCTCTCTTTTGCCTGTTTTCATTCTGTTTCCCCACAATGACAGAATCTATGACAGACAATAATGACAAAATCCAAATGTGTGTGGCTGTGAGGAGAGAGAAAAGCAGGAGGCTGGGGTGTGTTTCCCCATTTTCCCCATAAGGGGATGTCTGTGTGTCTCCTTAACCCTTCAAGCAGCCCTAAGATATATTTAGAGAGAAGCCAGGGAAAGGGAAGGCTCTAAATAGCTTCAGTTTCAAACCTCTGAAATGAGAAACTGGGGAAAAAGAACGATTGACAAAAGAGGAGAATGTGGTGAAGATATTCTGAGATGGTTCCAGCACTGAATTCCTTCTGTTCCCTCCCACTGTGGGGATAAAGAGAGACTGTTACATTTATAAAATAGGGAATAAATGAACCACAGGGCAGGGTGGGGTGAAAGAGGAGCCAGAGAACAGAGCCAGAGGTTCCTGGACTCCCAGAGGACCCGGCCCAGCCCAGCTGGACCTGCTCAGGGCCATTCCTGCTCCCTCACTGCCCTCTGCTACCTGGAGCTTGTTCCAAGCTCAGGGGGGAATAAATCAGGTCTGAAACAGAGGGAAATAAATCAGTTCTCAACCAGGGGGAGATAAATCAGCTTCTCCTCCCAGCCCTGCCTGTGTTAATCTGCATTTCCCACTCATTTTTCCCTCCGGGTACAGCTGGAACTGAGCAGCCCCGCCAGCAGCACCTGGCAGCTCCAGCACTGCCTTCCCACACAGATTGAAGCCTGGCCTGTCTCCTGATCTTCAGCCAAGGACCTGAGCTCTGTCCTTCAGGAAAACCAAGCCCAGCTACCCCTGGCAGCAGAGTTAAGGCCAGCCTTGAGGACAGAACTGATTTCAGGATGTTTCTCTGCACATTTTCTCAGCTTCAGATGAGCTGGGCTTACCTGGACAGCCTTAAACTTCCACCTGAGGGGAAAATGAGTCAGAGCTCTCCCCTGGCTGGGTTTATTGGGGCATTTTTAGGCTGGTGAGCTGTGAAATACAGGATTTGCTGGGGGCACAGCAGCTCCAGGATGGATCCTGAGCCTCTCTTTAATTTTGCATTCTCCTTGTCCAACAACTCTGTAAATAAAGGGTTTGAGGGCATTTCTGTGGAGTTCTGCTGAGCAAGAGCACAGAGAGCTGCTGGGTTATATTTTCCAAGGATTTTATAGCCATAGAAACAATGAAATCCTTCAATATCCTTCAGTCCCTGCTCACTCTGAAGGCAGAGCTGAACTCTTGTGCTTTAATTCTTGCTGCCAGTGCCAGCTCCAATTCTGCCCAGTCTAAAAAAGCCACCCTGGAGCATTTATCCCTTTAGAAAACAAATTAAACACTAGGGAAGGCAGCGCTCCCTGAAACCTTTGAACAACAGAAATTAAAGGCACCCCAGAAGGTTGAATCAACAAAAGTGAGGCCAGAACTGAAGGAGATGAGAGCAGGCAGGAAAATAAACCTGCAATATTCCAGCTCTCAGTCCAAGGGATGAACACATGGCACCTGGGGACGTGGATTATGTGACCACGGTGGTGGCTGATGATCTTAAAGGTCTTTTCCAGCATGAAGAACCCTGTGATTCCAGGATTTTCTGCCTTTTTCTCCAGCTCTGGGGCTGAGGAACCCCTTGACTGGAGCAGCCCCAGGAGCCACAGGCTGCACATCAGAGCTCTGCAGCATTTTGAATCCATCTCTTTGTGTTTATGGAAGGGGGCACAGGAAATCTCTCAGCCCCAGAGCACCTCCCAGCCCTGCATATCCAGGACAGAGCTGAGGTGAATGATCCCCTCCAAGCTCCTTCCAGAGCCATTCCAGTGGTGATTAGAGGCAGCAGTTCCTGGAGAAATAGCTCCTATCAAATTTAGGAGCCTTCCCTTGGGGAGGAAACATCCATTTCCCCTTCTACCTGTCATTCTTCTTCATTTATGGACTGGATAAGGCACCAAATCTGGCAGGCTTTAGGTAAAAAATGAGCTGTTCATGGCAAAGAGAGCCTCAGTGGATAAAAAAAAAGAAAAACCAACCCAACTGTTGGAATCAAGATGCAGTTAATAGGAGCAAAAATAAATAGAAACAGGCTCTAAATGTAAATGAACATTACATCACCACTGGCATTTCAGCTCCTTTTCAAACACAGAAATAGAAGCAGATTTCACTTGCACAAAGTTGCTGTGTTCACACAGCCTGAGCTGCTTTGGGGGCACAGCCCTGAACCTTCTGCTCCCCAAAACAATTCAAGAAAGGAGCAAGAGGGATCAGGCAGAGGGGGCAAATTCCAACTTTGTGGTCAGAAGAGGTTGAGAGAAACACAATTAACCCTTAAGCCCTGTGGGGATGAGATTTGTTTGTGTTTGCCAGCTCCAGTGGAGCTCACTCCACCTCAGGCAGATTGGAGGTGAAAGCAAATAATTCAATTCCAGCCCAGGAGAAGGCTGGGCCCTTAATGAACTGAGAGAGATGACAGAGAGAGGGAAAGAGCTCCAGTGCAGTTTTAGCAGCAGATTTCCTTCCCAGCTGTCACCTCAAATCCTCGAGATCCACGTTGGCCACGCAAATTCCTGGCACAATTTTCAGCCTGGAAATAAACTCAGAGTGTTCTTGGGGTGAGACCTGAAAGCTGGGGCACCTCAGGGGCACCTGCTCAATCCCTGCCCCCAAATATTGCCAATCTCACCCCATCGCAGGGGGCAGAACCTTCCTGGGCACTGACACTGCCCCAGTTCCCAACCCCATGGCACCCTTCCCATCAGTGGATTTCTCTGGTCCTCAGGCTGTGCCAGGGGAGGCTCAGGCTGGATATTGGGAATAATTCCTTTGTGGAAAGGGCTGCCAAGCCTGGAATGGGCTGTGAGGCTCCTGACATGCTCAGGTCCTGGGAAAGTCAAAGGAGAACAAGGAGAATTCTGCAGCCTTTAACAGGTGCCTCGTTCTCCAGGTGTTTGAAGGGATTTCAGGGAATGAAGAGTTAAAGTGCAGCAAACAAAGGCAGCTAAAGAAGATTTGAGATGATTTTCCCTCATTCTTACCCACCTCAGACATTCAGTTTTATACAAGTTTGTGTCGCAGAGTTAAAACCAAATTCTTCCCTGTGGGAAGGAGGAGATGGATCCTGGGCTCCCATGTGCCACAGCAGGAGTGACAGAGGGAAGGATGTTAATTTAGGAAGGATGGCACACTGACATTTCATCCTGTCTGATATGGCAGAGAGATTTCATTTTTTTTTAACAGGAAGAGCTTCAATATTTCACAAAAAATGTGTTGCCTGTGATTATTTGTAAAGCATCGAGGATGGGCTTGGCACTTCCCTGACAGAAACACTGGCAGGTCCCTGCCTGGAGGGATCTATAATTGGAGCAGAGCAAGGGAAGGTGATGGGAAGAGTGGATGGGAGGACAGGAAGGCAGCAGAGGGAGATGAGGAGGAGAATTAGGGATTTTTTATTCTTTACTGGATTTTTTTTTTGGTTCTTTTAATGTCATTTGTTTTAAATCCAGGCTTAAGATCTGATTCAACTTCAGGTATTTTTTTTTGCTGCCCAAACTTTCCTCTGGCCCTGACTGGAGCAGAAAACCAAAATGTTGAAATTCCTCCTGGAATAAAGAGAAGGATGGTGTGGGAGCAGCCTGACTTCGCCAGGTGGGAGCATTTCCCTGCAGGTTCATCATTCTGGAAACAATTCTGGCCCACAGGAGGGGAAGCAGAGAGAGACACGCAGGGAGTGACACGCCAGGGCACAGGGAGGCCTTGGGGTGTCTCCAGGTTTGTTTGTGGAAGGTTTGGGTGGGTCCCTGGCATTGGGGCTGGAGTGTTTGTGACAGAATGAATTGGAAACCAATCCCCCTGTGGATCCCCAGCTCCCTCCCAAGGGCTTCATGGAATTTCTGCTTTTTCCTGCATGGATAACACAGCACAAACCCTTTCCTGGGTTCCTGCAGGAGCCCCAGCACTAAAAACCCCTGAGCAACCCCTGGGAGCTGCCCAGGAGCCAGGCAGAAGGGGAAGGGCCGTGTCCTCAGCTCCTGGCTGCCAGCTGGGGGGATATTCCGGGATTTAGGGAAAAGCCTTGGGTTTCCACCTTTTCCCTGCGTGGGAGGAAGTTTCTGCCACCGAGGAATGAGCTGGGAGCAGCAATCCCAGCGTTCCTGGAGAGAAATCATGAGGATTAGCTGGGGATGGCATGAGTTGCTCCGTTTCCCTGTTCTTGGGGACACCAGGTGAGGGCAGGGCAGGAGGGATGTGCTGGAGACCCAAATCCCACGGGATCCTCCTTTTTTATCCTGTCGGGTCCTGTGGAGGACAAAGCTGTGCTGCAGCCCAAGGCTGGGTGCCAAAAACCCCAAGAGGCAGCGTTCAGGAAGGGCTGGGTGGAGGGGTGAGCTGAGGAGGTGCTAATTAGATTAGGTGCTAATTAGCTGTGCTGCTCGGCAGAGCTCAGCCTTCAGCTGTCACTCACCCACTCCCGAGCCTGTGGAACACATTCCTGGGCGGGGGAAGCTCTGCCACCACTTCCCTCCTGCTGCAAAGGAGAGGGATCCTGTCCCTGGGTGGCCCTGGGTGACCAACCCCAGGCAGGGCTCGAGCCTCAGGAGGGCTCAGAAATGTGGATGTGGCACTGGAGGACAGGGGTTGGTGGTGTTCATTGTCCTGGTTTGAAAAGATGCTGAGGAAGGCAGGAGCTTCTCCTGAAATGGAAAATGTAAACTGTAAAGCCCCTCCCTCTGAAATTAAGGGGCTCTCAGGCACAGATATGGGAATAGGAATAACAGTTCTTTATTAGGAAAAATAAAAATAAAATGCAGTGATACAAGACAACCCTGCCAGAGTCAGACCATGCCCTGCCCCCTGTGTGTCAGGGGGTGGCACAGCCCCATCCCATGGGGGCTCAGCCCTCCTGCAGTGCCAGCTGTGGTTCTGCTGCAGCAGGGATCCTGCACAAGGGGGGAGTTTTCCTCTGCAGCTCCAGGGCTGCTGGAGATGGGCCTGGGCTCCCTCTGGGAGTGCAGGGCAGCAGAAAGCTGCTCCTCTGGGAATGCAGTGGGCAAAGGCTGCTGAGCTGTGCCAGGCTCAGATTGGATCCAGGTAGGAATGCTTGGCTCCTCCCCTGGGCGCAGCATCTCCCCATGGGATGCTGGAATTGGATCAGCCCTGCAGGGACACTCAGTGGCCATGGACAGCAGAGATCTCCTGGAGGGAGGGTTGGCTGTGGGAGAGATAAAGAAAAAACTGCCCCATGGACAGCAGAGAACTGCCCCAGCTCTGACAGATGGGGACAGAACTCACACCCCAATAACATCCTGCAGCCTGAGACACCGTGCTGGTGGTGCTGGTGAATCACTGGACTTGATGATCCCAAAGCCCTTTTCCAGATATTCTAATGCAAATTGAATATTTCTATTAAATAACACACAATTCAGAGCTCATTGAACAGTTACATTTCAGTCAGAACTCTGGAAATAATCTCTGTATGAGGTGTTTTTAATTCCCCCTTCCCTCTGCAGCAGCAATCCCGTGATTCCAACATGGATCTCCAGCCCCCTTTTGCATTTTCTGATTTCCAGGCAACACCTCACAGCTCCAAAAGCTTTTGTAGATTTAATTAAACTTAGACTGAGTCTAAAGTGAACTCAAGCACAGTGTTCAGGTGTGATGGATGCTGTTGGAATGGCACCAAAATCTGGTGGCTCTAATCCCAGGTGTCACATCCCATTAAACCTCCAGCTCCCTGAGTTAGAAAGGAACTTCAATGGTTGGAAAAGAAATCCCCAAACTGCACTGAGAATGAGTGAAGGACTTGGAAATAATCAAAACTCGAAGTCAGATGGATTCAGAGCTGGCCCGAGGTGCTGGCACAGGGAGGGGAGGTGGAGGCTGCAGACCCTGCCCTGGCTCTCCCAAGCGGGACGGAAAGCTGATGGTGTTCCCAGCTCGTGTGAAATGCAGGGAAAGAAATGCGAAATTCAGCAGCAGATGAGGAGAGCCAGCAGCTGCCTGGCAACACTAGAGGGAGCAGAGACAGGGAGCAGGACCAGGAGGGAAAGGAGAATCCACTGCAGCTGCTGAGATGGCTTCCAGGGCAAGGGGAAGGGAGCACAGGAACAAAGGGATGTGTGTGACAGGGTGTGCAGGACAGGAGGCACGGGCTGGAATCTCCTTTGGCACAGGGGAGCACAGGTGGGCACAGCCCAGCCCAGCCCAGCCAGGTGAGCAGCTCCAGGGGATGGCTCTGCCCAGGCTCAGCCAAATCCCAGCTCCCTGTGACGCCTTCAGTTTTAATTTTCATGTTTTCCAGATCCTGTCTTGCACTGGTATAGAACTCTGAACTTGATATTGTTAAAATTCAACACATAATTCTACAGGCTAAACTTTAAATGCTTAATTCCTATTGCTAACTCAAGTGAACTCCAAAAATCTCTATTTCAGTATAAAGTGTTAGCAGCTCTCCTCACAGCTCAGTCACACAAAACAATCCTTTTCCAGCCCTAGAACCAAGGACACCACTGCAGCTTCAGGCCCAGAAAGTGCAAACAACAGAGAATTGAGGAGAGCAAACTGGGAGGATGGGACTGCATAACCTGGAGCTGGAATTGGACAATTAACCCCAATATGGAAATGGACCAAAACTGATAAAAGAGTGAGAACTCATGACCCTCATCCAGCTTGGGTGTAGCCCTGGCTGGGCTCTTGTACTGCCCAAGGTGAATCCTGTGAAGGCCTTTTAATAAATCCCTACTTTATTCCTTTAACTCTGTCCAGCCTCTGCTCCAGGAGCTCCCAAGGCATCACCTGCTGGGAAGGAACAGCAGGAATGAGTTTTGCTGTGTCCTGGAGAGCCCAGGAGGGACAGATCCACCTGGTTCTGTCTCAGCTTTGGGCTGGAACTTCTTTAAGCTTCCCACACCACATCCAGGCTTTCCTACTGTTTTCCTCTGTGAAATCCAAACAGCTGCACCTCCCTGTCTTTAAATAATCAGGATATGGCAGGGCTGCTCTCTCCACAGTTCCGTTCTCTCTTTCAGAGCTATCAGGAGCTGTTTGCACCTCAGTTCTCCCAGCTCTGTCTCCAGCAGCCAGCTCTCCCTGGGCTGCTCCTGCCTTGTTCCAGAGTTCATTTGTTTGGAAGCAGCTCCAGGCACTGAGGAGATGCCAATTAGTGTCCAAGCAGTTAATTTGGAGAGGGGCAGGAGGAAGCTTTAAACTGCTCCAAGGCTTCTTCCTCCTGCACTGGGAAGTACAAGCAGCACCTGAGCTGCTCAGCAGGGCTGGTCTGGGGCCCTGGGGGTGAATTTGGAGCTGATTTATTGCTCAGCAGGGCTGGTCTGGGGCCCTGGGGGTGAATTTGGAGCTGATTTATTGCTCAGCAGATGCTGGCCATGAACTGTGCACACGCTGCTCTGTCAGGATGGAGCCTTCCTCAGCTCCTAATAAATCCTAACCCTCTCCTTAGCTCCTAATGAGTCTCCACCCACTCCAGCAGAAGGTTGGCACAGCCTCTGAGACTACTCCATTTTGACAGGAATATTTTTTTGAATCATTCTCTTTTGTTGCAGGCGATTTCCCTGCAAAGTGCTGGATCTGCATTGGGGTGAAATTCCTCAGTGTGGCTTCTCATCCCAAAAATACTCTGAAAAAGGAGATTTGCCTTCTCTGGGTACACCCTGAGAAAGCCTTAGGAAAGGATTTATCCCAGTCTTATCATATTAATATGTATTTTAATTATTATTATCAGTGGAATTCATAATCAATAATAATGGGATATCTACACATTAACATGATCAGGAGTAACCCCACAATTCCATGGAGGTGCCAGCAGCTCTTTTGTGGCAATCTCCGCCCAATTCCCAGCTGTCCAAGGGCTCCTTTTGCTGGCACCAATCCCACTTTTGCCAGAGCTGTGCAGCTCAGTGATATTAAAGTCAGCAGAATTCTCAAGTAAAACTCATTTTCCAGTTTTTTTTCAGGAGGGGACATTCTTGAGGTCAGCCCTGCCCCGTTTGCTGAGGCAGGATTTCAGCCTCCCTTGCTGGCACAGAGCTCCAAGGGAAGGAAAGCTGTTTTGGACAAATCCAATCAAACTGTGCTGGGGGGAAGCAAACACCACAAAACCTGGGATTTGCTGACACAGGGGCTTGGCCAGCACACGGCTTTCCCTGTTCCTGGGTAACAGAGTTATCAGAGATTTCCTGAGTAGCTACACCAGTAAAAAAAAGTGATTTTTGCAGCCCAGGTGCAGCTGCATAAAGGTTTGGAGTGGCAAAATAAAAAGAATTTGAAATCTCACCCTGGGGTGAGATGGTGCCACGTCCTGCAGCTGGGTCACAACAAGCCCAGGGAACGCTCCAGGCTGGGGAAGAGGGGCAGGAGAGCTGGGAAAGGGGCTGGGAGTGCTGGGGACAGCACTGGACAGAGCTGGGTGTGCCCTGGGAGAGGGAACAACTGAGAGCCACAAGCCACCAACAGACTGCTCACAAGTGACACTGGGTGGGAAGTGACATTTTCTCCCCCAGAACTGTGAATGCACAGCCCAAGGCACGTGCACACCCAGCAGAGAGAAAGTGAATTTTTATTCCCAGCAAGCGCTTGGAAATAAAAAAACCTCAGCGCTAAAGCTTGGTACCCAAACAGCAACACAAGAGTTACCAGACAGCTGTCAGGAGGAACAAAACAGAGCAAAAACAAAGCAGAGAGGAGCAGAAACTTGTCACCATCACATTTTCTGAAAAATCCCTTCGCCAGGATTTCTTCTCCTGGGAAGCTGAGAAGCTTCAGAGAAAAGTGAAAACAATAATTATCTGATTTGCTTCTCCTGTGTTTTGCTGCTTTGGAATGTGGTTTGGACATTGTTTACCAACAGGTCATTGTTTGGTTGGTTTCATGTGAATTGTTTTAACTTAATGACCAATTACAGCCCAGCTGTGTCAGGACTCTGGAGAAAGTCACAAGTTTTCATTAATATCTTGTTAAGCCTTGAGTATCCTTTCTCTATTCTTTGGTATAGCATTCTTTTAATTAATGTAGTAACATAAAATAATAAATTAGCCTTCTGAGAACATGGAGTCAGATTCGTAATTTCCTTTCTTTGTCGAGGGACCCCGAAAATCCCACAGAAACTCCTGGTGCTTGCTGTGGTTCTGAGGGTGACAGGGACTGCTGTGCAGGGAAAAGTGGGAATGAGCACAGACCACAGAAATCCTGCTGCAACCCCTGCATCTCCCTCCCAGCAGGAGGGACATGGAGATTCCCCATGGGGATCAGGAGTGCAGGACTCCCATCAGTCCCTCAGGAACACCCAGGGTTTGTGTTTCCAGTTCTGCCTCCTCAGGGCTGCCCAAAGAGGTGGGAATTTCCTAAATCCCTGGAATGTCCCAGGTTTGGAGCAGCCTGGGACAGGGGGAGGTGTCCCTGCCATGGCAGGGGTGGCACTGGGTGGGCTTTGAGGTCCTTCCCAGCCCAAACCATTCTGTAAATTTTATAATCCTGAAATTATCATTACAGAGGTGGAACTGGAAGAGCTTTAAGGTCCCTTCCAAAAAAAAAAAAAAAAAAAAAAAACGAAAAACCCAAACCATTCCCTGACTCTGTAACTCCTGTAACTCCTGGAGCTGTTGGTCAATTGAAATCCAGTTTCAGAGCAGCTCAGAGGAAATGGTGTTTTGGGAAGAACAGAGTGGATGGAGCAAAGGAACAGGAGCAGTCTCCTTAAGCCGCCCCTTGTGACTAAGAACAGCATCACTGGCTGTTCCTGGAGCACCTGCAGACTCACAGGAGATGGAAATGCCCCCTGGTCCTGAAAGCCCCTCCCCAGAGCATGAGGTGGGGCTGGGAGGAGGCTGAGGGGCCTTGGGCACAGCTCCAGCCCTGGATCCCAGTGTGCTCCTCAAAATGAGCTTGAACTTCCTCAGCTCATTCCCAACACCCACCAGCAGCCCCCAGCCAGCCACTGCCTCCTCCCCATGGGCAAACTCCACTCTGGTTCCTCTTGTGCCTGGAAATGAGGGAAAATGGGAGATACTGGGAAGGGCTGGTGCTGGAATGCTGCTGGCACAGCCTGACCCCTCAGTGCTGCTCCCTCAGAGCCTTCCCTGATGGCTCCAAATCCTCCTGGGAGCTCCTTTGTTGGAACTCAGGACATTCCTCTGGCTGCCCTGGGGGGACTCCAGACCCTGGCAGGGGGCTCAGAGACCTTGGCATGGAGTTAAAAAACACCTGGGCCTTTGATTTTAACCCATGGAAAAACAATTACCAACTTTGTGTGAAGAGTTACAAGCCACAAGAGTTTGAGTAGAATGATAGTGAATTTATCACGGGGTGAAAAAGTAGGGAGCTTCTTCTTCTTCTTCTTCTTCTTCTTCTTCTTCTTCTTCTTCTTCTTCTTCTTCTTCTTCTTTCTTCTTCTTCTTCTTCCTTCTTCTTCTTCTTCTTTCTTCTTCTTCTTCTTCTTCTCTTCTCTTCTTCTTCTTCTTCTTCTTCTTCTTCTTCTTCTTCTTCTTCTTCTTCTTCTTCTTCTTCTTCTTCTTCTTCTTCTTCTTCTTCTTCTTCTTCTTCTTCTTCCCCTTCCTCCCCTTCTTCTTCCTCCCCTTCCTCCCCTTCTTCTTCCTCCCCTTCCTCCCCTTCTTCTTCCTCCCCTTCCTCCCCTTCTTCTTCCTCCCCTTCTTCTTCCTCCCCTTCCTCCCCTTCTTCTTCCTCCCCTTCTTCTTCCTCCCCTTCTTCTTCCTCCCCTTCCTCCCCTTCTTCTTCCTCCCCTTCCTCCCCTTCTTCTTCCTCCCCTTCTTCTTCCTCCCCTTCTTCCTCTTCTTCTTCCTCTTCTTCTTCCTCTTCTTCTTCCTCTTCTTCCTCCTCTTCCTCCTCCTCTTCCTCCTCCTCTTCCTCCTCCTCTTCCTCCTCCTCTTCCTCCTCCTCTTCCTCCTCCTCTTCCTCCTCCTCTTCCTCCTCCTCTTCCTCCCCTCTTCCTCCTCCTCTTCCTCCTCCTCTTCCTCCTCCTCTTCCTCTCCTCTTCCTCCTCCTCTTCCTCCTCCTCTTCCTCCTCCTCTTCCTCCTCCTCTTCCTCCTCCTCTTCCTCCTCCTCTTCCTCCTCCTCTTCCTCCTCCTCTTCCCTCCTCTCCTCCTCCTCCTCCTCCTCCTCCTCCTCCTCCTCCTCCTCCTCCTCCTCCTCCTCCTCCTCTCCTCCTCCTCCTCCTCCTCCTCCTCCTCCTCCTCCTCCTCCTCCTCCTCCTCCTCCTCCTCCTCCTCCTCCTCTCCTCTTCCATCTTCTGCTGTGATGGTGACACTTCTGGATTGGTTTAGAGTAGAGACAAACTGTCTAACATAGGTGATAGGTATTGGAAAATGATTGTAAATAAAATACACACAGTTCTTAGTATAAAAAGCCAACACCACCCCAAGGGCAGGGACTGTGCCACAGCCCGACCTGCTGGACAGATCTCAGCAGGTCAGAGAAAGAATGGAATAGATAAGAGAAAATAAACAACCTTAAAAAGCAGAAGCGACAAATCTCAACTTCTTCTGTTGCGGGGCTGGGAAAAAAAAACTTTCTGATACCTCAGGGTAATCTCAGCAACACAAAACCTGAGACTCCCGGGGAGCCCCCAGGGAGGGCAGGGCCCAGGGTGCCAGCCCTGCCCAGAGCAGCCCTTCCTTTGGGATATTTGTGCCCACAGATCAGCCCAAGGCTGCTCAGGCACTCTGGGACTCTCCAACCCTCATCCCGCCACATTTCAGTTAAATTCAGTTAATGTTTCATATTCCAGCAGCCTCCGGCTGCAGCTCCTGTCGCAGGGTTTGAGACAGCCCCGAGGGTGCTGCAGCAACCAGGGAGGGACTCCTGGGCCCTGTTCCAGAGGGAACACCCCACTGCTCCCAGAACATCCTCCAGGGGCTCTTGTTCCAGAGGGAACACCCCACTGCTCCCTCCAAGGGTTCCTGGGCCCCCTTCCAGAGGGAACACTGTTGCAGTGTGATTTCATGGCTCACCCCAGAACCCCGGGTCCCTCCCCTGAAGATTCCCTCCCAGGTGTGTCAGTCACCTTTCCTTTCCCCTCCCAGCACTGTCAGTCCTGGCATTCCAGAAGGGCACTGAGTGATTGGCAGATTCACAGGATGCCCTCTACCCCTGGGGGGCACTGGGCCATCCAGGTGTCCTTTGTCCCTTTGTCCCTCCCCTCCTGTACCTGCTTGGTGGCTCCCTGCCCCTTCCCTGCCCCTCTCCCCGGGGTTAAAGGAGCAGCAACCACGGGGTCAGGGAGTTCTGTGGGAGCTGGTGCTGCATTCAGAGGCCTGTGGGCCAAAATAAAGCTCTGGATCCAAACCCTCCATCAGAACCGACTCCTTTCCTTCACCATCGCCCTAAAGCTTCTCCACAGAGGGAAACCTGAGGAGCAGCCCCTGTTATGGGGGGAAGCTCCATCCCAGCACCACCAGAGCTCCTGCAGGCCTGGACTTGTCCCCACGGGCCCAGCTGCAGCGCCCAGCCAGCCCAAAGTGTCTGTGGGGTGAAACACCACACACCCAGCCAGCCCAAAGTGTCTGTGGGGTGAAACACCACACATCCAGTGACCCAAAAGTGTCTGTGGGGTGAAACACCACACACCCAGCCAGCCAAAAGTGTCTGTGGGGTGAAACACCACACACCCAGCCAGCCAAAAGTGTCTGTGGGGTGAAACACCACACACCCAGCTGGCCAAAAGTGTCTGTGGGGTGAAACACCACACATCCCACAGCCAAAAGTGTCTGTGGGGTGAAACACCACAGTGCCGCTGTTTGGTTCAGCACCAAGGGCCAGACAAGCTCAGGCACATCCCATACACAATATTTGTAATACCAATAGAACACCCCACTGCTCCCTGCAAGGGTTCCCGGGCCCCTGTTCCAGAGGGAGCACCCCCATTGCTCCCAGAATATCCCCCAAGGGTTCCTGTTCCATTTTGACATCTCCAGTGTCATGCTTTTTACAAGCTACAAGAGCATAAAATTTGGTGGGTGATCGGTTGATGGTTTATCATCGTGGTTTGTATTTTTGTTTGGTTTTTTGGGAGGGGTTAGTTCTGGGGTTAATTCTATGTTTGTTTGGGGGTGGTTGTGGAGTGATGATGACAGTTGGTTATTGTTTTTGATACTAGGAAATATAGAGGAAGGTTCATTGAAAGTGTATTGATGACAAACGATTTGGATAATGTAGGGATATATAGTTTAATTATTTGACGAAAAAAAAAAGTCAAGATAAAAAAAATGGATGCGTAAAATGGAATTTAAGTGCTAGTTCCTAGTAAATGATAAAATAATGAATATGTCCAGGCACCATGACACTGTCTGTTGTCCAGAGGCGGGTAGCGCACCCTCCATGAATGGGGTCAGAGTGCATCAATGCCAAGTTTGCGGTGACCTGACCCGTTAGCCCATGACATTCTGGGTGTTGGGGGTTCCCGACAGAGGGAACACCCCCACTGATCCCAGAACACCCTCCAGGAGATCTCTGGGCTGTTTGTCACAGCAAAGGGAGCCCTGCTCCCCCAGCTCCACCCCATGCCTATAGAATGGGATCAACTGTGCTGATGGAGTGACCAAATTACCCTTTCTCCCCTCAAAAAGGAAATAAGTTCAGAAGTTTTCCTCCTTGATTAAGTGAAAAAGACCCCTCATAGGCCCGGGGGCTTCACCTCAAACTTAAGGATGGCCAATTGGACAGGAGCTGAAAAGTCCCACCTGGGCAATTTACCAGAAAAAGAAGTGAACAAAGGAACCAATGGCTTTTGTGAGGTGTTCTACCAGGAGCAAGAACCTCTTGCACTTAATTCTGGTTTCTTTTCTGTTTGTTATTTTGCCTTTTATTAAACCTTTTTGTTTCCAACACTGCCACAGAAGCCATGTTGGTGATTTTATGCCTCCAAAGGTGGCTGAGCTATCCTGGGTGAGTAATAGACCTCCAAAAGCTCATGAGACCTGGCTCAGAAAGCTCCTATTACTCATGCCAACAGAAGGTGTCCCAGTGGTGTCACCACCGTGGATGTGAGGGGCTGAGGCTGGGGGTGCTTCCAGGTCTCTGATCATGGAATCATGGAAGGGTTTGGGTGGGAGGGACTGGAAACACCATCTCTGTAAACACCTCCCACTGTCCCAGGTGCTCCCAGCCCCAGGGTCCAGCCTGGCCTTGGGCACTGCCAGGGATCCAGGGGCAGCCACAGCTGCTCTGGGCACCCTGTGCCAGGGCCTGCCCACCCTCACAGGGAACAATTCCTAATTCCCAATATCCCATCCATCCCTGCCCTCTGGCACTGGGAGCCATTCCCTGTGTCCTGTCCCTCCATCCCTTGTCCCCAGTCCCTCTCCAGCTCTCCTGGAGCCCCTTCAGGCCCTGGCAGGTTTTATCAGAGATGATGAGGAAGGGAAACCTTCAACCCATGGGTTTAGGCAGATAACCCCTGCTGGGTTCTGGTAAAACATTCCTCCTTCCCACTCCTGCTCAGCCTGTGTCCCACTGCCAGGAGTGGCCCTGGAGAAGCTCCTTGACCTCTGATCCCCCATTATTCAAAGGGAGATCAATTAAAACCCTGAAGCATTAATCATTGATTTGCAGGCCTTGCTGCAGTCTTACACCTCCTGCTCTTCCTCAGGGGGTTGAGCCTATTGCTCTTGCTTTTGTGTCAAGATTAGGAGATTTAGAGCAAAGAATGACTTTTCATTTACACTCAGGATAAACAGAGCAGAAGGACTCCAAGATAACAATTTCCTTAACTAAGGAGATGGATTAAAACCTCTTTGTTTCAAAGTCAATAATGAAACCCCACAAGTCCCTGTTCACCAGCCCTGTTCCCTGCAGCCCAGCATGCACCTGCCCATGCTAATGATGAACCCAAATTTGGTGTTTTGCCTTTATTCAGCCCCACAGGGCTCTCAGGGTGGGAGCTGGGCTCTGTCCTGGCCCAAACACGGGGGGCAGAGCCCAGTTCACCCCGTTCTGCTCCCCAGCTCCACCAGTCTGGCCCTCACCCCACACTGAGCACTGAGCTGAGCTGGCAACTGGAGCCCCCAAATTTGTATTTAGGGAGAGCATCAGATGGAGAACCCACAGAGTGAGTGCCAGCAGAGCCACCAAACACCTCCCATGAAATGTTTACACTTTGCTCCAGAAAACAGCGTGGGGAGCAGTGGGAGGAGTGAGCAGCCAGGAAAGCTGACATTTGTGTCACTGCTGCCAGGAAAGCTGACATTTGTGTCACTGCCAGCCTCCAGTCCCTAACCCTGCAGGTTCCAAAGTCCATCCCTTCTTTTAGCACACCAGCTGCCTCTCCCTGACAGCAGGAGTGTGAAAACCCACCCAGCTCCACTCCAAAACAACATTTCTGTACCTCACACTCACTGTTGCAGCTCACAAAGCCCCTCTGAACGTGCTCAGGTGAATTTTGGGATATTGCCAGGGTCAGCCATCCCAGGAGGGAGGTGCAGCCCCTCCTGTCACCTCCTCTCCTGCTGGAGGACTCTTCCCTGCAGGACCCTGCCTGGCTCAGTGGAGGGTTCTAAATTAATGAGCAGCAATTCCATCTCTGTTTTCTCTCCTTGTGCAGCCCATTTCTGGTGCCTTCCCTCCTCGGGGGTTACTCAGAACAGCTGAGCACCTCCCTGCTGGAATGTTCAATCGCAGAACAAGATCATTTCCTCCCTGCTCAGTTTAACCCACTTCACTTCTCTAAACTCACGTTCTGCTCTGAGCACACATTGTTAATTTATCCCTGGTTTTTCCAAGGTTCACATTGCAAATGCATTTTCGATTAACTTATTGTCCCACTTTTATGTCGACTGACTGGTGAGTAAATTGTTAGGAAGTTGCTGTGTTGTGAAAGTGTTGATGAGTTTGGGATACTCAGTTTGGCAGGAATGGGGACAGCAGGACAGGATGAGGCACACTGGGGATGAGAGCAGAGATGGAGGCAGAGGGGAGTGGAAACCACTGGGGTTTTGTGTCACATCTTCCCAGAATGGGTGGGGTGGAAAGGGACCTTAAAGCCCATCCAGACCCCCTGCCATGGGACAAGAGGAAATAAAAGGAAATTCCAGGGATGGTGCTGGCAGGGATCATCCTGGGGTTCCTCAGGGTCACCTCAGAGAGCACAGGAGCCTCCTCAGCAGCCCCGACCTTCACATCCCAGCCCTGTAAAACACGGCCTGGCACTGCAGCCCACGTTTCCAGAAGGTTCATCCTTTGATCCAGGCTTTGTCCAGGAGGTTTTTGATCCAGCAAAGGGAATTCAGCTCTCCAGTCACCAGCACTGGGGATTTGTGTGCACAGAAGGACCTCGGGGGAAATCCAGATTTATCTCCCTGTTGTGAAGCTGAATTTCCTCCTCCTGCAGCAGCCAGGAGTGTTCCATGGTGAGGGAGCAGAAGTGTCTGCAAGGATGGATCCAAGGCTGTTTGCTGGGTGGATCCAAGGCTGTTTGTTGGATGGATCCAAGGCTGTTGGGTAGATGGATCCAAGGCTGTTTGTTGGGTGGATCCAAGGCTGCTGGATGGATGGATCCAAGGCTGTTTGCTGGATGGATCCAGGGCTGTTGGGTGGATGGATCCAAGGCTGTTTGTTGGATGGATCCAAGGCTGTTTGCTGGGTGGGTCCAAGGCTGTTTGTGCAGCTCCTGACCCTGGGCTGCTCTGAAGCTGCTTTTACACACCCAGAGCCAAAGGGATGCAGGAGATCTGCCCCAAAGGGAATTTCCTCTTTGCACGTGCTGAGTTACAGCCCAGGCCACAACCAGAGGCACTGCTGACAGTTCTGGGTGCTCCCACCCCACAAGGCACCTTCCCAGGAATCCTTCAAGGCTTCCAGACCTGCAGCAAGGAATTCCACGGAGGAGTTCTGTGCCCTGTGCAGCAGCATTCCTATCCATTCATATCATCTGTAATGCCTTTCAATTCCTTTCAGTCACTCCTGTCCATTAATATCATCTTTCCTTTAATTTCCATTCAATCATCAATGCCTTTCAATTCCTCTGGATTCCTCCTTGCTCTCCCCAAATGGCAGATTAATTAGGAATTGCTGACTGCCTGCCCCAGGTTTCTGTATTTTCACACCCCCTTTTCTGCCTCCTCCCTGGAATAAAGGATTCAGGAGCTGTCAGTTTTCCTCAGGAGCCATTTCAGAGGTGGGGGAGCAGCCTGAGAATTCCAACAATGCCTCAGAAATCCCAGACCTCATTCCACGTTTCATGATCAGGCTGAATGCAATTAAAATTAGTGAGACTGAGAGATCAGCAGTGCTGGCTAAGCCACTTTTACATTATGAGCTCTTAACTGTTTTTTTTTTTTTTTATTAAGTCAATTTTATCTCTCCTAATAAAGCCAAACCTTCCACTAGGATGGAAGGGAACAACAACCCTGCTCAAACTTTCTGCATGATGAGCTTTCATTTCACTCTGTTTGCCTCTAAATTTTGCTCTTCCCCTGCAGTCAATATTTATAACTTCATCCAGTGAGGAGGAATTTGATGGTCTGGTGTTGATGGGAAACTTTGCTTTGAATAATTCTGGTTTTAGTGCCTCCCTGCTCAGTTGGGAATAGGAAAAGCCACATTCCTGATTCTCTGCTCCAAGAGGATGTGGTGGGGACCATCAAAGGTGAGGAACCTGCTCCAATCTCTGCATGAGAAGAGCACCTTGACAGCAGCGTGGACATGGAAAAACCAACATTTCCCTGGGTGTGCAAACCCAGGGCACCACTGGGAATATTTCTGTGTCTGCTCTGGGGTGCCCTGACCCCCAGGGGAGCACTGACTTTGACCCTCATTCATGGAGAAAGTTTCCTGGACTTCAAGATAGACTGGAACCCACAAAAGTGAGAAATAGATTATAGAGAGCAGTGTAGGTGTGTCACTTGGTGAGAAATTAAGGTTTTGGGATTTTTAGTGTGTTGTGGATGGAAGCAAGATGGAGGGCACAGGGTGTTGTCCTGGGTTTCTTCTTCATGCTTCTTCTTCCTCCTTCCTCATGGGTTTGGGTGGCATTTTGTAATTGGGCAGAAAAGTCTGCACTGTGGGATCAGTTATTGGGTTAAAAGGGAAAATAATCCAGGTGTCAGTCCTTCATTGGATACTTTAGTCTTAAAATACCTTGTAACAAGAGATTGTTGGGCATTTTGTGCCTTCTAATGAAAAGCTGCAGAGCTCATGGTTGTGAGGCTGTTTCACTGATAAGAAATAATCAACACCTGAGTGTGAACATGAACTATAAGAAATAACCAACACCTGAGTGTGAACATGAACTGCCTCCTCAAGTGCCTTCAATCCAGACCCAGAGAAATTGACACCTGGGAATCCTCTCCTGGGGTCACCCACCTGTACCCAGGGACACTTCCACTGTCCCAGGGTGATCCAGCCTGGCCTTGGACACTTCCAGGGATCCAGGGCAGCCACAGCTCCTCTGGGAATTCCATTCCAGGGCCTGCCCACCCTCACAGCCCAGAATTCCATCCTGAAGTCTTACTGAAATCAAGGTTTTCCCGATTTTCTGGGAATTGTAAGTTTTCCTGGGGGAGGCAGAGCTGTGCCATATCAACACTGTCCCTGTCCCTGGCCAACACCCCCTGAGAGCCACAATCTCCAGATCATTGATGCAATTCCTGACCTGTGGCAAGCCTTAAATAGAGGAGATTCAGGAAGTGGAAATCTGATAGTGTGAGGAATTTGAGTGGATTAGTCATAGAGGATTAAGAGCAAGCATTTGAAGAAAAGCTTAAATGTAGCATAAAAATATATTAGAATCTTTTCAGACATTCCTTATGGGCTTAGCTCATTGGCAAAGTGTTGGGGAGGGTGAAATGTAATAAAACCAGAGGAAAAACTCCCCTTGCACCAATGCAAACAGGGAGGAATTTGCATTCCCAGGTCTTTGCATATGTATTTGGGTGAATTTATATAAATATGCATTTAGACACACTTTATGTATAGATTTTCACTTGACATCAGACACTTCAGCAAGCAGCAGGGTATAAAAATATAAAAGGAAAGTTTCATGAAGTGCAGGAGACAGAAAACTTCAGTTGGTGAGGAAGGAAGAACTTGGGGATGAGATATAAATAAGGGGTGACCAGGGCTGGAAGAGCCTTTGGCAGGTCTCGTCCTACCTGGCAGTGCAGAGAGATTGTCACAAAATAACCCCAAACACCTGGAGCAGCTGTGCCCAGGGATGGATCCTTGCTGGGCTGAAATCCAGGCCAAAGGAAGCTGCACACCAAGCTCAGTGCCCAGCTCCAACCCCAGATTCACCTGGGGAAATCTCCCTGTTTGGAAAGCCAGGCGTCTGCTGAGGAGGGCAGGAGCCTCCCTTGAAATGGAAAATGTAAACTGTAAACCCCCTCCCTCTGAATTATTATAATTTTGAAATTAAGGGGCTCTCAGGCACAGATATGGGAATAGGAATAACAGTTCTTTATTCGGAAAACGAAAACTACAAATGCAATAGTACAAACAAAAAAACCCAAACCACTGCCAGAGTCAGACCATGCCCTGTCCCCCTGTGTGTCAGGGGGTGGCACAGCCCCATCCCATGGGGGCTCAGCCCTCCTGCAGTGCCAGCTGTGGTTCTGCTGCAGCAGGGATCCTGCACAAGGGGGGAGTTTTCCTCTGCAGCTCCAGGGCTGCTGCAGATGGGCCTGGGCTCCCTCTGGGAATGCAGGGCAGCAGAAAGCTGCTCCTCTGGGAATGCAGTGGGCAAAGGCTGCTGTGCTGTGCCAGGCTCAGATTGGATCCAGGTAGGAATGCTTGGCTCCTCCCCTGGGCGCAGCATCTCCCCATGGGATGCTGGAATTGGATCAGCCCTGCAGGGACACTCAGTGGCCATGGACAGCAGAGATCTCCTGGAGGGAGGATTGGCTGTGGGAGAGATAAAGAAAAAACTGCCCCATGGACAGCAGAGAACTGCCCCAGCTCTGACAGATGGAAATAGAACTCACACCCCCATTTCCAAGCCAAGGCACCCCCATGTCTCTGTGCCAGGCCCAGGCTGGGGCTGTGCAGGAGCAAAGCTGCAGAGAACTCCCTGCACTCTTTATTTGCCCTCCAAAGAACCAGCTGGGGCTGAATTCTCCCTCCAGCAGGAGCAGCTGCACCCCCTGGAGCCTCTGGAGCCACGGGAAGCAGGAGCCTGGGACAGCTTCTCCCTTTCCTGGGAGAGGAAAGCAAGGAATGGGAAGTTCTGCTCCAGCCAGGACTGCAGTGCCCACCAAGGGACTCAGCTTTGCCTTTGGTGCTCTCTGATGTGAGGATTGTTTTCCTGGTGTGATATCCTCATTTACATCCTCTCTAATCCAGAGGCTTCATTAAGAAGTTGCCAAGAATCAACATTTTGACTGTTCCAGCCTTTAAGTGCCAAGGCTGGATAATTTTCTGCAAGCTGGAGGAAGGAAAGTCCCTCTGTAGGCAGCTGCCACTTGTTCCATGGCTGCTTGAGCCATTTTTGGCTGCAGCATTTGCCCTCCCCTGGGTTTTTACCCTCCCAGGACACATCAGTGGCAAATTCCTCTGGTTCCCAACTCCCTTCCACGGTGTGTCCTGCTCCAGGATGGATTTTCTGTGGGGCAGGATGGAGTTTCCTTTGGGCAGAAAGCTCCTGGCAGCAGAGGAAGGAGCCAGCCTACTTTGCACAGCTCATTTCTGTCTCAAAGTGTGGACATGAGGAAGGTGGAGAGGGTGGGATGTGACTTCAAGGCAGATGGAAATGCACAAGAACAGTTGCTTAGCGCCTATAAAAGTCAGGCCCACTCCTTCACAAGATTCATGTGTATTTAGGGATCCACACTTGAATTCTGGCCTCTGAATAACCCAAACCCATGGCAGCTCTTTGGGAATGTGTGCTGATGAAATAAACAATGATATTAAAAGTCACACGGATCCTGGCAGCAAGCAGGGCTCAAATTTGGTGTTACCCGTGCTTGGGGGCTCTGCTAGCCATTAATGAATGAGAAAGAGCAGGAATGGGGCTGGAGGAGCCCAGCTCCATAAGGATTCCTCAGCCCGTGGGGCAGCAGGGATCAGCAGCAGCTCCAGCCTTTGTCCGAGCAGGAGATGCAAATTAGAGAGATGCAGATTTGAGACAGAGGTGGATGTTCCACCTGGGCTGTTGGATGTGGTGCTCGGGAATGGGTCCAGCATCCATTTCTCTGGGGCTGGATCAATGCAGCCAGAAACGGGCAAAGAAAAGGCTGAGAAATGCTCGACAGGATGGATGTGCTCAGAAACGGGCAAAGAAACAGAGCCAGAAACGGGCAAAGAGACAGAGCCAGAAATGGGCAAAGAAAAGGCTGAGAAATGCTCGACAGGATGGATGTGCTCGAAAGCGCTCGGGAGCTGAGCACATTCCTTTCACATCGCTCTCTATTTCGCACTTGGTTAGGAAACCTCACCTGATGAAAGGAGCGCGAAATTACCCTGTTCAATGGGCAGAGAAGGGGAGAAAGCAGCCGAATTCCCGGCTGCTCCCCTGCCTTTGTCTCGGCTCTCTCTGCCGGTGGCCGTGGCTGGCTCGGCTCTCTGTCGGTGACCTGATTCCGCACCGCACGCTCCTCCCAGCTCGGTGAGGCCCCCATGTGATCCATTCTTCCCCCTAAATAAAGTTGACAAATTCGGCTGGGCTCAGATGGTGCTGCCGAGGGGGTGTGCGGCGCTCCGGGCTCGCTGCGGCTGCGGCAGCGCCGGCTCGGGGCCACCGCGGCCATCGGGGCTCCCTGCCCGGTACCGGGGCTCCCTGCTGGAACTCGGGGCTCCCTGCCCGGTACGGGGCTCCCTGCTGGAACTCGGGGCTCCCTTCTGGAACTCGGGGCCACCGCGGAGCTCGGGGCTCCCTGCCCTGGCTCGGGGCTCCCTGCCCTGGCTCGGGGCTCCCTGCCCGGTACCGGGGCTCCCTGCCCGGGCTGCAGCCGCACACAGCCCCGCAGCCGGAGGACGTGGCCGGAGCAGGTGAGTGAGCGGCTGCGGTGGCTCCTTTGTGCTGGAGGGACGGAGGGACGGAGGGACGGACAGAGAGAGGGAAGGGGCCGCGGGGCGATGCCCAAACAGCCCCAGCCCCGTGCCCTCCCCGGAGGGATGCGGGGATTCCCGGGGAGCAGCGGCGATCGCCGGGCGCGGGCAGCGCCTGCGGCACAGCCCGGGGATGCTCCACTGCATCCCGGCCCCGCAGCCCGCGGGGACACCGCACGGCACGGCTGGCACCGGCTGGCACCGCACGGCAGGCACCGGCGGGCACGGCTGGCACGGCATGGCACAGCTGGCACGGTACGGCTGGCACAGCACCGTGATCCCGTGTGCAAGGCTGGCGCTGGGTTGGCACGGCACAGCACCGGGCAGCGTGGGATCGATGTGCCGGCTGAATGGCACGGCACGGTACCGGGGCAGGCTGGCACGGCACGGCACTGGGCAGCGTGGTACCTGCCTGGCACGGCACGGTGATACCTGGGCTGTGAGGCTGGCACGGCACGGCACCAGGACAGCCACGGGCCAGACTGGCACGGCACGGTACCAGCGACTGGCACGGTCCCTGGCGGCTCCAGGGCTGCCCTGCCCACCCCGTTGCCCCTGGCCCGGCCCAGGCCGCTCCCGGTCCCCCCCGGACTCCTGCCCCAGGTGTGCCAGGTGCACCCCTCCGGGCTGGGTGCCCCTCCTGCCCAGGTGTGCCAGGTGTGGGTGCCCCTCCTGCCCCAGGTGTGCCCCTCCTGCCCAGGTGTGCCAGGTGTGGGTGCCCCTCCTGCCCCAGGTGTGCCCCTCCGGGCTGGGTGCCCCTCCTGCCCAGGTGTGGGTGCCCCTCCTGCCCAGGTGTGCCCCTCCGGGCTGGGTGCCTCTCTTGCCCCTCCTGCCCGAGCTCCCCGGGAGCTGCACCCCTGCTCCCAGAGCTGTGCCGGGCAGCCCTGGGCACCCCTGCCCTGCTCTCCATGCCGGGCTCCAGGCATCCCTGAGCCTCCCATCCTCCTCCCGCACCCCGAGCTGTTCCCCTGGGGGTGCCCGCGCCCTCCCAGCCCGGCAGTGCTGCCATCTCCCACCATTCCCGAGCCCACATCGGGGCTTTTCCCGGCTGGAATGGGGTTGGCAGCCCAGAGGAGGGGCAGTGCTGGCAGCACGGGATGCTCCAGTCTCCATTCCCTCCTCCAGCTGGGACCAGTTCCCTGCTCACCAGCTCAGCTCCCCGGGCTGCAGCTGGCACAGCTGGGAAGCAGCTCCTGCTCACCTGCAGCTCCCAAATCCCACAGAAACTGTTCCCAGTCTGTGCTGTGGGAAAAGAAATGTGATTTTATTCCAGAAATGTACAGACAAAGTAGCTGCCTCTAAACTGACACTCATCACTCCCCCTCCCAGCCCCTGCTCCCTCCCACCCTTTAACTTCTTCTTTCCCTGCACAATTTAAAGGTGAGATTCCCTGAGTAGTGAATTTATTGCAGTCCCAGACTGGGCCTGTTCACCGAGAGCAGGAGAGTTTCATTTTGAATGGAGATGGATGAAAACTGGAATGTTCAAACAATCTTTTGCTCTTTTGCAATATTTTTTAAAAGAAATCTATCCCTGCAGGATTTTCAGTCAGATTTTAGATCCAAGAGAAAGGCTGCAGTGTTCCAGCTGGAATAGATTTCCTTGCCCCTGGTAGGGCAGGAGAAAATGGGAAAGGAGAGATTAAATAGGGAGGAGGACAAAAACCCAGATCTAATTTGTTTGTCACTTCACAATTAGGCCAGAATTAAATCCCTCCTTCACCTGCTCACAAAATGAGAATTGAACAAAAAGGCCATTGGTTGGCCCTGGTTGTATTTTATGGGGGCTCTTAGGTTTGGGGCTTTCATTTGAGTTCAGCTCCAAACAGCTTTTAGTTTCCATTTCCCTTCTGACTCAACAATTAATCATCCACCTCTACCTGCACTTCTTGTCCTGGCTCCAAAATCCTGGAACTTTGGGGCAAACTGAGCTTAAAAACAGCAAATGGGAAAAAAAAAATCACCGAGCAATTTAATCTCAGTGCAGGTTTGGGGACTGCTCACCCCAGGGTTTGTGTTTGCACAGAATAACTCCTAAATTATGGACCAAGGGGAAATTCCCAGGCTGCCACTGTCATCACAGGATGGAGCTGCCCCTGATTTGGGAGGGGAAGAGCAGCATAAAAACTGAGTCTGAAGCAAATCAGCAGTGAGAGAACCACAAAACATCATCTCAAAGGGACAAAGAATCCCCATTTTGCAGAGTGTGCTCTTGGGCTGCTGATGGAAGCTCCTGTGGCAGGAATGGCTGAGCAGGAAAATCCACCCTCCAAAAGCAGGAATTGTGCTGCTTGGAGAAAAACAACTACAGAGCTTTTGGAAGGCAGTGAAACCTCTTTGGAAGGGAACACCCGGATACAGCACTGTTCTCCAAGCTTAAAAGGGGAAAAAAACAAACCCTTTCCTAGAGGAAAAAATTATTATTATTATTATTTATTATTATTATTATTATTATTATTATTATTATTATTATTATTATTATTATTATTATTCCTGTGAAAATAATAAATCCCAATGTCTCCTCCTCACATGTTTGTGCCAGCTCAGTCCTCATACCTTTGGGGGGAGCATTTCATGGAGATTCAAAGCCACCCTAGAAATGGCATCTGAGCCTTCCAACGCTCAGGAAAATAAACTTTCCTCACATTTCCTGGACAAGAAGGTTCAAATATCTGTTCAGGTGCTTTCCAGAGGCTGCTTTAGGGAGGGAATCCATCCAGTGTTCAGTCTGTCCATGGCTGAGGTGCAGTTTGCTCCTGGGAACAGGAACCATTCCAGAGGGATTTGGACTTTGCACAGAGCAAAGCTGGGATTTGCCAGAGCAGGCAGTGAGAAGGAGGCTGTGATCACACCCTCAAAGCTGCTGCTGTTTATCAAATCACACTTAGGCTAAATTAACACATTAAACTATCAGAGGTCACCAATAAAATCAGTGGGATGGAGATCAGCTTCAGAGAGAGCCTAAAGCCAGACACAGCTGTGGCTTTAATTAATCTCCACTTCAAGGATTACTGGACTAAAATTAAAACCAGAATTAGCCTCACATGGGTCCTCTGTGAAACAAGTGCCCAGGAAAGCAGCACCTTACACCCATGGCCCTGCTGAGCACAGCCATAAATTACATTTATGGCCCTGCTGAGCACAGCCCCTGCCCACAGCAGCTCCCAAAAACGGCGTTCTCTGGATCCCAGGAATCTCCACAGGGTGGTTTTGCTCAGGATCCTCCAAGCAGAGGGAAGATGGGATCAGGTTCTGCTCTGAAATGTCCTGGCTGTGTTGTGCACAGAGCTCTCCCAGCGCAGGGAGAATGAGGATCCCACCAGACATTGATCCTTTCATAGGAACACAACTCTCTCCTGGCTCGTGGATCTGTCCAGGGCTGGAATGAGAGATCCCAAAACTCCCAGCCTTTTCTTCTTCTTCAGAAATAACAAAGGCAGAACACCTGAACAGAAATGGAGAGCAGAGATTTCCTGTTCACTGGAGTAAAAGCAGGGCTGGAGTTTTGTGCACTTAATTAAAAGATTAATTGGCCTGCTCCAGCCTTTGTCTAAGGTGCCAGCTCTGGCACTGGGGGCAATCCCAAGGGAGTTATGCAAATGTTGTTCGTGGGGGTGACCACACGGAAAAACCAAACACAGATCATGGTTCCTCTTTGGAGGAACTGTGCAGAAGAAAGAGGCACAAAGAGGTTTAGTGTGAGGACTTTGCAGGGAAATCTGTGGTGTTGAACACCCACAAACCTGGTGACCCTACAGATACAGTGCATGGGAGCAGCACACACCCAAATGGACACAGAACCCCCCAGGAATTAAACTCAGCAGCACTTTGGAGACTTGAAACCTGCAGATTTCCAAAAGAATGTAAGCATCCAAAATTAAATACATATATATTTATGGGCCTATTTTAAACACTCTCAAAGCCTGGCCTTCTGTTCCTATGAGTTTATAGAAGATGCAGCAAGGCTAAAACATCTCACTGTGTTTTTGCAAGCGTTTTCTGCCTTCTCCCATCCCTTCCTCCTCCTCATCCCCTTCCCACTGCTCCCACTCCCTTTTATCTGAGCACAAGTGCTGGAGTTGATGTCTCCTCTGCTCCCCACCGCAGGGGGAGGAGAAAGGGCCCTTTCCACCCCAGGTTGAAGCATGAGGGACACCTTTCATCCCAATGTTTTCACATCAAAAAGATGCAAATGCAGAGAGGAGCTGCATTCTTCCCTAATGCAATTAAAATGGAAGAGGCAATTTGAAAGGCTGCAGGGAGATTTACAAGAAAGCCGAAGGCAAAAGGGAAGAAAACAAGCCTGAAACTAAGTTAAAAAATCAATATATATTTAGGGTTACATAAATGAAGGGAGTAATTCAACAGTGGGAAGAGCATGGTGAGGGGAGGATGAGGAGATGAGACACAAAGACAGAACCCAAGGCTCTCCTGCTGTCAAAGAGATTTTTTCTATCAGCTCCCAAGGAGGGTTTGTGGTTTCAGGGCAGTCACCTTTCCTTTGGAAGCTGCTTTTGTGCTCCTTTGAGAGCAGGGCTGTTCCTTTTCCCCAGGTTTGATGTCCTGATCAGTCCCATCAGGAAGTGTGAGTTATCCTGGGGTCAGGGATGTGCCATCAGCTGCAGCTGCTCACTGGGATTCCTGCCCTTCATCCTTCCAATAAACCTGAAATTCCCAGACATTCACTGAACTCAGCCACTCAGACTGAAATCAAAACCAGACTTCTCCAACTACATAAAAGCCCCAAACCATATCCAGTAAAACTTAAGTCTGCTCTTCCACACATTATTTGGATTTTAAAATTTATTTATTTTTGGGAACACAGTGCAAATTGTCATTTCTGTCTTGACTGCAACACTGATAACATCATTATTGCCATGTCTGGCAAACAGAGGCAAGGTTTGCCCTAATGAAAGGGAGGACTCCCAGGGAAATCAAAAAGCTGTTGATGAGCATTCTTATCTCTTTTCAGTAATTCAGTATTTGACAGATGCCAATAACCTGAATTCATCTTGAGACACTGCCTTTTTTTACTGTCATTTCCTTTGTTCCTCTCATACAAATCGCTTCCAACCCTCTCTTACTTTCCACCCTCAAAAACTGTAAAAAAACCTCAAAAATCTATTTCTCTCTGAGGTTCTCAAAGGTCAGACTTGGAGAACAAAGGGAAGACAATGCCTGTCCTAAGGATATTGCAAATCAAGGAGCAGATTTTGTCTTCCCCATCTTGTACTGAGTTGTACTTCACTTTATAACTTGCTAAAAAAGACAAGGGAAAATGAGCCAGGGCAGGAAGGTGCATCCCAAGGCAAGGACGTGCTACACCAAGAGCCTGAGCTTGTGTAAGTCCCAGAGTAAAACATGAGTATTTCATTAAAAGCTTTAAAATTAATTCAACTTCCAGATATTCTAATGTGCTTGCACAAGAAGTTTATTATAACAAATTTCCAGATTTAAAAAGATCACATTATTTTTGTCAATACTTGAATCTTTGTAATATATTTTAATGGGAATTAAAAGTGCCCAGCCCTGAGCTCCTGATTGCAATGTTTGCAGTGCTCAGGCCAAAGCCACTGAAGGCTTATGACTCACACAAAGCCAAGCAAACAATCTCAGCTTTATTTATTCTCTGCTGCTGGAATTCAGCTAAAGCCTGGAACAGGAAAAGGTTTGGGGGATTTTAATGGGACGTGCCTCCTGAGGATGTGCTGCCCCTTGTATTTGTGGGGTTCCCAGATGGAGGAAGGAATGATGAATCTGACTCCATGTTCTCAGAAGGCTAATTTATTATTTTATGATACTGTATTATATTAAATAATGCTATACTAAACTATACTAAAGAATAGAGAAAGGATACAGACAGAAGGCTCAAAGGATAATAATGAAAACTCCTGACTCCCTCCAGAGTCCTGACACAGCTTGGCCCTGATTGGCCAAAGAGACAAAACAATTCACATGAAACCAATGAAACAATCACCTGTGGGTAAACAATCTGCAAACACATTCCACATGTGAGCACAACACAGGAGAAGCAAATGAGATAAGAATTGTTTTCCTTTTTCTCTGAGGCTTCTCAGCTTCCCAGGAGAAAATCCTGGGCCAAGGGATTTTTCAGAAAATATGACTGCCCATGGTGCCAGTGAGATTCCAGAGGATGGGATGGGAGCTGATCACCCCAAGGCCTGAACCCCTGAACCTCACCGTGTTCCTCTGCTCTGGAGAGGAGCCCAGCCCCTCTGCTGGCCCTGCCAGGCTGCACTGTGCCAGGGGCAGCTCCCCCAGCCCTGGTGCCACCATCCCTGCCATGCCCACAGGAGGAGCCTCTCCCTGGGGCTCCCTGGGCTCTGCTCCTGCCTGGCCCACACCAGGCCAGGCCTCCAGCCATGGATGGCACCTTTTGGGGTGTCTCAGCCTTTGCTCTCCTGTCTGGGTCCCCAGTCCATCCCTGAGCAGCAGCAAGGAGCATTCCTGGCCCTCAGGCAGCAGAAGTGGCACTGCTGTGTCACCCATGGGAGCAAAGGTGGCACTGCTGTCACCCACAGGAGCAGTGGTGGCACTGCTGTGACACCCAGGTTTGGTCACTGTCACTCCAAGGTCACAGCACAGGCACCAGCAGAGCCCTTGGGGGCTCTTCCCAGGGGATTTGCCCAGAAACACCTTTTCCGTCCCCAAATGCAGCCAAGCCCATGCAGAGCTTTGCAGGTTTGGGATTTAAAAGCTTTCCTGGTTTGGTTTGTATTTCACCTCCTGCACTGGTGGGGCAGTGACAAACTCACCCTGCCCCTCCTGGAGCAGCACAGAGCCAGCTCCATGGTGACTTGGTGCTTTTGTTCTCTCCTCCCCAGGAACCCGAGAGCTGTGGGCACAGATGAGATGAGAGCCAGGCCAAGGCAAGTGTGACAAGATCAGATTCCCCTGTGCTGAGACATTTCCCTCTCTGGACTTCCCTGGGCAGGTGGGCACTTGGCTGCTCCATAAATCAGAGGGGCATTTCTCAGCTCCTCAAGTGCTTTTATTGCAGTTCCTTTCTTCAGGCTGCTTGAGAGAGATGTTGAACACACAAGGAGCACTGAAATGTTCTGTTGTCACCCCTCCTGATGCATGGCTTGCCAGCAGTGCCCCTGGTAGACATTCATCAAAGATGGGCCACTGGGTCCCTCATGTGAAATGAGCTTTCCATCAGCTCTCCCTCAGCAAAATCTGAGCTCTGAACTTCCTTGAAAATCCCCATTTCTGACTCTGTGAACATATTGTTCCAAACTGGCAGGAACTGTTATTTACATCTTTTAGCACCAACAGAATGCTGAGCTATATAAACAGTGGTTATTACTAATCAGAATGTGCTGTTAATTAGGAAAAGAGACCCTCAGTTCTCTGTGAGCCTGAGTGGGATGAACTTTATTTCTATAAAGAGGAAGAACTGCATCCTATCAAACACAGCATCTCCAAACAATGCTGCTCCAAGATCTCTGAAACCTAATTTTGGCCTCCAAGCATTTGGGAGGAGGGTGGAGGGGGTTTGGAGCAAGCTGTTGTTTGAAATAAATAGCCCTGAACGTACTTACAGCTCCTTAGAGGAAAATATCCCGAGGCAAATCCTCCTGTCCCGATTGCAAGCAGGAATCCAGAGCAGAGCAGCCTTGTTCTCAGGTTTAACTCCAAAATGGGATTTGGATCAGGGAGGGAATGGGGAGGACAGAACAGCTTTGAGCTTCAGAAGTGCTCAGATGAGTGAATTTTTTAGGATTTGTCACACACAGCTCATATCAAAGGCAAATGACTTTAAAGTCTCTGAAATTCCACCAGAACTGTGGAAGGGTGGGGGGGTTAAATTCAGTTTACAGCTCAGTGCCTGTAGGGGAGCTCACCTCTCCACTAATCCGGGTGCTTTTTCACCCAGGACCTTTCTCCAGATCCCAGACTTGCCATCAGTGAGGAAACCTCCTCAATCCCACTATAACCAAAACTCCAGAGGATTTAACCCCAAATTCCAGCCCAGTGCAAGAGCAGATACATAGAAGAGAGGAAATGAAACCCCTTCATTAATGTCAGAACTCCCATTTGCAGCTGATTTTTTTACTGTGGGTAATGTACAAAACAGGCCTTTGATTTCCCTCTCTTCTGGGAATATTTTGGGAAAGGAAAAAAATCTTCCACTGAAACAATTCCTCTGATAGAAAGTTACACTTCTTGCAGCACTTGTTTTGCTTTCAGCCCCAGGACAAACTCTGCCACCACTGGAAAATTGATTGGATTTTCTCCAATTATCTCTTGCAGAAAACAAGGAATCCCAAACTGGCAGCTGGCTGAGCCTTCCCTTCCCCTTGATGAAGAAAGCAGCACATTCCTGACCCAAATCAGGGATAAAGCTGGGATATAAAGCTGGGATAAAGCTGACCCACCTGGGATAAAGCTGGGATAAAGCTGACCTGTGCTGGAGGCTTTGTGCCCAGGCTGCAGCTCCTCTCTCCCCACTGCTGAGCCTCCTCCATGCCTGCAGCACCCAAAGGTGGCTCCTGGATGTGACAGGGCACTCCTAGATCTGCTTCTCCAGGATCCTGAGAACACTCCTGAGTCCCAATGAGGCCCAAGTTGAGGGAGGCTCCTGGAGCTGCACTTCTGGCCTCAGCAGATTATGAGAACTTTGCTGCTGTGAACTCCACCAGGGACACGGAGAGCGAGCAGCTGCAGGGCTCCCTCTCGTCCACCATCGCCCTCATCGTCGTGCTGGTCATCATCTTCTCCCTGGTCATGACATCCCTCATCACCTACTGCTTCCACAAGTGGAAACTCAGAGGGAGAAGACTGCAGAAAGCACAAGAGGAGTATCAGAGAGACCAAGAAAAGAGCATTTGCCAAAGCACACCTGGACTTGTTTCGTAAAAAGAGAAAACCAGGATCCACCATGAAGGACTCTTGAATTACCTGAAAATGAAAATCATGACAGAACTGCAAATTTGGAATTTCCAAGCAAATACATCCTTGTTTTATCTCATTTCTAAGAGTTGTTAGCAGTTTGGAGATTTCCTACGGCTTTATTATACATATACATATATATTTATACATTTAGTCTCATTTGTGCAAAGTAAAACCAATGCAATGATGTATTTTTAATCTCTTCTGTCATTTTAATCCTCGCTGGGCAAACTGGCAGTGCCTGTGAGGGTGGGCAGGCCCTGGCACAGGGTGCCCAGAGCAGCTGTGGCTGTCCCTGGATCCCTGGCAGTGCCCAAGGCCAGGCTGGAGCACCCTGGGACAGTGGGAGGTGTCCCAGCCATGGCAGGGCTGGAATGGGGTGAGTTTTCAGCTCCATTCCAACCTTAACCACAATTTTCTGTAAATTTTTTCACAATTTCCAGTATTTCAAGTATTTCTAATATTCCAAATTTCAATCTGTTGCTCTCACTCTTTCACAAAGGCCCAGGAAGGTGAAGAGGCAGATTTGGGGTACCCACAGCAGCTCAGCTGCTCCAAACCAGGGGGGCTGAGCTGTGCTGGTGCCAGCAGGGCTGGGGGTGCTGCAGTGAGAGGCTCCCAGCTGGGGCTGCCAGGCTGCTCCCCCAGAGCTGCTCCTGGGCCCACATTTCAGTGACATTTCAGTGCCTCCTTCACACCTGGGCTGTGCTGAGAGCCGCTCGTGGCATTCCCACAAGTGGATTAAAGACATCCAGTGTTAATGGAACTCAAATTCCTAAGGGAAGAGACAGCCTACACGCCTTTTTTTAATTAACCACCTTTTTAAACCACCCATACCACAGAGTGTTTCTATTTCCATAGCCTGCCCTGTGATGTCACAGAGAAATGACAGATTTCTTGTGAGTAGCACATCTAAGTAATCTTTTCTAACCAAGTGATGGATGTAATATTAATAAATGTCATTGTTTTATAAAGTAGAAACCATGTGAAGTTGCCACCAGCCCCCTGCTCAAGTCTCCAGCTTGCTTGCAATTACCAGTACTGCTGTATGTATTTTTAAACAAGCTATAATACTGTGATGATGCTGTAAACTTACCTCTGTAGGAAAAAATTGTCTATTTCAAAATGTCAGGATGAAGGATGTAAATGTTCTGAAAGTGCTATCAACAACAACAACAAAAGAATTTTCATAGAATATTCTAAAGGATTCTGTTACATGCTACAAATCTATTTTACAAGGGTATTTATGGATCATACAGCCTAGTCTGTGAGAACAGGACTATTTTATTACAGAATAAATAAATGAATAAATAAGCAGTGAATATCCATGCCCAGAAGCTGGAAAATGTTTGGGTTTTTTTTTTAAGTACCCTGATCAATTCTTTAGGCAATCTGGAGGATGGAGGACCCTGACAGAAGGAATCCACTCCCCCTCATCTCCCATCCACATCCTGGTGTTGTCAGTGCTGCCAAAGATCTTCAAAATCAGTTGTGGAAAAAAAAAAGGACAAAGAGTTGCATGAAACCAATGCAAATGTGGTGTTGATAGGATTAATATCTGTGGATAGGATTAATATCAGTTTTGCCATCATTTGAAGGCAGAGCATGCAGGAAAGCAGCCCTGGGGCAGGCAGGGCTCTGCACACACCCAGTGCCTCCCTCAGGGGCACAATCAAAAGTCACCCTCTGAAAATCACATCCAGTGGTAATAAAATCACAGCTTGAGGAATGCAAGGAGATTGGAAAATGCTTGAAGAATGCAGAGCTGGGAGCACTGCAGCCCTTGCTGGAGGATATGTGGATGGTTTGAACTGCACTCAGCTCAGGGTTTACTGAGAGTTGGGTGCTGGGGCAGCCCCAGCTCCCAGGGGAACACCAGCCCTTGTCCTTGGTGCCAGCAGCTGAAAACTTCTGTCAAGTTCCCAATAAGAATAAATGAGTTCAGCTCCTTTTCTTGGAACCTCATCAAACTGGCTGTGGTAAAAAATAGAATTAAAAAACCACCCAAGTCTCACCACACCCCAAGCCCGTGAGGGGAATTTCTGAGGAGGCACTGAGGGACTCCAGGGGAGCCTGGAGCATTGCAGATATTCCTGTAACTTCAGAGAAAAGGTTCAGGATTAATGGAAGGAGGCCACAAAGGTGCTCTGAGGGCTGAGGCCCTCTGCCCTGAAGAGAAACTGAGCTTTGGGAGTGTTCAGCTGGAGAAGGGAAGGCTCCAGGAACGTTCCTGTACCTGGAGGAGGTCACAGGAAAGATGGGGCACAGCTCTGAGCAGGCCCTGTGCCCTCAGGACAAGGGAGAAGGGTTTTACCTGCAGGAGGGCTGCTTTAGACCAGATACAAGAAGGTTTTTACACTGAGGGTGGGGAAGCCCTGCAATAGAATTCCCAGAGAAGCTGTGGCTGCCTCTGGATTCCTGAAAGTGTCCAGGTCAGATCACCCTGGAATAGTGGGAGGTGTAAGGTGGCCTTTGGAAGGTCTCTTCCAACTCAAGCTCTTCTCTGATCCTACACTGGACCAGTGGGAGCACAAAGGATTTCCTCAGTAGCTGGAAATCCAAATTCAAATATCCCAGAATAGTGGAATGGTTTGGGTTGGAAGGGACCTCGAAGCTCATCCAGTGCCACCCCTGACATGGGCAGGGGCACCTTCCACCAGAACAGGTCCTTTGGGAATGTTCAGCTTTGTTGCCAGCTCATATCCAGGGAGTTGATGCCACTAAAACTTCATTCTCACTCAGCCTGCTGAGACTGGGCTGGAAGTTTTTCTAGAGATACAAATTCCCAGAGCAGGAGAGATGGCTGGAAAGGAGACAAGGAATGAGGGAGCCTGGAGTGCAGGGTGGTTTTTATAAAGCTAGAGCAAATGAAAGGGAAAGTTACAGTGCTGCAGTCCATGGGAAATTGATTTTAATGATAATGTGAGGAATGCAGGTTTCTCCAAAGGGTCAGTTATGAAATCCAACACCCCAGAAGTGGTTATCAGCATACACAGAGCGTGAAACAACTGAGATGGGAGAAACCTGCTCTGTTAGCACAGAGCAATGAACCCCACCACATCAGCAATCATCCAGAAGATTAAATCATCCAGCTCTGGGTGCCATGAAAGCCACAAAGGCAAAGCTGCAGAGCACTTTGAAGAGGCAGATTGATTTGTTTCACAGGCACAGCTGCTTTTCCCAAGGAATCCCTCTTGAGCCACCCTGCTCCTTTTATGCCCCAGCAAGCACAAACCAGGCAGCAGATGAGCCAATATTCCTTGACCAGAGCTTTGAGGTTTCTTTGGATCAAAAGAAAAATCTCCTGCTGGAGGGAGGAGCTCCTGGAAGGGGAAAAAGGAGGATACATCACCCACCCTCTTTCCCACATCCTCCCTGGCAGAGTTTGGATCTCCAGCCTCAAAAAGTACACAATTAGAAAATAAATCATTTAGGAGATCAGATCATTCATTCCATTGCATATCTCTAAGAGCTGCTAAAGAAAACACTCAAATCTCAGAGTCACTGCTGATAAAAGAATGAAACAACTGTAGGGAGCAGCAGGAAAATGCATCCAACAGCCATCAGCAAAATCTGCTTTGATTTTCCTGAGGAGTTACCTGAGTTCTGTTTGTAACATTTATGCAAACAAACAAGAGCTGTGCAGGCACTGTGTGTGAGCAGGCTGCTGTTCCACAGACAAACACTGTCAGCCACATAACCCAAATAACTCACAGTTCAGCACTTACAGAAAGGCTGACAGCAGCTGCAAAGGAATTTCAGTAGCTCTAGAAAGCTTCTGTGTTCTGAAAACAGAAATATCAATATGTGCATGGAAGTCACTCTTTGTGGGTCTGTAAGGGCTGAAATTCTGTGCTACAAAATGACATTTTCAAAGGATTCAGTTCCTGATCACCTCCTGTACACCTGACAGCCCTTCCAAGGCTGCACCTGGAATTCTGGGAGCCTCTCTCAGTGTCTGCAGAGACTTCCAGAGGCTCAGAGAACCAGGGAGTGCAGAGCAAAACAAGGAACAGAGGTGGGGCATCCAGGAAGACATTGGAAGGCAGGAGATTTAAGGGATTTAAACATTTCCAAGGATCCCAGAGCAACAGGAAGGAACAAGCAGAGTTTATTCATTACCCAGGTGTCCTGCAGGGACAATTCAAAAGGGGATGCTTTTGGGGGAGTATTTTTGATGGACTATTAAAGCTGTTTGCAAGGACAAGCAGCACTGAGAAACTCAGGGCTGGGCTGGGCTCCCACCTGGTGCTTCACCTACTCAGGATCCACTCTCAGGGAAACCACTCTGAACAGATTTTTAAGCAGCAGAAGGCAGAACTTTGCTAACACATCTGTTTATATCCCAGCAGCTCCCTCCAGGTTTTCCACTGGTTTGTGGGAAGGGAGAATAAGAGGCTAAGCAGCTCTCAAAGACTCTGATTAACAATCCAGAGCATGAGGAGAGAAACAACCCCATGAAAACAAACCCCCCTTCAGCAGTGAGGGCTCTGGTCCCAAAATGGGGGAAGAAAATGCAACAGGGGGATTTAATTCCCTCTGCTTTGGCACAAAAATACAGTGTGGGTTCATAGATAGGGATATCCCTCCAAGATTTCCACAGAGATGGGAATGCAGAGAAGTCAGGAAATGGGAGGCTGAGGAGAGTCAGGGCATGGCTGGAGCAGGGAGCTGAGCCCCTGCTGTCAGCTTTGGTCACAAAGGGCTGCAGAGGTGCTCACAGAGCAGCACCAGGCTTTGGAGGCCACAGTGAGGATGATTTCACTGTCCATCCCAAAGATTCCCAGCACAATTCCATTTTATTTGGATGTGTACTGAACCCCAGATCCAGTCTTTGAATAACAGTGACTTCGTCATCTTGAAAAACTACAACAAAGTCCAAAGTATTTTCTTGCAATTCCTCTCCCAGTTTTCATCTGTTGCTTGTTTTTCTCTATCCTATATAGATTCCATGATTAATTTATTATCATTTCTCATTCCATTGGCATCCCCAGTCCTGCTGATTAATTTCTGTTACAACCTCATTAATTCCCTTCTATAAATACTTCATTTTATTTTACTGCTTTTTACAGTTAACTTTGCTTTTTGTCTTCCATCTGGGGCTCTCACTTTCAATTTGCCATGAGGCAGTGGGCAAAGCCTGAGCTGAGATGCAGTAATTACACCTCCCTGCCCTGGCAAACAGAATCATTTATTTTCCTTATGGATGGAAGCAGCTGGGAGCTGCTCTGCAATCCCACAGCAATCCCACAAAAAACAATACTTCTGCCTTGCCAGATTAATAATGGAAACTGTTGGCTTCTGGAATCTGAGAAATCTATGGAGATGGATTACAATATACTGCAACATTTGCATTGAGGAAAGGTTGACTCACACCCCAGCCAGGCAGATCTGGTTCCACCTGCAGGAATATTAAAGCAGCACCCAATCCATCACTGCCAGAGCAGCTCAGATCCAAAATCATTGGAATTCTAGAGCTGACTGCCCACAGGAGGCTCTCCCAGTTCATCACCCACTGGAGCTGTGGTTCATTCAGTCTTTCCACTCCTGACCCTTCAGCCTTTGCCACAAATCCCTGGGATCCTCTGAAGGTTTGGGAAAGCTTCTGAGTGCTTCTCCTAGAAGTGTGAGCATGTCCTGAAACAGAAAGCAAGCATGGGATTATTCAGGATTGCATTCCTGCCACTTCTCATGGCCTGTAGCACACACCCAGCCCCTCAAGCCCAGCCAGGTGGGCAGCACTCACCCACACAGTTTGGTGGGTTTGAAATTATTCCGTTTAAAAACTCTGGCCCAAAAAGCAGGATTCTTCCCTGAGGAGGGACAGGGAAAAGCAGCTGGCCTTGCACGGAAGCAGGGGAGAAAGTGGGAAAAAGTGAAGCCTCACCTGAGGCTGAAGCTCTCAAATCTTAGGTAGGGAGTGAGGAAGAGTCAAAATTCTGGAGACTGCAATTACACTAGGGAAGAAAGGAATGTGTGGTACAGCACAAACTCCCAGCCTGCTCATGAGCATGGGAAGGGACCTGGCAGCTGCAGGAAGGTTCCCCATGGGAAGGGGAGCTGCAGGAAGGTTCCCCCATGGGAAGGGGAGCTGCAGGAAGGTTCCCCCCATGGGAAGGGGAGCTGCAGGGAGGTTTCCCCATGGGAAGGGACCTGGCAGCTGCAGGAAGGTTCCCCCATGGGAAGGGGAGCTGCAGGAAGGTTCTCCCCTTCAGGCTGCCCCTCCCAAGGAGGGAGAGAAGAGCTCTTCCTTCAGGAGGATCTGTGGTGGTGCTCGCGGGGGTCTTAGGATGAGGGAAGAGATGAGAATGTTGACTCCATGTTTCAGAAGGCTGATTTATTATTTTATCATATATATTATATTAAAACTATACTAAAAGAATAGAAGAAAGGATTTCATCAGAAGGCTGGCTAAGAATAGAAAAGGAAAGAATGGTAACAAAAGCTTGTGACTGACTGAGACAGTCCAGACAGCTGGACTGTGATTGGCCATTAATTAGAAACAACCACATGAGACCAATCACAGATGCTCCTGTTGCATTCCACAGCAGCAGATAACCATTGGAACCATTGGTTACATTTTGTTCCTGAGGCCTCTCAGCAGAAAAAATCCTAAGGAAAGGATTTTTCAGAAAATATCATGGCTACAAGGATCCTCCTGAAGAACAGGCACAGGAGGCCCAGGGAATCCTGCACATTTCATTGCTCCCCCAGCTGCTCCAGAGGCACTTCCTACCAGCAAAGCTTCCATTTCTGGGACACTGGCACAGAGACAGGAATTTCAAGCAGAAATCTCAGAGTATCCCAGAAAAAATCCCAGTATTCCAGAAAAATCTCAGCTTCCATCACACATTGCAGTGTCCTACTGCAAGATTCCCAAAGGATGAGCAAGGAAGCCCAGTATGGGCAGTCACCTCCTATCACATCATTTAATTTGCCATTTCAGCTTGGACAGCCCAGCAGAAAACAAACTGGGGAGACACAATCAAAAGGGACCCAAAACCATTCCAGGACAGCCTGGGAATGACCTTCAGCTTCCACAAATCAGCAGCTCCAATGACTTGAGGAGAATGTTGGTCCCAAGCATTTTATTAATGAAATGGACCCAAATTCTATTTTGGTTTGCACTGATCTCACTGCCATAAATCAGGGAGAATGTGAATTACAGAGTCTTTCATTACAGGACCTATAAAATGTAGCATGAATTTTTTCCAACAATATTTGCTTACCCTGGAGTAAAACTGTTCTTCCAATTTCTCTTGGATTAAAGCACCTTCCAGCAGAGTCTTTTTTTGCCTGAGAAAGGCAACCTTGGCCAGCTCTGCTTCCTTCTGCTGGCAGTCAGGACAGGTTGAAACCTCGTGGATTTCAGCTTCTGTCACCTGGAAGAGGAAACTTTGATGCCATGAGCAATGTCTGGCCTGGCAACTTTGAGAACAATCAATAAAAACACACTAAAGACAAAAACTGGCTTTTTAGGCAGTGGTAAAACAATTCAGAGTCACAATTCCATCATCTATAATTGCTCCTATGCTGGCTGTGTGCAAGGCCCTAAGCAGCAACCTGAGGGGTTATGATTATAAATTATATTTATACATTTTATAAATAAATTAAGAGGCAAATAAACTCTGGAGCCATTAGTTCAAACATGCAGCTCTGAGCCAGAATCCAACCCAGACTCTGCAGTTTTGTCTGTAAGATAATCAGTGCTGCTCAGTGATTCCTGGGTCAGTTTATCCACCATGAAATCTTAAGCTTATTTAACAGCATTACACAAATCCCAGGGTTTGTGCTTTTATGAAATATCAATGGTTTTATCTGATCTAACTGACTCAGATTCCATCTGGCTCCATAAACACATTGAATTGCTACAAAGACAGGGAAATCAACCCAAGGAAGTCCCATCCCAGGCCTCTCTGTCCCCTTTTCCTTGACTTCTCTGGATAAAAATGTTGTGTGGAGCTACAGACAGAACCAAGCAGAAGAGCAGATGAAGTCACTTTTTCAGGGAATGTATTCCCACCATGGAAGACAAAGAAAGAGGAAATAAAAAATTCCACTAAATTTGCAAGGTAGGTTAACATTAACAGAAATTTAAAAAACAGATGGCTGAAATGTCAAAATTGTTTTAAAAGACAGGAAGCCTGAAATAATTATCACACCAGAACTGACTTTAAAGTGTTATTTTTAGGTGCAGGGCTGAGGGGAGGAGCTGGGGCATAAAACCCATCCTGTGGTGGGAAAAAACCACTGGGCTGGTGACAGAAAAAAAAAGAGATTTGAATAGGGTAAAGATGAGACAGAGGCTTCTTAAGCAGGGACTGAGGTCAGCAAGATTTTATTGGAACTGCTTTTATCAATATTATCTAATACCTAAGAAAGCTGGGAGCACAGGTAGGTTTTGTCTTTGGAATTCTTCTAATCCTGGAGTCCCAAAGACTTCACAACAAGTAAAATGCAGAATAATTTGATAAATAATTGGGGCAAACATAATCAGAGAAAAAGGCTTTTTTCTTCAGCTGGCCCAGGGCTTCTTGTAAAATAAATGATGATCCCAGCCTTGCTCAATCACACAAATCAGGGTTTTATCAGCAGACAATAGTTTATGGTGGTTATTTGCTACCAACAGCTCTACAGTGATGTATTGTGATGGTGTTCACAGGGGCCTGAGGATGAGGGAAGAGACGAGGATCTGACTCCATGTTTCAGAAGGCTGATTTATTATTTTATGATATATATTATATTAAAACTCTACTAAAAGAATAGAAGAAAGGATTTCATCAGAAGGCTAGCTAGGAATAGAAAAAGAAAGAATGATAACAAAAGCTTGTGGCTCAGACAGAGAGTGATTGGCCATTAATTAGAAACAACCACACGAGACCAAGCACAGATGCACCTGTTGCATTCCACAGCAGCAGATAACCATTGGTTACATTTTGTTCCTGAGGCCTCTCAGCTTCTCAGGAGAAAAAATCCTAAGGAAAGGATTTTTCATAAAATGTGTCTGTGACAGTGTTTAAGAAATGAGAAGATTAAATCTTGGGTTGTCAACCCAAAACGTCTTCCAGATGCCCGAGCCTGGCATCAGTAAGGTCTGCCTGCCTTGATCCTGTTATTATGGCTTTTTTCTGCAGTGGTTCTCCAGAATTTAGGGGGAATGTCCCTTTGTCTCCCCCCAGTACCTGTTTCACAGCCTCCCTGGTGTTTTCCAGCAGGATCCTGTTCATCAGCTGGGCAGGAACAGCACAGGACTCTCCTGGCTCAGTTTGCCTTGCTGGGCCTCCCCAGTGCAGCCTCCTGCCCTTCTGGTCCTGCTGCTGCTGCTGCATCCTGCTGATCCTCCTGCTGCAGAAATGGCTGAGAGCACCCAGCTCTCCCTGGGAGAACCCAGCAGCTCCTGAAATCAACAGGGCAAGACATCAGTGGCTGTGGCAGGGAAAGAGGAATTGCTGCTCTGGATCTGTGTGACCTCGAGTTGGCCAAGGAGAGCCAAAGCCAGGTCAGGCCCTGCCTGCAGCAACACAGAGCACAACTAAACACAAATGGGATGGGAGCTGCAGGAACCTGCACAAGAAATGGCTCTAAAATTAGAATTTAAACACAAATCTGGATGGGAGCTGCAGGAACCTGCACAATAATTGGCTCTAAAACAGGCTCCAAAATCAGAGTTTAAACACAAATGTGCATGGGAGCTGTAGGAACTTGCACAATAAAAGGCCCTAAAACAGGCTCCAAAATCAGAATTTTAAACACAATGCGGATAGGAGCTGTAAGGACTTGCACAATAAATGGCTCAAAAATCAGAATTTAAACACAAATGGGGATGGCAGCTGTAGGAACTTGCACAATAATTGGCTCTAAAACAGGCTCCAAAATCAGAGTTTAAACACAATGTGGATGGGAGCTGTATGAACCTGCACAATAACTGGTTCCAAAATCAGAATTTAAACACAAGTGGGGATGGCAGCTGCAGGAACCTGCACAATAAATGGCTCTAAAATCAAAATTTAAACACAAACCTGGATGGGAGCTGTAGGAACTTGCATAATAAAAGGCCCTAAAACAGACTCCAAAATCAGAATTTAAACACAATGTGGAGGGCAGCTGTATGAGCCTCCACAATAAATGACTCTAAAATCAGAACTTAAACACAAATCTGGATGGGAGCTGTATAAACCTGCACAATAAATGGCCCTAAAATAGACTCAAAAATCACAATTTAAACACAAATGAGGATGGGAGCTGCAGGAATCTGCACAATAATTTGCTCTAAAATTAGAATTTAAACACAAATGGGGATGGGAGCTGTAGGAACCTGCACAATAAAAGGCCCTAAAAAAGGCTCCAAAATCAGAATTTTAAACACAATGTGGATGGGAGCTGTAAGAACTTGCACAATAAATGGTTCTAAAATCAGAATTTTAAACACAAATGAGGATGGGAGCTGCAGGAACCTGCACAATAAATGGCCCTAAAATCAGAATTTACACACATGGGGATGGGAGCTGTATGAACCTGCACAATAAATGGCTCTAAAATCAGAGTTTAAACACAAGTGGGATGGGAGCTGTAGGAACCTGCACAATAATTGGCTCTAAAACAGGCTCCAAAATCAGAATTTTAAACACAATGTGGATGGGAGCTGTAGGAACCTGCACAATAATTGGCTCCAAAATTAGAATTTAAACACAAACGTGCATGGGAGCTGTAGGAACTTGCACAATAATTGGCTCTAAAATCAGAATTTTAAACACAATGTCGATGGGAGCTGTAGGACTTGCACAATAAATGGTTCTAAAATCAGAATTTTAAACACAAATGGGGATGGGAGCTGTAAGAACTTGCATAATAAATGGTCCTAAAACAGGCTCCAAAATCAGAATTTAAATATAAATGTGGATGGGAGCTCTGGGAACCTGCACAATAAATGGCCCTAAAATCAGAATTTACACACAAATGTGGATAGGAGCTGTAGGAACTTGCACAATAAATGGCTCTAAAACAGGCTCCAAAGATAGGAGGAAATAAAAAGACAAAAGGTTAATGCACAGGATAAATAGATTAGCAAAGCTAGCAGTTAAATACTATGACATTAAATAAACTGGCTGTCAATAATACAGATTTAGCACCTCACTACCTGAAACTGCAACTTGCTAAACCCAAATTAATTAATATATCAGGAGAGCTCTCATCAATAACTCTAAGGAGCAATTTGTAAGAAAAATTAGAGGCAGTGTCCACTGAAGCCACTCTGGAAACACCTCCAATAAATTCCACAACTACAGAAAGGCAATTTTTTTTTGAGGAAATGCAATTAGAAAACACTTCTTTCCTGAAGCTTCAACAATCATTTCCTAAATTCTTTTTAAGATCTTATTTCAAAAACATCATTCCCTCTTTCATCTTCCCTTATCCTTCCCAGTGACACGTAAAAATAAATAAAACAGAGATTAGACTTCAGCTGGGCGGGTTAGGATGGATTTACAACTTCATTCAGGGCTTTTGGGGAGATTTTCCAGAGGCTTAGAGCATAACCAGTGCAGTATTTCATGGACAGCAGCTCAGGATGGGGCTCTCCAGGTTTCCATGGGCAGATTTCCCCCAAAGTCTGGCAGGTGGTGACTCCAAAGTGTGGCCAGTTTAACTCCAAGGATTCACACCCAAATTCCTGCTGGGAGCTTGGGTTGTATCATTTGAACAACCCCTCCACATTCTGGCTTTTCAGGATTAAATTCAATTTCCAGACAGGCGCTTGGCATTCCAGTCCCACAACAGAAATCCTCAGAACACTGAACAACTGGAGTGCAAAACTTCCCCCAAACTCCCTGGGATTTATTTAGTCCTGAGTGCACAGGACACAGTTGTGGAATTCTGCAAAGAAACTGAGCATCTCCTCAGAAATCCAGTGTTTCTAAAGGATAAGGGAATCCATAATTAAAACTAAAAGCAGGAATGTTGTGGCTTCATTGACAACATGGAAAATATGTTTAAGTTCAGAATTGAGCATCACAGAGCAATTTACTCCTCCTAAGAAGATGATGTATCAAAATGATTAAAAGGAAGGACAATTTATAGACACATAAATAAGAATTCGCAACACCTTAAAATTAAATTTAATTTTAAAAAATTCTGAGGGAGCATCATAAATATCTGAGTGGAAACCTCCATTTCAGTCATCAGGTGATTTTCCTGACAAGAATTGTGTAAAAAAGTGGAAATCATGTGCCACTACTGGGTTTAATCACACTAATAAAATATTCCTGGCAGGTTCACTTATGCTGAACATAGAATGAATAAAAAGATTAAAAAGTTACCATTGTGAGGGGGGAGAAAACCCAGAACAAAAGCATTTGAGTACTCAAAGGGAGAAGTAAAACACATCAGGTCCACTGAGCATTTAGTGACAGTTTAATACCAGCCTGAATAACTCACTTAAGGTTCTTCTGACATCCACAAGTGCAATTTTATTAAGAATTGGTTTCTAATAATGCATAAATCCTGTGCTGCCACACACCCACCCATCTGCACCTCCAGACTTCAGAAGAAACACTGGCAAAGGGAGCAGTAATTTTTAAACCTCACTGCACGACTCAGTGCTGGAGTTATTCCTTCATATTAACTCATGCTTAACAGGAAGTTCAGAAAGAATATAAATTAGGGATCAAGGACTAGAATTTTTCTGAAAGAAACCCAAAAAATGTTGAGGAAAGTTTGTCTTTTAACTGAAGGATTTGCACATTCAGATCTCCCCCAGGTGTGGGAGGTTCACCTGCCCAGGGGATCTCAGCTCCTGCTTTGGGGTTGGGTTTATTCCATGTCTCTCACAGATTCCCTGTTTTCCATGTGTGATCCAGACCTGCTGCAATGCTCCTTCTCCAGCTGGGGTGGCAGATCTAAGGGCAGTGCACAGAATCCCTGCCAGTGCCAATGGCTGCTCCACAAGGACATTTTCCTGATGTTTGTTACTCCAAATCCAGTGTTCCCTCTCTTCAGTGCAGAGGAGTGAGGCAGAGCAGGTGACAACAGCAGCCCAAGTGACAGCACAGCATCAACCCCAGCCCCATCTCACCCAGCAGGAAGGTCACCAAATTTAGGCAGCAAAGCCCCACAAAGTGCACCAGGAAGCTGCTGTGATTCCAGCAGCCCAGGAGAGACCAGCTAATCCTCATGTCTGCAGCCCAAACCCTGCTGAGGGGGGTGGAACTCAGTGACCTGAGTAGGTTTTGTAGGTTTTTTCAGTGACCTATGTAGATTTTAATTCCAGCCTTAAGTGTGACATTTGAAATCCACAAGGAGGGAGTAAAAGAAGAAAATATTTATGAGTTTCCTTTTCCTTTGATGTCTAACTTTGATTTAATAGGAAATTGGCAGGCATTTTGTTGTTATTATTCCCTACCAATACTCTATTTTAAAGAAGGTAAAAAGTAAAAAGAGGTAACTGTGAAAGGCAATAATCAATAACTGCTCTTCAGTGAGGTTTTACCTCTGCAGCTCCAGATTGCATCTTCATAACGACCTAGACTGATTTTACAGTTCAGATGAACATGCTGACAGCCTGACCAGCAAAGAACACGAGAAAAATCCCTGCAGGTAACACAGGACAGAGAATCAGGCTGAAATGTCAGGCTGTTCATCACAAATAGGAATTTAAAGTGAGTAAAACTCCTCCAGCACAATGAATCATCCCAGAGTCACACAGCAGCCTGGATTGGAAGGACCTTAAAGCCCATTCAGTGCCACGCTGGGACACATCCCACTGTCCCAGGCTGCTCCAAGCCCTGTCCAACCTGGCATTGGACATCCCAGGGATGGGGCAGCTCCAGCTTCTCTGGGCAGCCTCTGCCAGGGCATCCCCACCCTCCAGGGAGCAATTACAGGAACAGTGCAGTGGGAACAGTGCAGAAAAACAAACAGGCAAAGCATTTCATGGAGACACATCACGAAAGTGAGAGGCAGCTTGTGAGCACAGCACCAGCCAGGGGGTTCAAGAGCCCCACCTGAATTGTCAGATACAGCCAAGCTGAAGAATTGCCTTTTCCTGAGTACATTTTAAAGATGACTAACATTGAGCAATCTCTGTGGAACTGAGGATTTACACTCATGTTGTGATGCATTTGCCTAATAACAGCTCATGCTCCCACACTGGGGTGCAGGGACAAAGAACTCTGATGAAAATTTCTCACTTCACCTGAGGCCAGAGTGTTTTCCTTCTTTCAGCCCACAAAGAAAACCATGAAAAATAAAAACGACATTCCAGAGTGTTCCTACAGGCAAACCAGAACCTTTTGCTCCCCCCATCACATTTAACCCTATTAGCAGTAAGATGAGAAGGAAAGTCTTGAGGCAATGAAACAAACCCCAATTCAGAGTAGCCTGTGTGCTCAGTGCACACGATTCACTGAGCTGAGTGTTCTGAGGGGACCCACAGTGCAGCAGTCCACTTCCAGGTGAGCTCATCCACTGCACTAAAAAAACATCTCCGAGCTGCTAAAACAATACAAGAGTTGGGGGATACCAAGTGCTGAGGGTTAAGTTCAAGAGAAGCATTTCTACATATCAGAAGAGTCACTGTGCCTATTTTATGGTAATATTCTGCAATAAAAAAATGCAGTGCGTGGCTAATTATGATTGATCTGGGGATAGCATGGCTGGGTACTGTGTTTGCATCAAAGAAAAGCATAAACCACATTTTGTGCTCTTCATATGGAACATGGGAAACACCAATGTACCTGAGGCTGCCACAGCGACAAGTGACAGGAGCAGCAAGGACAAGCCGGCTCTGCATCCATCAGCTCAAGATCAGGGAACAGGACCTGCTGCTCCAGCCTCAGTGCTCTCTCTGACTCTCCCTGCCATCACCATCCCCAGCCAAAGGCACAGCATTCCCTGGTGAGCAACTGCAGGGATCTGCAAGTGCTTCTATGAATAAAATCCTCTGAGTGCAACTTTCAAGGGAAAACATCCTCAGCCTTCAGCTGTGGCTCATCCTTCCTTCAGTGCCTCTGAACCCACCAGGTCCCGTTCTCTGTCTCCAGGAATCAGTCACAGGGCTCTGATGTATTTTGGGAAGATTCTCCTGGAGGAGCAGGCCAGGATGAGCTGCTCCACACTCCCCTGACTGCAGAGCAGAGCAATGCAGGAGATGAGTCAGGAGCCCCCAGCACCGACACTGTGGGGAAGGAGCTCTGCAACTCAGACCAGCCTGGCAGTGACCTGAGGTGCTGCTTCTTTAGGACAGATGGGTGCTCTGAGGATGCTGCTACACAGATCCCACGCCATGAAGGGCCCAGGCAGGAGGATCACTGTCCTACAGTGACCTACAAAACTCCAAGTGTGCTCACCTCCCATCTACATGTAGACTGAGGAAGGTTCCCTGTCTGCTCCCATTATTTTTTGCTCAGTTACAGCTTTCTTGCTCTTTTTTCTTAATTAAAAATAGCATCTCTGACCCACTTTTTGACAGACTTTAGCAGGGCTTGCATCCCACCATCTGCTCTCACAGTTTCTTGCGCAACTGGTACACGGAAATGGATCCTTCCTTCCTCCTTTCCCTTCTCCTCCTCCTCCTCCCTGCACTCCATCATTATTTGGGTAAAGCTGCTCCATTGTTCCTGCCAAAATTGGTGCCCTACTGCCTCCCTCAGCTTGGGAAAGGAACTAAAACAGGGCAAACAAATAATTCAATTATTAGTACTGTTGATTAACAAGGGGAAAAACCCATTTCACACAATAAATTCTGAAGTCATGTCTATTTTGGAGGGAAAAATGCCCAAATTTCCTAGTACCTCTACAGCTGGATAGAAAAAACCTGAATTAAATGAAACCATTAAGTGTCAAACATGGGGATATTTTTGAATGCACTTTTCCAGGTTTTGTGGTAATGCATCACCAGGATAATGTCACTACATGGGTGGAGCATCAAAGCCATGCGTGATATAGGAGACAAACTGCTCTCCAAGAAAGCATAGAAGAGAAACTTTGCACTTAATTACTCGGCTAATTAAGCCAGGCTAATTAGCTGGCTTAATTTAATAGCCTGTGTATAAAATTTAAGTCAAGTTTACATCTCCTTCCAAAAGAAACAATTACAGGTTCTGCTGAAGTTACCCAACTCACCAGCAGGAGTTCTGATGACAGATTTGTCTGGCCTAATCCCAGTGTCTTTATTTTTCAGATCAATCCATTTTCCCATGGCATCAATCCATTTTCCTATGGCAGCTCTTTCCACAGCTGCAGGATCCAATGCTTCAAACTCCTCCTCTGCAAGGAAAAAAGGCAACTTTGAACACACATTGTGAGGAAAGCAAAGTGGGAGGCAAAGAATCCTCCACTTGAATGTGCCAGTTCTCCCTGCTAGGGAGGAGAAACCCTGAGCCACAGCAATATACAGATGAGGCCACAGATTTCAGCTTCTGCTTTATCCCTCTTCTGCTGCAGCTTTAAGGTCCTACCCAGCCCTCTTCAGTATTTCAAATCATGGAACTATCCCATGGAAAAATTATTTTATGGTCCAGCTACTTTTCATACATGGTAAAAAGCAGCTTGGAGAATTGGTTTTTTTTAAGGTGCCAACAGAATTTCAGCATCACAAAATTACTAAGGAAGGATTTCCATGGCCAAGTCCTTCCCATGGAGCTGTCTGAAGCATGGATCTGGTGGACGCTTTGCACAGCAAGGACACTGTAGGCAGTTTTCACATGTTTATTTTTACTGATTCAAGTCCCCACTGCACTGACTGGAGCTGTGGAAGGCAGGCCTCAAGCAGGGAGAGCTCTGCATACCTGCAGCACTTTGGCCTGCCAGTGATGCTGAGCTTTCCAAAGCCTCTGACACAGCTGTCCCCTCCAAATCCCCTGTGGAACACCAGGATCCAGGTGCTTCACTCTCCTCCTCGCTGAAGGACTCAAAGGTGTCTCCTGAATAGTCCAAGGCAGAGCTGCTGTGACTCTGGCTCCACTCCAGCCCCTTCCCATGGCTCCTGGAGCTCTCTGCTGGGGCAGCTGCCATGGGACAGCACTGCAAATAAAAACAAAAACAAAACCAGCTTCACAGGATTACCCGCAGCAACATGGGAGGTACACTGGGATGTTACAGCCACATCACACCAGATTTAACCACAACAGGTGGGTAAAATCACAACTCAGTCGTGATCAAGCCAAAGCAGGGATTAGAGCAGCACACACTCAGATCCACAGGGGAAATGTACAGAACCAACTAGCACTGAACATTAACTGGGAAATCTGAGCAGCATTCTTTGCAAATCTGTACTGGAATACAGTAATGCTTGAATAAAAGTCTTCATTAAAAAATAAAATGCAAATTTTCCCCTTTCTAGTATCTAAAAGGAACTTACAGGAAAGAAAAGGTAAGACTATTTACAGGTGGGTAAGATTGTTTAACAGCCGGTAGCGACAAAACAAGGGGGAATGAGCTGAAATGGAAGGAGAGTATGGTTAGATGAGATAGTGGGGAAAAAACCTTCCACCATCCCAGGCTGCTCCAAGCCGCAGTGTCCAACCTGGCCTTGGGCACTGCCAGGGATCCAGGGGCAGCCACAGCTGCTCTGGGCACCTGTGCCAGGGCCTGCCCACCCTGCCAGGGAACAATTCCCAATTCCCAATATCCCATCCAGCCCTGCCCTCTGGCAGTGGGAGCCATTCCCTGTGTCCTGTCCCTCCATCCCTCGTCCCAGTCCCTCTGCAGCTCTCCTGGAGCCCCTTCAGGCCCTGGCAGGGCTCTGAGCTCTCCCAGCCTGGCTCCAGCCCTGGAGCGGCTCCGTGCCCGGCAGCTCCCCCAGCCAGGGCCGTGCCCGCCCCTCACGGGCTCTGGGAGCTGCTCTGCCCTTCCCTGGCTGCTCTCGGCCCTCAGGGACGGGCTCTAAGAGCGATTTTTTCCCCCTCTGGCCCTCAGAACCGCGCTCCTCACCCCGGCCCAGCTCCCCCGGGCGGGAAGGGGCGGCCCCGGGCGCTGAGGGCGGAGCGGGGCGGAGAGCGGAGCTCGGGCCGGCCGCGGCTGAGGCGGAAAATCCGGCCCCGAAATCCTGCCGGGTTTGTGGGGTCGGTGTTGAATGGTGCCGGGTCTATGGGGTTGGTGTTGAATGGTGCCGGGTTTGTGGGGTTGGGGTTGTGCTGCACGTCCCGTCCCGCTGGAGCCCCACAGCGAGTCCCCCTGGGTCTGGAGAGGGCTCTGAGGAGCTGGAGCGAGTCCGGCGGTTCGCGAAGGGTGAGGGAGCACGGCCGGGGGAGCTGAGCTGGGTGTTTATTCCCCCTGGGTGTGTTTATTCCCTCCTGGGTGTGTTTATTCCCTCCTGGGTGTGTTTATTCCCCGCTGGGTGTGTTTGATCCCCCCGGGTGTGTTTAATCCCCACAGGATCCACACATTGTGCAAACACCGAGAAAGGGCTGCCCGGAGCTGTGACAGCGGCTTGTGGTAAAATCACCGCACGGTCAGCTCCAGCTCTGCCACAAGGACACAAAAGCCAAGAGAAACACTAAGGGATTTTTAAATCACTTTTTTTACCTTTAGGACAGTGTATTACACCCAGGAAGATGAAGGCAGATGGCCTTGGATGTGACACTTCATGGAAATAGGATGCAAAAAGTATTCCAGGGCATGAAATCTTTCTGTATTTTCAGGTACAATTTCCATAGGTTATATAATAATAAAAGCAACTCTTCTCTATTCTGGGATCTTGCTTTAAAATTGCTATTTCAGGTTAGCTAATACCACTTTTTTGGGTTGGTGATTTGTTTTTGTTTGTTTTGGTTTGTTTTGCGTTTTTTTGTGAGTTTTTTGGTGTGTTTTTTGTTTGTTTGTTTGGGGGATTTTGTTTTGTTGTTTTGGTGGGGTTTTTTTGGGTTTTTTTTTTTTTCATTGAAGTCTTTTTTTGGCAAGAAAAGCTGATTTTCCAGTCCTGGGATGGCACAGTGTGTTTGCTGTCACTGGGGTTTTATCCTCATGCTGAGTTTGGACTGCCTGGCTAAAGGACAAGAGATTTTTGTCTTCTCTCACATTAGAGGAAGTGCAGCAAAAGTGATCTTGTGTCTCTTGGAACAGAGAACTCTGTGCTGATCTCTACATTTAATATAAAGAGGGATTGGGCAGCGTGAGATGGATGCAGGAGTGTAATAAATGCATTGATGCAGTGGTGGAATAAACAGCTCTGCCTACACATTGTTCAAGTTGTAACATTCACTTGTTTGCTGAGTGAGCTGCTTGGGTCTGCTTGGGTTTGCTGCAAGAAATTAAAATAATTTAAGTGGGATAAACATTTCTTGTACCTTTTCTGCCCATCCAAACAAGAGCAGTGATCGGAGGGGTGTGTGAGTGGAAGGGAACTGTAGGAGCCAGCTCAATGCCAGCAGCTCGTGGAGGCAGGAATCTGGAATTCTGGAATTCTGTACAGTTTGGGTCAGCCAGACCTGCCTTGTGTCCTGAACCTGTCCAGCCCAGAGGAGCTTCACCTTGCACTGGCTGCTCTGAGGTGTTTTCCCTCTCAGGAAGATAATGTGGCAGCCAGGCTGAGGGAGGTGAGGATCTGGAAGGATCTAGAAAATAAAGTGGGAGATTTCATGCTCTGGGTTAAAAACAACGGGGAAACAGGGCTGGGAGAAACATTTCCTTTTCTTTAAAAATCTAATCAACATGCACAGAGAATAACACAGAATAACTGAGAATAACCCAGATCCCCACAGCTCCCACTAAATGCTTTGATTATTTATCATTGCCCATTTTTTATGGAAACAGTTGACATTAGATTATTAGTGACCTGGGTGGTATTTGATTTTTTTCCCCCTGGAGGTTAAAGACTTTGTAGTTTCCTGTTCTAGGTCCTTTTTAAAATTCATTTTAGAGCATGAAAAATATATTGTTCCGTCAAGTTTATTTCTCTGACATTTATTCAGTGCAGAGTGTGAACCTAATATTAAAGGGTTTTGATTTGAAGCCCAGGATACAGACAAGGCTTTTCAGTGGTCTTCCCTAAACCAGGACACTTCATCACTGCCTGGGAAGTTATGATGTTGGAACAGCATAATTATTTGAAGGAGTATTTGTTTTTCAAGGATTTCTGGGTGATATTAGATGGCTCAGCCCAGTTGTGTCACAAGGTATTAAGGTTGCTGTCTGCTGAAGTCATGGAGCTGGGCCTATATAGAGCCATAAATAATATTGTGGGAGAGCCAGTGACAGACTTTGACTCCAGCTCAACTCTTTATTACTTGTTATATTAAATTTAAACACAATTGTTGAATTCCTTGCTGTGGGCAAATGCTTTTTGATGTCTCCTTCTATTAAAGTTGCAATGTCCCCTTTAGCCTGTGAAACTCACTCTTGCCAGGTGTGTTTCTCCAATAATTAATGATGCCAGCAGAATTAATTGGGCTGTCACCACAGGGTTGGGTATCTAGTTGGGAATTATGGGGTGAGGCCAGTGGAATTAAGCACATTTTGATTGTGGAGAAAATTCATGGGGCTCAGTAATGAGATGCTCATGGGCATTACTCTGTAGGAAAGGGCAGATTCAGGCTGGAACATTTTTTAACTCTGGAAATATGAAGGACAAATGCAAGAGCTCTTAGGAAATTTGAAAGCATTTGTTGACAATTTAAGATACAGTCAAGGTTCTCCTCTTTATCAGCACAGAAAGTACTGCCAAGGAGCCCCCAGACACCATAAATCATCCAGGAGAGTGCAGAGGCTGAGCAGATTACCAAGGAAAGGCTCTGGGGCAGGCAGCACCCTGAGAAGTCATTGCTTAGAGCCTGCTGTATTTAAAGTGGTCATTTCAGCTGCCATTAACTCCCATCCCTAATTAGAAAATGGATTGATCTTTGCTGGAAGTTGCTGGAGACTGGCAGGTGTCTCTGGCAGATCAGAGCTCTGCATACAAATGAGATGGTGAACGTGTCCACTGAGTTTCAGACAGGGGAAAACCAGAAAATCCATATTTTAGGCAGCTGTTGTTAATTATGCTTTGGGATTGGTGTTGGAAACAGCACTCCAGTCAGCAAGGCCATCCCTGCCTTCCTGATTTTCCTTGTGCTTTCAGCTGGAGAAATATCCTTCCTCACCCTGTCCTAAGGAGGTGGGAAACAGCAAATTTTATCTTCCTCCTTTGTGCCTGCAAATTGCAGATTTCCTCCTGAGTCCTCTCTTCTTACAGAATTTCAATAACCCAGTGGGAAAACATCTGAAAATGCAGTAAAGTTCCATGAGGCAGCATTATCAAATCTCCATTCACAGGGATGGATATCCATGTGTATGGAAGCATCCAGCTCCTCACTGGACACTGAATTTCTAATTCCCATCTTCCCCAACAGCCTCAAATCTTTTGTGTGTGAATAAATCAGTGCTGCTTCACCCCAGCAGCCTGGGAAAGCCCAGGTCCTGCTGCTGCCAGGGACACCCAGAGGGGTTGGTTTCTAGCTCAGCTTGGTTGTTTGTCTGCAGGTTTGCATCAGTTCTTTTTACAGAATTATTGTACAGAGTTATTGTAGGTGCTTTAAATAGCTGGATGGTGGAGAGCAGTGGGTTTTCCTTGTTTTTCCAAGGAATATTCCAGCCTGAACATGACATTCATTTGTGGGAAAGAGGAGAATCAGAAACCTGTCTAGTGAAGGCTCGAGATTCCTTCATTTTCTTCTCTCCTTTTATTATTTTTGCCCAATGATTTCCCTGTGGCCCATCCTGCTGAATTCCCAGTGCATTGTGGTGGGAAGAGCTTCCAATGGGATCAGCAAAGGCATCCCATGCTCCTGGCAGATCAATACTGGACTTATTAATCAGTTTGCTTTGGTAATAGGTTGACTCTTTTGGGATTCTTTCAGGATTGGCTTCAAACCAGTGAGTTACTTTGCCAGTTCAGCAAATGCTTTAATTTAGAAATGGCAGCTTTTCATACTGACTCTGTGCTTAGCCTAAAACCACAGAATTTATTCATTCCTTAGCCAATTCCTTGAAGCACTGAAGTGCCCTACACCTGCAGTGGGTCATATCAGCAAGGGATTTTCTGTTTTCCTTTCCAGTCCTTTGCTGGTGGAATATTATTTCTGCTGGAGAACCTGGACTCATTTTGTAGTTCAGAGGACTTTTATAATCTTTCCTGAGCTTAAGCTCATTTCTGAGCAATCTCAACATCCTGGAGGCAGGAACATCAATGTTGCTCTGAGCATTTCCTCTCTGGGAAGGAGGTGACTTGTTTTGAGTGATTGTATTTTTTGGGAAAGAACTTCTCCCTTCATTTTCTGGGACTGTTTGATACCTCAGAAAATAAACATTAATTTGAAGTTTTGGCAATCAGTTTGTGCCACTTTTGTGTGTGGATATTTGAGGACTTCAGTGTTCTAATCTGAGGCAGATCCCCTCAATAAATGTAGCCCCTATAATGTTAAATAGTGATTTTATTTGTGGACCAGGCAAATTCCTTGCTGCTTTCTGGAACATTCCTCAGGTCTCTGTGCTGAGTAATGCTGCAGCTACTGAGTAAACCTGTCCTTCCCTCTGGTTATAAACAAAACAACTGTAAAACTGGTAACTCTCAACTTCCACTAATAGAATGACCCTCAGGTGCCAACTTTGGTCCCAAATTATTTCAGGCTTTAAAGAGTTCCTATTAGACTTGGGAGCATGCAGATGCCTAAAATGGCCCTAAAACCCAATTAAGGGTACAAATGGGAAGACAATTTGTACTGACTCATATAATTTTGAAGAACATTTAAAACACTGATTACTCTCCAAAGACTGGGAAAATAAGGGTGAGTGCTGAGAAATCAAAGGCATAAAGAGTAAATGGATCCTGTAAGGTGGGAGCCTGGATTCTCATTGGGGCACTTCTTGATGTGACAGATGCATGTTATTCATTATTAACCTTTGATAATTGTCTAATTGCTTGTGGTGTCATTGGCAGTGAATCACCTTTCTCATCCTCAGTATGAGACCCTCACAAGTCCTGTGCTTTCCCCCTAACTTTCCTGAGCTCACTGGTGGATATTTGTGAAATAATTGTGCTCCATCTGAGAGGCTGAAGCACCACAGCAGGAGAAGGTTGATGTGAGGAGGCTGGCAGGGAGTTTGGCAGGCAGGTCAGACACTGCCATGCCCGGGAGATTCCCAGGTGTGGGGATGAAGGGGATTTCAGAGTGCAGAGCCTCCCAAATGTTATAGATAAATATTAATATTGGCTTTTGCAAATATTGAAATGGATTTTATATGTGTGGTGTTAAAGTAACTTTGTTATAAAGTTTTTATTTCTGTTGTTAATGAAGCTCAGTGAAATGGCTGATATCAGTGTTCTGGTGTTAAAATGGCTGCTGGGATGGGATAACATCCAATGAACACAGGATGAGCATCCTGCTATTGATATTCCAGTTATCAGCACTCAGTGTCTGAAGGCAGTGTGGACCAAGGCCCAAAACCAGGAGATGGTAAGAGTGGACTAAAACCACAGCCAAGGAATCTGCATGCTCTAAAAAGGTGGAACTGAGGAGGAGCCATGCTAAACAATTCTTGGAACATGTAAACTAGTTTGGGGAAAAAGTTTACCATGCATAAGGGTCTATGAATATGCAACAGGCTGATGCAGTAGCAATGGGATACAAAGGGTGTTCCCAAACTAGCAGGTGTGCTCTTGGCTGATCCCATAATAACCTTTGCTCTGTGGTCCTTGTCTCCTATGGTCCTTTATTAAACTTTTTACATTTTCCCAGGAGAGTGAGTGTGTTTTTCACACAACACTGTCAGAGCCAGTCCAGGTCTCCTCGTGGGAACCACAGAGATGCCTCCTGTGTGTCGGAGATGCTTGAGCACAGCTGTGCTCATGGTCCTTCCATCTGATATCTCACTGCTCTCTCACTGATCTCTGCTGGGACAGGGAGGGAATCAAGGCAGGATTTGTGTCTGAGATGTTCAGCTGAAGGCTCCTGCTCTGCTTGGGCTGTGCAGGGGGAGCAGAGGCTGATTCCCTCTGACTCCATCCAGAGCCAGATTTCCTGAGCTCTGCCTTTCCAGCCTTCCTCTCTGAGAGCTGCCAGCTCACATCCACATCCACTGAGCCTTCTTGAGCTGTTTATTGAATTTCTGGAAGTATCAGAGAAGCACTAAACTGACAGACTCAGCTCAGGCCTGGTGTGTGCTCTGGAGTCAATCACCCTATCCCGTGCCAGGAGACCGAGGCTCCACAGAAAAGGAACTTGATGATCTGATTCTAATTAGTTTCTTGATTTAATGGCAGTAATTTTACTTTCATGATGGTTGCCATTGCCCCAGCTAGCAGGGATAATAGGCTTGGTTTCCTCAAAGGCTCATTTCTGATGCAGCCTCTGTTGAATCTTAAGCAATAACAACCAGAAGCCCACAGTTACTTCAAAATTATGGGATTTCAGTGGTTAAAAATGTCATGTTCTCTCACCTGAGTTGTTGACTGGGAATTGCCAGTATAAGAAAATGAACAGTCATAAAATTAAAATATAGCTTGAGTTGACTCCAATTCCTTCTAAGATGATCTTTTTGTTTCCTTGCTGATTTAAACACCTGCAAGTTAAAGTCCTCTTGAAACCAGAAATGGGCAAATAAAATTTTTAAGGAAATTAAACAGCATGGGATGGGATGTGTTTACAACAGTAGAAAACCAGAATGACTCCACAGAAGATAATGAAAAACAAGGGAAACAAATGGACTGATTGATCTTAATGACCTAATGGGTGAATTTTCATTAAAGTAACATTCAGTTTTGGTTACCTGAACCAAAAATGCTGTCAAAAATTACACCTGAGCTACAGAACTATCAAAACTTGTAGCTTTAATTATTTTATTTTCCTTTTTAACTTGTAAAAATGTCACTCTCCACAGCTGGATTAGAATTGGATGAGGGATCTTCACTTTTCTCCTTCTGTGCTTTGTACAATCCACAAATGGTTTCTGCTGGGGAAAGTTGTCTGAAGGTTTTGCCTGGTTTGAGCTCCTTGCCAGGCTTTACTCCCTTCAGGAAGGGTAATTCTACATCTCCCTGCCTTTGTCCTGCATTAAATGGAATTTCCCATTATTATTTCTTGCACCTATTTACCTTTGTAAATTCTTCAAACCAAGGAGTGCTTACAGCTCTGAGGCCTTGAGCTCTTCAATTCCTCCTTCACAGAGCACCTGCTGACTCCTGTGATAACTCAAAAGCCTCTGCTGGATTGTTCCTGAATTTTGAAAAGCAAAATACATTCACAGTCCTCTCTTAGTTATGAATAATAATAATCTAGACTCTGTTCCACTGCACACTTATTTATGTGTAAAGGTGTAGCCATATGTGTAGTGCCTTGGGAAGAGTTTATTAAGAAAAAGCCAAATTGATTCTATGTTGCATTTTCTGTGCTGTTCATTAAATATTTGAAGTGAAATACTTGTAAAGAATATATGAAGATGCATTTTGAATGAAGATACATAAATGAAGAAAACACACACTGGAATGTGCTGATTGTTTTCATTAAAACATGAAGTGTGAAGATGTATTTCTGTTCTGCCAGGAGTTTGTGCTCAAATGTTCTGGAAGATTCACAGATCCTGAACACGTTCCCATGCTGTACAGCCCCAGACACACAGAATTTGTGAAGAGCTCTTCTGTTTGCAGAACTCTGTGACAAGCAGCCTGAGTGTCTCCAACGAGGGATTACCCTGAAGTACAGACCAGAACAACAAAGAAAAATCCCAGTCAGAGCAGAGAGTGAAATACCAAAACCATAACTCAGCCCCCAAGCTGGCAGAGCAGGATGGGCCAGTGAAGCTGTGGCACCATTAGCATGGAACAGCAGCAGTTGTGGTGCTTCAATGCATTCTACCCCAATAATAAATAATAAAATAAAATAAAATTGCTTGTCCTTACAGCAGGGCCTGTCACTGTCACCGTGGGCCCTGGCAGCAGCAGGGAGCATCAAACACCAGGCTGGTGTCTGAAAACTCAGGAGCCCAAACTTGATCTCAGCTGGGAGAATCCCAGGAGCTGCAGGAGTTTTATTATAACTTCAAAGCCAGGCTGTTGTTTCAGCTTTATTCTCTCCCCTCCCCAAATAAAGGAAATATTGACAAAATCTCTTTGTCTGGCCAGCCAGCTGAGGGCAGCTCCATCGAGTGCTGGCTGTGGCTGAGGTGCCAGTCCCATGGGGGCTCTGGGAGATGTTGCTTTTCACCAGGATTGTTGGGGGGGGTCACACTTATGTCCCAGCCACAGAATCATCCTGGCTGGAAAAGCCCTCCAGGCTCATCCCATCCACTGAAATTCCAATCCTGTCCCACTGCTGCTCCAAGGCTGGCTCCCCAAGCCTGGGGCACTGGGGGCTTGTGCTGTTGTGAGGTCCCCAGGACGAGGTGAGAGATGAGAATTTGACTCCATGTTCTCAGAAGGCTGATGTATTATTCTATTCTATTCTATTCTATTCTATTCTATTCTATTCTATTCTATTCTATTCTATTCTATTCTATTCTATTCTATTCTATTCTATGTTATAATAGTATCTACTATATAATAATAGATACTGTTATAATATAATAATATATAATTTATATTATGTTATATTTATTATATTTATTATATTATATCTATACTAAAATTATACTAAAGAAAGAGAAAGGATACATCAGAAGGCTTCACAAGGATGAATAATAAAAACCCGGGACTGACTCAGAGAGTCCAACACAGCTGGTGGTGATTGGTCATTAATTAAAACCAATTCACATGTTTGGATAAACAATCTCCAGACCTCATCCCAGAGCAGCAGAACATGGAGAAGCTGAGGCTTCTCACCTTCCCAGGAGAAGAAATGCTGGCAAAGGGATTTTTCAGAAAATACCACGGTGACAGGGGCTGGCACAGCTGCTGCCAGCCTGGGCTGCTTTGGAGACAAAAGCAGAATTTCCTGCCTCTCCTCAGTGAACTCCAGCACCAATTCCACCTTCCCTTCTTGGTTCAAACCAGGTATTTTCACCACATCCCTGTGAATGTTTCCTACCCGGTGTGCACATGGAAATAACTCAAGAATTTGGATTCTTCATTTGTTTGAGTCCTGGGATCCTCTCCCAAAATGGCCTGGAAGCTTTCTGCGTGTGCAGTTCCAGCTGCTGCTTTGGAGGTGATGTCCATGTGGGATTGGCTCTGTTTTCCTGGTTTCCCCTGGGCATTCCCAGGTTAGTTGGGTTTTCCACAGGCACAGCTGCTGGTGCTGCCATTTGGGATCTTTTCAGCCACATCTAAAACCCTTTCCCCCTGATTCCTGCCTGGCCTAGGTCACCTTATCAGTTCTGCTATCACCCAGGCCTCTTGTTGCAATGATATATTTAGTGTTACTAGGGAAAAAAACCCCATTTTAGTATCTTTTATTTAGAAAGAAAAATACAATTATGGAGTCACAGCAAGTGTTGCTTGTGGACAGGGCTTCCAATGGCTTCAGGTGCCTCTTCATTATTCATTTTGCATGTTTATTACTGAAGAGAAAGAATTACAGGTGTCTTGAGGGCCATCTGTGTTCATCTTCTGGGTAAAAGACACTGTCCTAATGGCAAAAAAAGTAATTTAAAAATTACCTACATGGCTTTTCTGTTCTTATGGCAGAGCTGGAGCTGAGCTGGAGCATGTGATGTTTTTAACAGAAGTTATTGAAACACTCCCTGGCCAGCCCTTTCACCAATATTTTTGCAGCAATTTCTGACTTCTAATCTAAGTGTTGTGTAACAGGCATGGCCTGGTGTGGGAGCCTGGCAGGGAAATCTTCAGGTGCCCCCATTTGCAATCTGCTTTGCTGTCCCTGACCCCAGGCAAGGACAGAGCTGCTGGCCTGGGCTGGACACTGGTCCCAAAGCCTGTGCAGTGTCAGTGAAATGTTCATTATTCTGGTTTGATGGAGCCCAGGAGGACACTGAGGCAGAGCTGATGGAGGAGCAGAGATGTCAGGCTGTCCTGGGCTAAAACAGGCAGCTGATTTAGGAGCATAAGGAGATTAGTGTCCAGTGCAAGGTCTGGAATAGCAGCACATCCTGAATGCCCTGGTTTGCAGGGCTATGGATTGGGCTGGGAGATGAAGGGAATTTGCCCATTCCAAGGAAAGTCAGTAACAAAATATTATTTCCACTGTTCCTCAAGCTGTCCTCTGCTGACAGGACAGCTTTCCATCGTTTGTCATTTTTCCATGGGTAGAAATTCCATGTTTGAAAGGCAGAATGGGTTCTGATCTGTCTTTTACAGCCTGCTAAAATAAACCCCCAGATCTAAACAACCCCACATCTTGTCATATTCAAATTTTAATGCTGAGGCTTGAACCCACATTTATTTATTAACTACAACACATTAACAACAGTTTAATTAGAAGCACCCCTTCTAAAGCCAGTGCATTTCTGCTGTGAAGGAAATCAAGGACATCAGAGCGCTTCCAAAGCCTTCAGCATCTGCTTCCCACCAAGAGAGGTGAATTCTGTAGCATAAAACCCATTGCTGTGCTTCTCCCTGAGTTCATCTCTGCCTGTCTCCAGCTGGATGCTCAGAGGAGTTGCTGGGTAATTTAGTCAGTCAAATGTGCATTTAAGGCTTCAATTGCTTCCTGGAGGTAGAGCCCCCTCATTCTGGATTTCACAGAAGAACAGTAGAGAACTGAAGATGTAAAATGGAGTGCTTAAAAATGTGCTTTGCAGTGCTGGTTAACTCTGTCCACGTCTCTGCAATCCTTTAAATTTACAGAAACAGGGTGGAGTTAATGAATGTAATGATATTTTTTTGTCCTCCTTCTCAAGAAACTTTGGCTTCCAGGAGCAGCTGAAACACCAGCAGTGCTGTGAGCTGTGTGAAACTGAGTTTCTGGATTATTTTATGGGTGTATCATAATGCAGCCGGGGTTCTGCTCAGCCACCCAAAAACATTCAGCAAGATCAGCCTCAACATTTGGTTCCTCTCTCTTGGCTGGTGAAAGGAGAAGGCTGCCCTGGCTGCCTGGGATGGATGAGGGCTGTGCAGGGATGAAATGCTCCAGAGCATTGTTATCACACTGAAATACTGGGAGCTGTGCTGGTGGTAGGAATTAGTTTTATTTATTTACCAGCACCCCTGAAGAATGTGAGGCTATTTGTTGTGTTAGCTGTGCTTGTCACAAAGAAACAATTCTATGCTGACTGTTATAAACCTGAAGCCATTGCTCTAAAAGATGGGTTGGACCTGAATTTCAGAGGAGAAGAAACCATTGGAGAATTTTAATTTCTCAGACACTGAGAGACAAAAAAGGTTGTGGTTAAGTTTTACAGCACATTTTGCTTTCCTTGGTTGAGATTTTTCATCCTGATGAGATAAGCTTCCTTTTTAAGCAAAATTTCTCTCTTTCCCAACATATCCACTTGGGAGGTTTCAGCCCCTGGGCTGCTTGATAATGAGAGTGCAGATGTTTGCTTTTTTAAACAGATTACTGAGGTGGCTGAATGTGATATTGAGATTTAACAGTTGTTATTAGGACTCATCTTCCTGCAGGTCCAGGATGGGAATTTCAGTTTAATCACTGCAACTCAGTTATGAAGTTCAGATAAAATAACTGCATGCAATTATGTGGCTAAAGCCTCATGAGAGAGCTAAAACTCACCTCAGCCTGAGATTCAGTAAACACATTTCCAGCCCTTCCCTTTCCTTGCAGGATCCTTCTCTGCAGGAGCTCAGGTGTTTAACACCTCTCTGGCTCAGAGGGGTGATGAGGCCAGGCTGGACAGGGCTTGGAGCACCCTGGGGTGGTGGAAGTTCCTTGTGAAGACAGCCAGGAAATGCAGAGCATTTAGCTCTGGAATGCTTGCAGGAGCCCTTAGCAAGGGATTTAAAATTATCTGACTTTAAAATATGACTTGGTTAAACTTCCTGGATGGTTATGCCTGCTCACTGAGTGGGGAGGACATTCAGAAAAAACCTTCTTTGGTGGAAGCTTGTTGCATTGCACTAAATGGTTATTTAGTCACTGTTCTGCACTGGGTGATTGGAGATTTGCACTGAGCAGTCGTTATATTGCACCGAAGAGTTTGTTATATTGCATGGTTTGTTTTCCCCTCTCAGGGGATTCCCCTCTCTTATCACAAGGTTTTTTCCCTCACACACCCCTCTCCCCAGTACCCCTTACAGAAGCTGTGGCAGGTTTTCCCCATTTTCCTCTGCTCACTGGGATGTGTTTTGCCCTTTCCTTTTGGGGTCTGGAGGAAGCTCTGCCTGTCAGAGCTCAGACCTGAGCACTCAGTGACTGCCCCACATCTGGAATTAACATCTGGAGAGCAGCACTGAGCACCTCCCACCCTCCCTCCCACACCCCACGAAAACCCAAAGCCATTTTCTCCACAGAGCAGTGAAAAGTGAGGAGCACTCAGCTGTCCTGTGGAAAATGAGACATTCTGTATGGGAGGGAAGGAGTGCTGAGGACTGGGTGTCCTTCAGGCTCCAGCTCTGCAATTCCATCAGGATTTGGGATGGCCTCTGGAGCTCTGCCACGTTTGCATCCCTGCATGCCCACCCTGCCCCTGGTGCTGAAATCTCTGCCATTCTCAGCTGCCCCACAGCCCCCACCTGGAACAGCCTGAATTTCCAGCACAAAGGAACATCCTCTGGATTTCTCAAACCCCAGAGCACGACTAAAACTTCAATTACTGAGGCAAAGACCTTGGGGAGTTTCAAATGAGGATTAGACAATTATCTGAATAAGAATGGGTGAGATAAAAAGATAAAGGCTGTCAAGTTCCCTGCATCTGCTTATAAATTCCTCACCAGCATCCAGGGAAAGCAGAAATCCCACAAGCATTGGCACCAGTGCTCTCCTGCAGCAGTGACTTTGGGGTATCTCTGGGTTGCTAAGAGATGTTTTAAACAGCCCTCATGTTTCAGGTTTTGCACTCTCTGCCACCCAGGTTCCTTTGTTGTGGGAAGAGATGATGCCTGAAATAGCTCAAACCCTTGGAATATTCCCTGTGCAACAAGAAGGGTGTTGCCAATCATCTGGGGCTTAGCTGAGCTCCAGATAGGTCGATTTTGCTCATATTTTTAAATTTCTGCCTAATATATGTAGCAATTATTCCCTAGTGCCTGATGGGAAGGGAGCAGGATGCCAGCAGTCCTGGCGCTGCACAAATGCTACAAAATCTGGGGGAAAAGTTTTTAGGTTTGTCTTCCCCCAGGTGCCTGATAGTGAAATATCCTTCTGAGGGGGGCAAAGGAGTGCAGATCTCTGAGGGCTGCTGATGGTAAAAGCTTGGCTTGGTGTCTGAGCTCAGCTCCTGCAGTGCCTCTGTCCAGGTTCTGCTTCCAGGAGAACCAGAGCTGGGATATCCAAGTGCAGCTGGAGTTCATGGAAGCTTTGTGGTTCTCCTGCCTCCACAGTTCCCATCCCTCAGCCCAGCTGCCTGTCCCAGCTCTGTCCCCTGTGCCAGCCTGGCTCCTGGCTGGGACCAAGCTGGGATGTGTCCCAGCATCTTTTGGGATGTTTCCCAAACACGTCTGTCTGTTTTGCCATCTCAGTGACAGCCCTGAACCACATTTGTGGCTTCCTGGGCATTCCCAGTGCCAGCAGCACATCCACTGAGGTGTCTCAGGCTGCAAGATGTTATTGGGGTGTGAGTTCTGTCCCCATCTGTCAGAGCTGGGGCAGTTCTCTGCTGTTCATGGGCAGTTTTTTCTTTATCTCTCCCACAGCCAATCCTCCCTCCAGGAGATCTCTGCTGTCCATGGCCACTGAGTGTCCCTGCAGGGCTGATCCAATTCCAGCATCCCATGGGGAGACGCTGCGCCCAGGGGAGGAGCCAAGCATTCCTACCTGGATCCAACCTGAGCCTGGCCCAGCACAGCAGCCTTTGCCCACTGCATTCCCAGAGGAGCAGCTTTCTGCTGCCCTGCATTCCCAGAGGGAGCCCAGGCCCATCTCCAGCAGCCCTGGAGCTGCAGAGGAAAACTCCCCCCTTGTGCAGGATCCCTGCTCCAGCAGAACCACAGCTGGCACTGCAGGAGGGCTGAGCCCCCATGAGATGGGGCTGTGCCACCCCCTGACACACAGGGGGCAGGGCATGGTCTGACTCTGGCAGTGGGGTTTTTGTACTGTTGCATTTGTATTTTAATTTTCCTAGTAAAGAACTGTTATTCCTATTCCCATATCTTTGCCTGAGAGCCCCTTAATTTCAAAATTAGAATTATAATATATAATTTCATAATTATAAATTATATGTATGTAATGTGGTGGTGTTTGAAGGTCCCCAGAACAAGGGAAGAGATGAGAATCTTGACTCCATGTTTTAGAAGGCTGATTTATTATTTTACGATATATTAAAAAAATTATAAACTAAAACTATACTAAAAGAAAGAGAGAAAGGAGACATCAGAAGGCTAGAAAAGAATGAATAATAAAATCTTGTGACAGACCAGAGTCCTGACACATCTGGACTGGGATTGGTCATCAAGTAGAAACAATTCACATGAGACCAATCAAAGATGCACCTGCCACATTCCACAGCAGCAGATAATTATTGTTCACGTTTCATTTCTGAGGCCTCTCAGCTTCTCAGGAGAAAAATCCTAGCAAAGGTATTTTTCAGAAAATATGTCTGTGACAATATAATTATAATGATATATTATATAATATTATGGATTATGTAATATTTATATTATATATATAATTATTTGGAAGGAGAGGGTTTACATTTTCCATTTCAAGGGAGGCTCCTGCCTTCCTCAGCAGACACCTGCCTTTTCAAACCCAGACAGTGAGTCAGATCCTCCTGAGGCAAAAAGAGGCTCCTTCTTCCCAAAATGGGGATCCTTTCCAAGAAATGGGGAACACATTTCCCTGAGGTTGTGTCCTCCAGGATTTGTGACACACAGGAACAGTTCGGGTCTCTCCAGCAGAAAGAAGTGAAGCACACCCGAAATTGGGTGAGAACAATGTTGTTCCCTCTGGTTTGTGAAATGACACTCAGTGAGGGGCTAAACCCACAAAAGTAATATCTAACAATATCTAGTTATTTTAGATAAATCTCTATCTGAATTACCTACAGACAGCTTCTCTCACTCTTTCCCTCATTTCATACATCATTGACCAATATTCCCATGCAGCCATCTCCTAATAGAAAGGAAAGATTTCCTCCTAGGCAAGGGGAAAAGAAATGAAAATATTATTTGCTTGCACAGATCATGTGGAGCGGGGAAATCAGGTGGGATTGTTTATTCAGCAGAAGAAGCAGGAACACCAATGACAAAGAAAAAAATCATTTATAACCCAGGAGACACAAACGCTTTCCCTACATGTGGAATCTTGCTTTTATTTGTAGTGGTTGTGGCACTGATGTAAATGTGATTTCCTGTTCTGTTGTTATCACCCAGGCAAATGTCAGGGTTGCTGGATGGGCATCTTTGCTCCTGAATTCTTTTGTGATTGGGACTTGAGTAGTTGTGTTTATCTCTGAATAACTGGTTGCAGTAATTATCTAATTGATCAGGGCATCCTGCCTTTCCCAGCTCTGGGGTTCCTCTGACAGGGATTTCTCTCTCCTTTAAGCTCTCCCAGCCCCCTCTCCATGCCACACTGGTGTCCTCAGCAGCTCAGGGACTCTCCCAGGGCAGTGTCTGGGTAACTGAACTCATTTCCAGCAGCTCCCGTGGCAGCCAGGGCTCAGCACCCAGGGGATTCCCACCCCTGAGCTCTCAGCAGCCCCAAGGGGGTGTCAGGAGGTGCTGAGCAATCTGCTGCTGGCAGCAGCCACCAAAGGCAGCTGAGCAGGCAGCTCTGATCTCATCCTGCTGCTCTCCACTGCCCCAGCCCTTGCTGCCACTTTCTTTAGGGTCAGCTGAATTCTGTGAAATTCCTGATTCACCCCCCTGAAAGAGCCAGGAATGATCAAATTATGACTTTTTCCCTACAAATGAGGCCACTTGGATATAATAGGAGTGTAACTGTAGGACTTGGTGCTCACCACAACTCTGATGTAACATTCTGAAGTAAAATAAATCAGTGTAAGGTCACATTTGTTTATCCAAAGTCTGTGAATGCCAGAGAATTACAGGAGACATTGCCAAACTTTTTATTTTTCCAATCTGCTGTTGGATAGGCAGCACTCAGAGGGGGAAAGCTCCAGCATTTCCTTCTATACAGATAAGATTTTTAAGGGCTCTGCTCCTGCTGGTGACACCTGTGGTGTCCTTTTAACAAGCCAATCCCTCAGGATTCCCAGCTGGCAGGGGCTGTTAAAACACTCCAGCAGTGACTTGTGGATTTTGACAACTCCTTCCCATCAGTATCCCACTGGGAAGGGCCTGGCTGCAGCCAGGAGCTGCTCCTCAGGGAAACTGCCTGGAATCTCACTTTGTTCTTCCCTCACCCTTTAATTCTTCAGGCATTTGGAGTGTCCAGTTGTGGAAAGAAAGGAAAAAAACCACCAAGCCACTGGAAGAGAGGAAGCAACACATTTGTGGTTTATTATCTTCATGTAGAATCTGTACTGAATTACATTTTAGTGAAATCAGGGATAGAAGTTGCTCCTTTAGCAGCACTGAGAGTCCATGAGGGACAGGGCAGTTTCACCATCAATTTCCTGCAGGAAGTGAGGGGTTAAGTCCAGTCCTGCTGTGCTTTACAACCCCACAATTACAAACCCACCAAAGGCACTGCCTTGTCCCAAGCTGCTGAGCAGTGACAGCCACAGAAACTGAGCCCAAATCTCTGAAATGTCCCCAGAATGTGGCATGGCAGCCTGAAGGACCAGGGGAGGCTGGAGCTCATTTTTACAGCTTCAGTCAAGCCTTGAGCAGGTGTGCAGGCCTCAGGATCTCGCATTAAAATAATCACAGAACCACCAGGTTGGGAGAGACCTTCAAGACCATCGAGTCCAGCCCAGCCCCAACACCTCAGCTAAACCCTGGCACCCAGTGCCACATCCAGGCTTTGTTAAACACACCCAGGGATGGGGACTCCACCACCTCCCCGGGCAGCCATTCCAGAACTTTATCACCTTTCTGCAAAAACTTTTCCCTGCTATCCACCGTGTATTTCCCTTGGTGCAGCTTGAGGCTGTGTGCTCTGGTTGTGTCAGTGCTGCTGGAGAAAGAGCCCAGCCCCAGCTGAGCACAGGCACCTTTCAGGAGCTGTGCAGAGTGATGGGGGCACCCCTGAGTCTCCTTTTCTCCAGGCTGAGCACCCCCAGCTCCCTCAGGGGTTCCTCTCAGGGTTTGTGTTCCCAGCCCCTCTCCAGCCTCGTTGTCCCCTCTGGATGTGCTCAGTGTCCCAAGGTCCTTCCCAAGCTGAGGGGCCAGAGCTGGGCACAGCACTCAGGGTGTGCCCTCACAGTGCCAGGGACAGGGGCACAGCGACCTCCCTGCTCCTGCTGGGCACACCATTCCTGACCCAGGCCAGGAGCCATTGGCCTCTTGGCCACCAGGACACTCTGCTGGCTCATGGTCAGTCACTGCTGACCAGCACCCCCAGGTCCCTTTCTGTCTGGGCACTGTCCAACCACACCGTCCCCAGCCTAGAGTGTTGCAGGAGGTTATTGTGGCCAAAATGCAGGACTGGACACTTGGATGTAATAAACTTCATCCTGTTAGACTCTGCCGATCCATTCAACCATTCCAGGTCTCCCTGCAGAGCCCTCCTACCTTCCAACAGGTGGACACAGCTCCCAGCTTAGTGTCATATCTTGGTTTGAAAAGCCAGGTGTCTACTAAGGAGGGCAGGAGCCTCCCCTGAAATGGGAAATGTAAATCCCCTCCTCTGAATTATTATAATTTTGAAATTAAGGGGCTCTCAGGGAAAGATATGGGAATAGGAACAACAGTTCTTTATTAGAAAAAAATAAAAATGCAGTGATACAAAACCCCACTGCCAGAGTGAGAGCAGGCCCTGCCCCCTGTGTGCCAGGGGGTGGCACAGCCCCATCCCGTGGGGGCTCAGCCCTCCTGCAGTGCCAGCTGTGGTTCTGCTGCAGCAGGGATCCTGCACAAGGGGGGAGTTTTCCTCTGCAGCTCCAGGGCTGCTGCAGATGGGCCTGGGCTCCCTCTGGGAATGCAGGGCAGCAGAAAGCTGCTCCTCTGGGAATGCAGTGGGCAAAGGCTGCTGTGCTGGGCCAGGCTCAGATTGGATCCAGGTAGGAATGCTTGGCTCCTCCCCTGGGCGCAGCATCTCCCCATGGGATGCTGGAATTGGATCAGCCCTGCAGGGACACTCAGTGGCCATGGACAGCAGAGATCTCCTGGAGGGAGGATTGGCTGTGGGAGAGATAAAGAAAAAACTGCCCATGAACAGCAGAGAACTGCCCCAGCTCTGACAGATGGGGACAGAACTCACACCCCCAATAAAATCGTGCAACCTGAGATAGGTCTGCAGATTTACTAATGAGAGCCTCAATCCCCTCATCCATGTCATCAATAAAAATATTGAACAGGGCTGGCCCCAGCACAGAGCCCTGAGGGACACCCCTGGTGCCTGGCCCCAGCTGGATGCAGCACCCTCACCATCACTCTGGGGCATCCAGCCAGCTCTGAGCCCAGCACAGAGAGCTCCTGTCCCAGCCCTGGGCTGCAGCTTTCCCAGGAGGGTGCTGTGGGAGACAGTGCCAAAGGCCTTGCTGGAGCCCAAACAGACACAGCCACAGCCTTTCCTGCATCCACCAGGAGGGTCACCTGGTCATGAAAGGAAACCAGGTTGGTCAAACACGCCCCACCCCTCCTAAAGCCCTGCTGCTGGCTCTGATAGCCTGGCCATCCTCTAAGTGCTGGGTGATGACACTCCCTATAAACTGCTCCATTTCCTTACTGGGTACTGAGGTCAGGCTGACTGGCCTATAATTACCAGAATCCTCCTTCCCACCCTTGTCATGCATGGGTGTCACACTGGGCAGCTTCCAGTCATCTGGAACCTCACCAGTGAGCCAGGGCTGCTGGTAAATGATGGAGATCTACTGAATTTGCAGGGAATGCCCCAACAAAGGCAGGAAAGATGAGGAGGACTCCACATTCTCAGAAGGCTAATTTAGTACTTTATAATAGTATATTATATTAAAGAATACTATACTATACTAAAGAATAGAGAAAGGATACTTACAGAAGGCTAAAAAGATAATAATGAAAACTCGTGACTCCTTCCAGAGTCCTGACACAGCTTGGCCCTGATTGGCCAAAGAGTCAAAACAACTTGCAGCAGAATCCAGTGAAACAATCACCTGTGGATAAACAATCTCCAAACACATTCCACATGTGAGCACAACACAGGACAAGCAAATGAGATAAGAATTGTTTTCCTTTTTCTCTGAGGCCTCTCAGCTTCCCAGGGGAAAAATCCTGGGCAAAGGGATTTTTTCAGACTGTGAATGCCACAGAGAGCGGCTTGGCAAGCTCATCAGGCAGCTCCCTCATCATCCTGGGGTGGATCCCATCTGCTCCCAGGGATTTATGAACATCCAAGCAGCTCAGCAGTTCTCTGACTGCCTCCTCCTGGATAACAGGGGGCCCATTCTGCTCCCTGACACCATCCACCAGCCCAGGAGCACAGCTGTCCTGAGGACAAGTCATCTGCTCACTAAAGGCTGAGGCAAAGAAGGTGTTAAGCTCCTCTGCCTTCTCCTCATCTGCAGTTACTGAGTTCCCTCCTGCATCCACTAGAGAACAAAGGTTGGTCTTACCCTTCCTTTTACAATGGATACATTTGTAAAACTATTTTTTATTATCCTTTACAAAAGTTGCCAAATTAAGTCTGAACTAAGTTTTGGCCTAATTTTTTTCCTATATGCCCTAGCAACCCCCTTACATACTTCCTGAGAGACCTAACCCTCCTTCCAAAGATTACACATCCACCTTTTATTCCTAAGTTCCTCCAAAACCTCCTTGCCCATCCAGGCTGGATGTTTGCCTTATTGACTCATCTTTGGGCACACAGGGACAGTCTGTTCCTGTGCCCTCAAGATCTCTGTTTTGAAGCACGCCCACCTTTCCTGAACTCCTTTGTTTTTAAGGGCTGCTTCCCAAGGAACTCTCTGAATAAGTCTCCTAAACAAAGTCTGGCCTCCAGAAGTCCAATGTAAAAGTCTTATTGATGTCCCTCCTGACTTCACCAAATATTGAGAACTCTATAATTTCATGATCACTCTGCCCCAAGCAGCCTCCAAGCACCACATCTCCCACCAGCCCATCTCTATCTGCAAACAACAAGCTCTAACCCAGTCCCTCTCCTGGTGGGCTTACTCACCAGCTGTGACAAAAAGTTTTCCTCCACACACTCTAAAAACTTTCCGGATTGCCTCTTTTCTGCTGTATTGAGTTCCCAGCAAATGTCTGGTAGGTTAAAATCACCTACAAGAACAAGGGCTGATGATCCTGAAACATTCTCTAGCTGTTTATAGAATGAGTTCTCCACCTCCTCTCCCTGTTTGGGTGGACAATAACAGACTCCCAGGAGGATGTCAGCCTTGCTGGCCTTCCCCCTGATTCTCACCCTTAGGCATTCAACTTCATCCTCTTTAGTTTCAATACCTGTGGTGTCCAAAGCCTCCCTAATATAAAGGGCCACCCTCCACCACTTCTCCCTTTCCTGTCTCTCCTGAAGAGCTTGTAGCCATCCAGTGCAGTGCTCCAGCCATCCCACCACGTTTCCTTGATGGCAATTACATCACAGCTCTGCTGTTGGACCATGGCCTCCAGCTCTTCTTGTTTGTTACCCTGCTGCATGCACTGGTATATGTGCACCTCAGCTGGGCTGCTGATTTCACCCCTAACTCAGGCTAACTGCCCTTGGGCCTGCTCACAGACAGCCCAGCTGCATCCCCTTCCCCCTTCAAACCTACTTTAAAGTCCTCTCAACATCTTCTGCCAGTTCATGAGCTAAAATTCTTCTACCCTTAACAGAGAGATGGAGCCCATCCAGTTCCAGCAGACCAGGTGCCATAAAATTGCCCCGTAATCAATGAACCCAAAATTCTGCTGATGACACCAACCCTTGAGCCACTTGTTGACAATGTGGGCTCTCCTAATCCAAGTTTAAAAGCCCAAGAAGATACAGTAAGTTCTAAAATGGCATCTTCAGAGCTGTAAAAAGCCAAAATCAAGGCACAAAATTGCTGCAAAATTGAAAATTTTCCTTTCAGTCCCAGAGAACCCGTTAGAATGATGAGGTGGGATCCAGCTGAGTGAGGCACCCTCAGACATGAACGGCTGGGACAGTACAGGGTCAGCCAGTGTCACCCCAACAGGGACAGCGCTGGCCCTGTGTCCATGGGTGTTGAGGGAAGGAGGGGCCCCAAGGGCAGAGTGGTCAGTGGGAACCCTCTGGTGGCCACGGGAGGGGTGTGAGAGCTCTGCAGAGCAGGTGGGGAGGAACTGAGGGTCTGGAGCCAGCCCTGGGACAGGAGGGGACAGAGTCACACAGGGGCTGCTCCGGGGGGCACTGCCACGGAGCTGGGCAGGGCACAGGGGACATCAGCTTCCAGCAGCCACGTCTGGCCAGCCCTGAGTCCACCTGGCCACCCCTCAGGCAGATTTGAAACATTTGCAGCAGCAAATTCCAACGCAGGCACCACCACCAACGAACACGAACACGGAGCTGAGCAGGAGGAAGGGCAGGAACCCGCGCACTGCAGGGCACAGGGACAGCAGCCAGACGTTCCTGTGGGGTTTGGCTTCTGTTCCCATCCCCGTGGGGTTCAGGTTCTGTCCCCATGCCCATCCACATTCCAGGTTCTATTCCCATCCCTGTGGCAGTTCCAGGTTCTATTCCTGTTCAGATTCCGGGTTCTATTCCCATCCCCATGAGGAGGTTCCAGGTTCTATTCCCATATCCATTCAGATTTCAGGTTGTATTTCCATTCCTGTGGGGGGTTCCAGGTTCTATCCCCATACCCACTCAGATTCCAGGTTCTATTCCCATCCCTGTAGCAGTTCCAGGTTCTATTCCTGTTCAGATTCCAGGTTCTATTCCCATCCCCATGGGGTTCCAGGTTCTATCCCCATCCCTGTGGGGTTCCAGGCTCTATCCCCATCCCTTAGCACACACCTTCACCAGGGTGGTTTTACTATCAGCTCTTCTCCTGCTGCAGCAAGGAGGTTAAAACCTGGCAATTGCTGCAGCACCCTGAGAAAACTGAAGTGCAGGGGCTCAGAGCAGCCAATTACTTTATTGGTCATTAACAGGTTGTTATTCTGTATTGATTGGTCACTGCAGCCCTCGCTGCCACAGGTTAATTGTGCACCAGTTAGAAATTCAGACTGCTAACCCAGATTCACAATTAGGGCTGAACTGTTGCTGGGTTCCCTCTGGCTCGGGCTTTGAGGGCTGCAGGGCAGAGCTGGAGCTCAGCTCAGAGGTGTTGGCAGGGCAGTGACACCCGTGCTGCTCACCAGGGACGGCCACTCCCAGCTGGCTTTGGGGGCACCTCCGAGGCTTCTCCAGGAGGAGAACTGATGGAAAACTGAGTGGAACCCCCCAGGTTATTCCCTGCTCCCAGAGAAGGGAGCAGAGCAGCTCTGGCCACAAACAAACACTGTGCCAGGCGGGACAGGGCCGGTGCCAGCGGGGAGGATGCCCAGGAAACACAGGTGGCAGTGCCCATGGCCTGGAGGTGGCAGTGCCACAGGGGAGGGAAGCCCAGGAGCACAGGTGGCAGTCCCGGGGCTGGAGGTGGCAGTGCCACAGGGGAGGGATGCCTGGGGAGCACAGGTGGCAGTGCCCGGGGCTGGAGGTGGCAGTGCCGCAGGGGAGGGATGCCCGGGAGCACAGGTGGCAGTCCCGGGGCTGGAGGCCCTTACCTGGCACAGGTGTCCCGGGTGTGGGCAGTGCCCCTGGCTCAGCCGGGCCAGCCCAGCCGTGGCAGAACTCCCTGGCTGGGCACAGCCCAGGGCCAGCAGCAGCACCAGGGCACAGCCACGGGGAGCCACCGCTAGCTGCCCTTTGGATTTTCCCGGTGATTTTGGGAAGGGCAGAGCCCAAGGCACCGCCGGAGCTCTGGGACAGGAAGTTTTATCCCCTGGCCTGGGACCTGCCCTAATCCCCTCTTTGCAACAACAAAAAAGGAGCCGCTGATTGAAATTCATTCGCAGCTCCTCCAGCTCCACCTTCCTCATTTCCCTCCTGCATTCCCACTCCCATTCCTGCTGGAAGTGGCACTGAACTGGTTGGACTTTTGTTCTCAGGTTTTCTGTGGTTGAAATGGCTCCCAAGGTATTAAAAAGTTTCTTTTTCCCAGCCCCGTGACCGAAGAAGAAGTCGAGATTCCTCGGCTCTTGTTTTCAAGGTTGTTTATTTTCTCTTATCGATTCCATTCCGTCTCTGACCTGCTGAGATCTGTCCAGCAGGTCAGGTTGTGGCACAGCATCTGCTCTTGGGGTGGTGTTAACTTTTTATACAACGAACTGTGTGTACTTTATTTACAATAACTTTCCAATATCTATCACCTATGTTAGACAGTCTGTCTCTATTCTAAACCAATCAAACAGTGTCACCACCACAGCAGAAGATTGAGGACAAGAAGGAGGACAAGAAGAAGGACAAGAAGGACAGGACATGCCCAGATTCCTCCATCTTGTCTCTTAAACCCCCAATCTAAATCCCCCAAATTCTACTTTTTCACCCTGTGACAAATTCACTATCATTCTACTCAAACTCTTGTGGCTTGTACATCTTCACACAAAGTTGGAAATTGTTTCCATGGACTAAAAGGCCCAGGTGTTTTTGACTCCATGCCAAGGTCTCTGAGCCCCCTGCCCGGTCTGGAGTCCTCCAGGGCAGCCAGAGGAATGTTCTGGGTCCCGACAGTTTCCACTTGTAACGAAGAGGGATACGGAAAACCCCGTTGCCCAAATTTCATTCCTTCAGGGTCCCTTTAGTGGCTGAAGTGTCAAACTTGGGACAACCCATGGTGAAAAGCGAGAAATCAAATTTCTAGAGCAAGAATAAAACATAGGGATAATCAGTTCCTGGTGGACTCTGAGGTGTAACTGATTCAAACTGACTCAAGGTGATTTTTACCTGGTTAAAATGGATAATCCATGACATAAATATAAAGATTTTTGTCTGAAAAGGACAAAAAGGAAAAAAAAGGAAAAAGAAAAAAAAATTTTTCCTTCCTGAAAAGGAAAAAAAAATCTTGAATGCTTTGAGTTGTTCTGGTTTCTGTCTCTGTAGTTGAAGAACTGGAGGCTGAAAACTGGAAAAGGTCTTTGACACTTCTGGTTTGCCCACACAAGGTGCAATCCCTGTGTCAAACTCTGTGGGTCAGGGAATAAAATACCTGTTTTAAGATCTCCAGAATTCTCATCTGCAACAATAGAGCATGAGAGTCTTAATCTCAGGGTTGTGGTTTCAGTTTGAGCCTCACGTTGGGCGCCACCTGCAAGAATCCGTGTGAATCCGGCTATTGTATGAGCCCAACCCGGCTGGCTCTGGACTCTGGCCCACACGGTCTTACAAGAACAAAGTTAAAGGCACGAAGCGCTCTCCTCCACGTGGGGACGAGTGTCCTGTTTATTGGCTTGGGACGGGACTCTTCTGGTCCCAGCGACCACCCAAGTAGGAAAGAGGGCGTGACAGACCTGCAGTGGAGGTTTATACCCAAGGGATGGGGGCGGGGAAAGAGGACTGCAGCCAATGGGAACCATTGGGGAGGGGCGAGGGGAGGGGTAACCAGGGAACAGACCACCAGGGTGTATAGCAGGGGGGTGCATGAGGGACAGACCATGTGATGGGAGAGGGGAAGTAACAATCTACGTGACATAACATACTCAGTACAAATTTCCAATCACCCAGTGCAAAACAACAACTAAATAAACTATTTAGTGCAATACAACACCCATCTACACAGGAAAACCTGAAAATATTCCAAAGACCTCCTGGCAGCACAGGAATGGTGGTGAGCTATGGGAATAAATCACACAGACTCCATTTTCTCCATGGTGGAAAAGCCCCTTCTTTATCCACACAACTCCTTTTTATTCACTTCTACAGACCTCATGTGGGACTCCAGCTTGTCAGGAGCTTTCTTGCCAGTTATTGTATTGGTTATTAACAAGTTGTTATTCTGTATTGATTGGTCACTCCAACCCCTGGGGTGGACATGCAGGAAAAGTTGTTTGTGAGAGAGAGTTTTCATTTCTCTATCTAAGGGTGTAAAACCAGTTTGTACAGGTGTAAGTTGTTTTTTACCCAGGAATAGATTGTTATGCTAACAAACTGCTCACACCAGGATCGCTTTCACATGGGAGATCACAAAGTGCCAGCTTCAGAATGCCAGCCATCGATTTTATAAGGCTTTTCTTTATAATTTCTCTACCTTTCTGCACCAGTGACCTTTTCAGCTTTGAACTAAAATTAAACCCAGACTGTTTGGGTCTTTCACAGCCCTCTGCCATGTCCAAGTGCTGCTGAATTCCCAGGGCCCTTGTCTGGAGGCTCCTTGAAGACCTCAGAACATTGAATGTACACAAAAGCTGGGCCCACAGGAATTTTTTTTAGGAGTGTTGCTATTGATTGTTAAGGGAAGCTGTCCAGTGATGCCAACTTTAAAAAGATTTGCACCAAATTATCTCCTTTCTGATGGCTTTTGTTTTAATATTTGATAACAGCTTGTGCATTTCTGCTTTATTAACTATGCTGTAGGTTCAGCTTAGTGGTAATTTAACCTGCTTAAGACATCAATTGCTCATCGCCTCTTGTGCATCATTTTTAATTGGCTTTTTGGCAGTCCTTGTTAGAAAGATCCTTGGATTCTGAGCTGTTGAATGTTTGGAAGCAGGGACACTTTGGGATGTGCCTTTGCCCTGCTGTAAGGTTGGCTGCCCGTGTGGGACTAATCCTGTAAATCCCTGGGAAAGATTCAGGAAATCCTGAAGAATTTTCTGCCAGCCAGGGGTGAGAGATGAGCGACCAAATCACTGAAGTGATGCTGCAAGTCCAAAGCTCCTTTTGCCTTCAGGTAAATCCTGGTTCATTCCCACATTCTCTCAGCCCAGACCAAAACCCAACTTTCATTATTTGTTGTTGTGGGAAAAGCAGCCTCAGCCAGGCTCCTCCAAGTGCTCAGAAGAAAATGGACCTCAGTGAAGATAACTGGATGCAATTATTTCCTCCCATTCTCCAGGTTAAAGGAGTTCAAAGCCTCCTGCCAAGGCAGAAATTCAAATGCAGGAGATTCCTGGAGGTGAATTCCATTAACACTTCTTGCCTGCCCTGGCTGATCACCTCTCTCTGCATGCACAACAATGTGGATTATTTTCCCTCCAAGGGATTACCCTGCCTCACTTTGCAGGGATAAAATCCTGGAAACTAAATGGAGAGCTCCTGTTCAGGGTCAGAGTGTGTTTGGGTAGTTTGTGAGAGGTTTCTCTGTGTGTTTCAGGGGGCATTTTTTCCTCATTTCAAAATATTTCACCTTTATTTTGCCGGGGACTGTTGTGTGCTGCAATGTCCATTGCACCACTGCAGGAGCAGATGTATAATTGTATAATATCACATAGAATTGTGTATACAATCGTGTATTCTTACATGACTTAGGGCTCCCTCCAAGTTCTGCGAGGATCAAAAGGGCTGCATGGAGATTGGGATGATGGCTGTGAAATACCAGGTAGAATCAGGAAGAATTTTCCCATTTTCCCCCCCCCCCAGTTCCTGCTGTTCTGTTACTCTCAGCTTTCTTAGCTTGCAGCTACCAGGGTGGAATTTTGCAAGCTTGTCCCCTGCCAGTTTTGGGGAGGTTTTAAACCAAATCCAGCCTGATTTGCATGCGAGGACAGTGATGGTTTCATAATTAACAACAACCTTGTTACCTTTGCCAGTACTCCTGCAGCCTAAACAGCTGGAGCTTGGCATTTACACGTTGCCATGGAAATAGCCCTTGGAGAGAAGCCTTTTTTTCCATGTGAGGCTTGTTTCTCTTATTTAGGGAAATGCTCATTCCCTCCTGTCAATTTGATGTAGGCAGGAAGGTGATTAAAAATTCCTGTTATTCTCCAAGCACAAACTGGAAACTTCCTGATGTGCAGCTGCTCTGCCTTCCCTGCAGAAGCAGGGAATGGAATCAGGATTTTCCAGGGGAATTGTTGAGTGGAGAGAGGCTCAAAGGTGAAGAGAGACTCAGACCTGGCTGAGCAGGGAAACAAATGAATTGGAGGTGGGGGCTCATCCTCAGCAAAGAGAGGGGGACAGAGGTAGCTCAAATCCATGGATTTAACCCCTCTGGGTGTTCCTGTGCTCAAATCCATGGATTTAACCCCTCTGGGTGTTCCTGTGCTCAGATCCATGGATTTACCCCCTCCGGGTGTTCCTGTGCTCAGATCCATGGATTTAACCCCTCCAGGGTGTTCTGTGCTCAGATCCATGGATTTGACCCCTCCGGGTGTTCCTGTGCTCAGATCCATGGATTTAACCCCTCAGATGTTCCTGTGCTCACATCCATGGATTTAACCCTATCAGATGTTCCTGTGCTCCCTGCTGGCTCTTCCCAAAGGCTGCCCAGCCCAGGGGCCTCTCCTGAGGAGCCCCAGACCTCTCCCAGGTGGTGGCAGAGCTGATGGAGATGGAGATTCCCCGGGGGATTTGGGAATGTTCAGCCTCAATTCTTTGCATTGCTCAGACACAATAAACCTGATTTTCCAGAGGAGAGTCCTGGTGGCTTCTTTGGGAGGCAGCAGGAGCTGCTGGAACTCTGTGCAAGGACCAGGTGAGCTCTGTCTGTGCTGGAAATTAACTATTTTTTAATGAGTTGTTTTAATTAATGGTAAGCCATGCCCACTTTTAGCCAGCACCAGTTCAGTTTTTCACAGACTCTTGTTACATTGATCATTAAATCACCAAAACTTTAAATCTGCTAGAACTAACACTGATGAGCGTCAATAAGCAGAGCCAAAGGGAGGTAAAGGCTGGACATCTGGGATCTTTAACTTATGACTCTCCAAGGATGTTGAAATAACCAGAAGATACAAGAGATTAAGGCCTGGAAAATTGGAAATTCCTTGTCTGAGCTTAAAATGACAGGAGGACTAAAGAATGTGGCCCATCTTAGCTTGAAGATAACCAACAGAGGATTAATTATTAATTAATACTGATTATTGAAGATAATTATGTGACTTAGAACCAATGAACATTCATTTCTTTGTTATAAATGTATAAATAAATAAAAAAGTTTTGCATCAGGGTCTCTGAAGAGACTGGGACTTCATCAGCCAAACACAAACCCCGGCCAAGAATAAAGTAATGCCCGACTTGCAGTCAATAAAAAAGACACTAGAAAGTTAGGGAAATTTTCTTTTTCTGTGTTTTCAGAGGATTTTGGTAACATCCGTGGAAAGCTCTGGCCCGAGTGGTGCTGAACATTGCAGGTGGAACCAAAAATCAAACCCAGAAAGAGCTGAACCAAACCTTTGCTGCCTCAATGTCTTTGGACCTCAAACAGGGCTGAAGATTTTCTCAGGTTAGGCAGCTGTAAGTTTTTCTTTCCTTTTTTGAGATGCAGCTCCTCCAGAATTGAAAGGATTAGAAGCCTGAAATGCTGCAAATCTCCCAGGAAAACCTGCTCTAAAATCTCCAGCTCTGAACTGGCTGAGTCTCTAACGCCTGGGCTCTGATTATTTTCTGCTGAATTTTCCTGCAGCAGGATTGCTGAGCTGAGTGTCAAACACTGCTGCCACAGCTTGGCTTTGCAGCTGAACTCGAGGCTCTGAGGGGACCCTGACAGCTCCAACTGTGCTGAGCTCCAGCTCTCGGCAGCACTGGGGCTCTCCAGAGCACAGCTGGTAGGCTGGGGAAGAGCAAATTAATTTGTATTTCTGGGTGTGTGCATTCCCTGCCAGACAGGAGAGCCGGGCAAGGTGCTGGAAAATAACCCAGGAATGATTTCCTGAGGAGCTGCTTGATGGAGCAGAGTGGCTGCGGATCAGCTCAGGGTGAGCTGCTGCTGCCAGCACAGCAGAGATGCCCTGGAGGAGGAGCTGGCGTTGGGCACCAAAATATTGGAATAAGATCCCAGTATTACCGGGTGGAACATGCCTGGGCTCGTCTGACCCTTGCTGCTTGACCAAAGGCAGCAGCTGTGGTGTTTCACCTCAGAGACATCCCTGGCCGGCTGTATGTAGCAGCTGGCACTTGGGACAAGTCCAGGCAAGCAGGAACTCAGTTTTACCTCTGGTGGAAAGGCTTTAGGCGAGGTGAAGGAAAAAAGGAGACGGAGCCTGTTGGAGGGTCTTGATCCAGAGTTTTATTCCTGGGCACGCAGGCCTCTGAATGTTGCGGCAGCTCCAATAGAACAAAGACCGCATGGTCCTGTGTCTTTTAAGCCCAGGGAGAGGGGAAGGGGTAGGTGTGCCACCCACCAGGTGGGAGCGGGGGAGTCTCAGGGGACAAGTGACACTTGGCTTGACCCCAGGGCTGAGGGGCATCTTTGAACTTCACCAACCAGACGACGCCCTGCTGCAATGTTAGACTGACGGACAGCACTTAGCAAGGGGGCAAGGGGGAGGGGAAGGGAGAGGTTGGCACACCTGGGAGGGACTGGGATAGCTGAAAGAGGATATTGCTGTGGCAGTGGTCACTGGCGTTTTCAGGATGAAGGGAGAGACGTAGATCTGACTCCATATTTAGAAGGCTTGATTTATTATTTTATGATATATATATTACATTATAACTATACTAAAAAGAAAAAGAAGGAAAGGTTTCCAGGAGCTAGCTAAGCTAAGAATAGAATAGGAAAGAATGATAACAAAGGCAGCTGGCTCCAACAGAGAGTGAGAGAGCCAGCTCTGCCGTGACTGGTCACTGAACCAAAACATCCACACCAGACCAATCACGGATCCACCTGTTGTGTTCCACAGCAGCAGATAATTATTGTTTACATCTTGTCGCTGAAACTTCTCAGCTTCAGCAGGAAAAATCCTAAGAAAGGATTTTTAATGAAAAAGATGTCTGCGACATATTGCAACACACTGCAACAAGCTGGGAGTAGTTACAGGCACCTTGTCTCAATCAGGGCAGTGGAAAGTGCATGAAAACCCAATTTCACTGAAGCTTTAACAGGCTGGAGGCTTTCTGTGGGCTGGCAGAGAACTGCAATGAGCAACCTCAGAGCAAAAGGTGAAAAGCAATCATGAAGGTTTTGGAAACTGGTTGAGGAAAAAGCTATGGAGATGCTGGAAATAAAGAAAAGAAACTTATTGAGAGGAAAATGTCAGCAGGGAAGACTCAGAGAGAGGTTGGAGCAGACAGAACTGGGTTATATTTATCAAGGTGATAACCATAACAATATGTTGGAAGTCTGGCAGGGCTGCTCCTAAGAACACTTGAAACACTGAAAATCAAGACAAGAAAATTACCAGCTAATTTCATGCAGGAACACATCCTTCACAGTTATGTTAAGAAGATGGGATAATGGAGAAGCTTTGCTAAATGGCTTTTTTTTTTTTAGACAAGGAATGAGGTGGTGCCACAAATGGAGATTTGGGAGCCCGGAGCTGCAGGACAGACACGGAGAATACACAAAGCAGCAAAGAGCAGTTCTGAATAAAACCCTCAGTGTACAACCACGAAACTGGGCTTGAGGAGGCTGCAGAGCCCTCCCTCCAGGCTGCTTATCCTGAGTTCTATAAAAACAAAGCCTGGGCAAACCCTGGGAATGTGGATGTTGTTTCACACTCCAGCCCCACCACCCAGGCTGGAATAAGAGCGGGACTCAACAGGCTACAAAACCTGAGATAGCACAGGGATCAAATCTTTTCCTGGTGCCCTCTCTCCTTTTCTCTCAAAGTTACACCAGGGATGAATGTGGATCTGGAGATCTCAAATGTCCTGACAAGACCCACGTGAACACAAAACACTGAGCTCAGGAAGGAAAAGCAGCTGGGAAGTCCCTGAACCACAAGCTCTGGCATGTCCAGTAAAACTGAGCACATGGAATTTAGGCAAAGGCAAATATTTAAGGCCAACAGTTCACCAGACTGTGCCCACAAGTATTTTAAGAATTTTGGAAAAGTTTCATTCACTTGGTGTTTTTACTGTATTTTAATTTTTGCTCCGTGGCCATTAAAATAAAATCTGATTTATTTATTATTATTATTAATTTATTGATTAGAAAAGGAAGGAAAATGCCCACATTTCATTATATCCCTATGCCCAGAGAACAACAGAAAATGTTGGAAAAGCAAAGTGTCCTTCCTGTCCTGTTAACCAAGAGGTTCAGAGCACTGGTATTTAAGGATACTCGATCAGAGCCAAACCTCAGCCTCTGAGCCTCTTTCAGCTTGACCATTATTACTATAAGTGATGTTTTAATTTTCATCTAAAGCCAAGAAAAGTGTTTTATTCTCCCCAGCTGGCTCAGAGATAGGGACTGAATCCCCAAAGATGAAGTAATCGAGCAGTTCTCATGTGTTTCTTTATTCCTCTGCTCAAAGCCCTTCTCCTCTTCCCACTGGTCCCTGATAGAATGCAGAATAATCAGAAAAGAAGGGGAGGGTTTGAAGTGTGGGTTTGAGGTCTATGCCACGTTCAGGGCTGCGGCCCTTCCCTCTCCAGCCACGGGAGGGGTTAGCTCAGATGCCTGAATTCCATCAGGGAACACTCCAGGAGTTGAAATCTGCACTTTCACTGGGATTTGCCTCTCATTTCACCTGTGCAGGGAGGCTCTGCCATGCTCCCAGCAGAGATCAGCCCTTGGCTGGTCCCAGGATCTTGCCAAGACCCACCACAAGCTCGAGGGGTCCAGGACAGGTTCAGACAGTGGCTTCAGTGCCTAAAGAAACTCCTCTCAAAGAACTCAGCTCTGCCCTTGTGCCTGAGCAGTGAAATCCTCCCTGAGAGCCCTCTGACACCAGAGGGTGCCAGGCACTGGGAAACACGGATTTCAGAGCTCCCAGTGCTCCTGAGCACGGGGGAATACACAGAGATGGGAAATTCGGCTTTTATTTTCAGCTCCCTCCTTGGAAGGGGAGGTGTTGTGCCTTGGCAGAGTTCAGGAGGGATGGACACGAGGCCCCAGCGCTGGCACCGAGGTTTTCCAGGGGAACAGCCAGGTCCAGCCCCATTTTCCATCTGGATCCAGCTCCAAGGTGTTGGGAAGTCATCCACCCCCAGGTGTTCTCAGAGTGCACAGCTTGTAAAGGACCTCTCTGTATTCTTAACCACCACCAAGAGCCTTGGAAGGCTTTCCCAGAACCATGAGGCTGGAAAAGCCCTCCCAGACCATGGAGTCTGTTCCCCCAGCACTGCCAAGCCCAGAACAAACCCCTGTCCCCAGGCAAAGGGAAAATTGAAAGGGCAGTTCCTCACCTGAAATAAAACTTTTCAACTTGATTAATCATCAGCTGAAGGTTTGGCCTAAAATCTTTCATTTTTTTGACAGAGAAGATAAAAATAATTCGTTCTTCTCTGTTCAGGTATTTTTACTTGTCCCAGGAATGGCAAATTTACTCCCCTTTTCTCCTACCAGCCCTCTAGAAAGACCAAGGTGAGAAAACACCAGGCTGGAGCTTGTTTTGCCTTGCCTGAAGTCAACATGTGGGTGACAGGAATTTCAGCTGCAAACCCAGAAGTGAAATTCCCTTGTTTTCAGATTCTGTTCCCACTGAAACATCCCCTGACAGTGACAAAGTTGGACATTTGAAATGAAGGATGGTGTTTGGTCTGGATATCTTTAATTATAATCAAAGGACTGAGCATGGAGAAATATCCATGGGATGAGTCTGTCTGTGCTGGGATGGGCATTTTTACTGGCACACAGTGGAGCTGGAGCTCTGGGATGAGATTTTATTTCCTCATTTATTTTAGAGAGCTCCCTTTTGGTGCTGTAACCAATCCCTGAGCTCTGCTGGAATGTCAGGCAGAATCACCAGCAGCAGTGAGAGGCTGGGGGACAGGGACAGGAAGCCATGGCAGAGACAGGCAGGACTGCAGGACTAATGAGGCAGCCTTCATGTGCTGGGGGAGGCAGATGTGATACAGAATGAGCCTGAGTCTCATCTGGCTGACATTTCCCAGCTGCAGAGGTGTCACTGGAGTGAGTGGCACTGTCCCCATAGGAGGGTGCTGCCAGAAGGGGCTGGTGATGCTGGCTCAGGCACTGGGAGCCCTGGCACTGGGTTAAGGCAGGGGTGAGTCTGAGATCTGTGTGGGCAGTCCCTGCCCTGCCCTGGCACAGAGAGCCCTGAGCACCCTCTGGGAGCACTGGTGGCATTCCTGGCATGCCCAGCAGCTGTGGCAAACCTGGGCTCTGCCAGCTGCTCCTTAACTCAGGAGCTGAAACTGAACTTAGAGAGGCACAGAATTATTCAGGTTGGAAAAGAGCTCTGAGAACATCGAGTCCAACATCCCCCAGCACTGCCAGGTCCCCCAGTGCCACATCCACACAGCTTTTAAATCCTCCAGGGATGGGCACTCCACCACTGCCCTGGGCAGCCCTTTCCAGGAAGGAATTTTCCCCAGTGCCCCATCTAACCCTGCCCTGGTGCAACCTGAGGGCGTTTCCCCTTGTGCTGTCACTTGTTACAGGGACAAAGGACTGACCCCACCTCACACCCTCCCAAACAGCTCCAGCAGCCTCTGGAGATGTGGCTGCCCCAGGATCAGGGAGCTGATGCTCTGTGCACTGCTTTCCATGGCCATGGCCCAGGAGAGTTGGTTCCAGAAAGAAAAATCTTCATAAATCAAAAAAAATAGCTTCAAACCAAGGGGACGTGGCAGAACATCCTCCCTGCCCCCCGGGGTGCTTTGCTCCTGCTCTGGGGGTGATGGATGGGGTTTGAGTCACACAGGGACTGACAGAAATCATGTTTGCCACGAGCTCCCCAGCGAACCTTTTTTTGTTTATTGACTCCCAAACTGCAATCATATCTTGGTTCTTGGTGAAGCCACTGCTGTCCCAGCTGATGGCCTTGGAGAGGGGGTGGCAGCTCCCAGTGGAGCGCATTAAACTGGCCCTAGGAAACACTGATGGATGGCTGGGCTGGCTGTTCAAGGCTTGATGTTCTTCCTCTCTGTCTTTAAATTGCTCTGGTTTGAGTCTCACAGCCAAAAACAATCAATATAACCCACAAATGTGCATGTTAGAAAAGAAAGGTGTAATAGGAGAGTGAGGAATTGTTCACACTCAAGGCAATAATGGATTTCCTGAAGGGGATGTCAGCTTTAGGGCTGTGAGGCACAGAAGCACAGCTCATCTTGTGGCAACTTTCCTTCCTCCTGCATTTCCCAGACTTTAATGTAGGTAATTATCATACTTGCATTAATTGACCCTGTCAGCAGTGAGCAGAGGTAGCATGGAAGTTCTGGGATGGTATTCCTGGGAAATGGAACCTAACAAAGCACTCTGCCCCTTGGAACAGGCAGGCACGGCTCAGGGCAGCTGTCTCTGGAAAGATCAGGGAAACCCTTGGGATCAGGGATGAGCGGGCTGATCAGGAGAAACACCCACGCTCAGTTTGCCTTCCCTTCAATCTGCCATTGTCCCTGTGGATAAAGCCACAAAGGTTTCAGCAGAGTGTGTTTGGTTTTCCTGGCTAAGGACTAAGTCACCTCACTGTCCTTTCTCACCCAGAGCCTGAGTCCTCCCCACACCCTGCACTTCTCCCTCTGTCCCCGTGGTGCTCCCCTGACCCTGGGCTGACTCAGCCCAGCCATGTGTACTGGGTGAGCACAATTTCACAATAAAATAATCGGTCACTTCTCAAAAAGGGGCACATTTATTCAGCCACTTGGAAGAAAAAAGGGAAATGCAGTCTATAATTCCTTTTATTTACAGTGAGAAATGAAGCATGAGTAAGATGATTAGAACTGTAATTAAACAAGAGAGTCAGACCCACAGCTTGGCACAAGATGGAGAAGGAGGCTCTTGGAGAGAACAGCATCCTGAATCCTGAAGTATTCTTCCCACTGCAAGCCCCAGGGACACCTCTCCTTAATTTGCTGTCTAACAAGAAGCTCTGCCCAAAAGCCCCTCTGTTTACCTAGGAATGAAAGCTGGGCCTGAGGAAAAGGTCGAGCCAATTTTCTCATTGAAATATCCTGCACACAGAGACATGCAGAGATACTGAAATCTGAGCTTCATTGCAAAGGTGGAAAACAATTTCCTAAGGATGACAGAGGAAAAGCCCCGAGGAGATTCTGTCTGCAGCCAAGTAAAGCTGGAGTCTGGCTCCAGCCCTGAATTCCACCCCTCTCTGGCACTTGCCAAACACCAGCTCAGCTCTGCAGATGCCATGAACATCCTAACACCATGTTGCATTCCAGTCCCATGGCTGCTATCCTTCCTGGGTGATGCAGTTCTTGGCAGGTTTTCCACAGCTCTCCCGAGCCCACATCCGAATTCCCTGGGATAGGTTTCGGTGTCTTGCTGGGAGACAGATAATCCACCCTTTGTCACTAGGGATTGATGCCTCAGAACAACTCCACTGCATCAAAGAAAAGCAGTTAGGAATAAATTTGCTGCGGCTAACAAGCTTGACTGGGTCAGAGCTTTGTGTGCTGGAACAAAGAGTTTAAGACCCTGGAACATGTCTGGATTGCAGAGGAAATTCCATTCAGTCCCGGGAATGCTTTGGATAGCTTGAGATTGTAGATCAGGTCTTGCGCTGCAGGAAGATCAGACCCTCACAGAGCACCTGCTCTGCTCTAGAGCTGGTTCAACAAGATTTGGGGGGTTTTGAGGTATCAGTGGCAGACAGAAGGCACCAAATTCAGCACAGTGCCAAGGGGAAGACAGTAATTCCCAGCTCTGTCATTGGCTCATTCGTCCATGCAGGGCTTAAACCCAAGTGGGAGCCCAGTGTGCTATGGGAGCTGGTAAAGAGGAGTTCCAGGAGACAACTTTGGCACTTGGCAGCAGGGTGAGGAGAGCAGCTCTGTCCTGGGGGATTCAGGAGGGCTGGAGACTGACGGGCTGTGCTCTGCAGCAGTGACAGACACGCTGCACTGCCTGAGCTGCAGAGATTTGTCTGGAGCTGTAAACACATCTGCTCTGGCCTTGCTCAGCCCTCCCTCCTGCTCCCAGTCTGTGAATGCTCATGCCAGGGAGCTCTCAGGAAGCTGTCTCGTTGGGAAAGGCAGACTGATGGCTGTTTGCTCAGCTTCAGAGCAAGGAGAAGTTCTGTGAGTGTGCCTTGGGATGCTCAGGAGGCTGTTCCCATTCAGGAGTGCAAACCATGCCCCTAAATTATTGGACTGTTAAAAACAAGAAGTGCAGCTCAAACTGCAAGACAATAAACGAGAAGGATCTTGTAGAATAATTTTGAAACTGATATCATCACAACCTGCTCCTGGCTGTTCACTGGAACAGAGAAGGAAGTTCCTTGTGTGGGCTGTTTGTTCATCCATCCAGTTCAGCCCCAAGAGTGACCGTGAAACTCTGTGTTCTTCACTTCCCTTCCTGGACTCTGCTGGAAGAGGACACAAGTGTCAGGTGATTCCATCACACCCACTAAGATGACATTTTATCTTCTTTCCATTAAAGCCATCCAGCCACAGCAACTGTGAAGGGAAAAATAACCAACTCTACCAACCTTTGCTTCCCTCAGAGCCCCTCAGTGATTTTCCATCTCTGGAAGTGATGCTTTAATTAATGCCATCTCCTGCCTGGGAGCAGGGTGGGGGCCTGTCCCAGAGCCCCAGCACAGTGTGGGGAGCAGGTCATTAATCCAAGGCAGAGCAACACAACCAGGGAGGCTAAAAATACCCAGGACACCTGATTGCTCCACCTGATTGTAGGGAATTGAGAGGAGGAGAGGGATGGGCCCTGCATGCTGAGTGCTCAGGCTGCTGCAATCACAGCCCCTGCCTGCTGGAAAACCTCTGGAAGGGAGAGCAGGGGCTGGGATTTGGTGTTAGTGCAGCAGGATCAGCTCAGAGGCAGCACCTCTGGGACTCCTTCAGCAGCACAAGGGATGAGCTGATTGTGTTTGGTCCAGCAGATCCCTGGGTATCCCATGGCACGGAAATCCAACCCCAGCAACCACTGCACTGCCCCAGACTCATGGCACTAACATCATCACTGCCCAGGGATGTCAGCAGGAAAAGGTGAAAGAAACAGCACAGATTCTTTTCCATGAGCTACTTTCAAAACCTTCAGTTGCATAATTTCAGGTCTGTCAGCACAGGCTGTAATTATAATCCCAGAATCCCAGACTGGTTTGGGCTGGGAGAGACCTTAAAGATCATCCAGCCCCTCCCTGGCAGGGACACTTTCCCTAGCCCAGCTTACACAGGGATGTGCAACTCCTCACAAGGACCCTGACACCAGCTCAGGAGAGCAAAACTCACTTAAAAATCCCTTGGGGAAAAGGAGAGTCCCAAGGGTTGAAGTTCACAGGAGGTCCTGCCCAGCTCTGCTTTTGTTCCTCTAGCAGCCTCATATTCCCTGGATTAAGCTCCTTGTGTATTTCTCTTCTCTGGGAAGATACTTCACAATCTATTTGTGACAGTCAAAATTCTAAAATATAGGCAGGATCTGTTCTCCCTGAGGCTCTTTTTGAGAGAGCTCTTTCTTGACTATCCCTCAAGTGAGGAAAACAAACTCCAAAGGCTGAATTCCTGCGGTGTTTCAGCTGCCCTTGGCACCCTCTGCACATTCCTTGGGCTCTCTGCTTCCCAAATTATAGGAACCAGTGTTTGGGCAGGTGCTGGGGGTGAAATTGTATCTAAACTCATCATCTCAGGGTATTTTTGGCAGCATTCTCTTGATGACACTTGTAGACAAGGCTCTGCAACAGCCCCTCTGCCACTTAGTGTGGGTGTCTGGTAATGCCCCCTCCCACCTTCTCGCAGTAAAAATAGCACAAGAAATTGTTCTTTTCTCAAACATCTCCCCCCAGAATGTCATTTTCATCTGCATCACACAAGATTTCACTGTTTTGTTGATAGGGATTTATTGTGCTAGATTTTATCTGCCTGTTAAACACTTCCTAAGTGGGCAGTGAGTAATAAAAATGAGATTACAGGAATTGCTTGGTGGGGAACAGACCAGACCTACAATTTAGCTCGCTTGTTCCTGTAAGCTGAGGAACTTCAAACTGATCTGCAAATTGCAAAATAAATTTAGAAAATCACTTTTCTAAATTTTCACAGCACAAAGCCTGTCCAGCATGAGGGTGAATGGCAGAATCAATGCCAATGTAGGGAACTCAGAGCAAGACCAAAAGAGTTACAGATTTCTGTAGTACAGGGGAAATTCTGGAATAAAAGTGACTTCAAATGACACCAAAAAATGGATGTCCTGAAGATGCTGTGGGCTGTACTCAGCAGTTCAGTCAAGGATGGGACATTGCCTTGGTGACCTTGGACAGGACATGTCCAGCATTGTGCCAGTCTTCCCTTCCCTTCCCTTCCCTTCCCTTCCCTTCCCTTCCCTTCCCTTCCCTTCCCTTCCCTTCCCTTCCCTTCCCTTCCCTTCCCTTCCCTTCCCTTCCCTTCCCTTCCCTTCCCTTCCCTTCCCTTCCCTTCCCTTCCCTTCCCTTCCCTTCCCTTCCCTTCCCTTCCCTCTTCCCTCCCAGCTGGAGGAGAGGTGGAATTGCCCCTTTAAGTCAAATTAATCTCTGATCTGCGCAGTTTTTTATGCATTCAGCTTCTTCAGATGTACTCAAAGTACATTTTCTAAGCTTCGCACCGTGGCCTCATTCTCTGTTTATTTTCTTCTGACACCTCCCTTTGCCTCATCTCCTCAGGCTCCATAAATGCAGATTTCAGACAGAAGATGGGCACAACCCATCTGTGACTTGGGCAAAGCTCCCTGGAAGAAGTCAGCTCTCCTTATTCCCTGAGATTCCCACTCAAACTGATCCCTATGGCATGAGTTTGGGGAGAAGCTGTGAGGGTGGCAGTGCCTGGCTGAGCAATGCAGCTGTTCCTTCAGCTCTTCTCGTCTCCGCATCCTTATTTCTTCTCTCATTTTTTATTTTTGTCTTGTTTTTGCACTTTCCTTAGGGAAGAGGAGGAAGCTGCATAGCTATTCCACAGGTACATTTTGTGCAGTGCTGCGAAGTCCCCTAAGTGATGCCCACCCCGTTTATTATTAACTTTAAAAACCATGCCCATCCTTCTGCAAACCCCAGGAGAAGCTACCGAGGGGGGGACGGGGACGACGACGACTTTGAATCACGTGGAGCACAAACACAAAGCCTTAATTAACGAGCGCTGCCCCCACTAATTGCAGAGGAGGAGCTTGTGCTGCTCCGCACCCGGCAATGACAGGGAATTACAGCCCGTGTGTATCTTCTTCCATTGATCTGAGGCTGTGTGGGTTTGTACGAGCGGTAGAAATTATAGAATATGGAATAACACCCATGGAAGGTGTCCCAGCCCATGGTAGGGATTGAAACTGGATGAGCTTTAATGTCCCTTCCAACCCAAACCAGTCTGGGATTCTGATTTTGCTGTAATTAAAAGCTGTCAATTCTCATGCTCGATACAAGATCACCAATAATTAAAACCTGTAAATTTTCAGGCTCGCTACAAGATCACCAACATTTAAAACCTGTACATTCTGAGGCTCCCGAAGGGAATTTTTCGGTAATTCAAGGTTTGGCTTGGAACAACCCCCTGGGAGCTGCTGCCCTTGGGGCTGTGAGAGACCAACACTCATTGCAGCAGTGAACAGCAATTCCAGCAGTTCCTCGGGCTGGGCACCCACGGGACACAGCACCGTGCTTGGAATTTAAAACACACGGCAAACAGGACGAACAGGTGTCACTAGCTGTGGGAAGTGTGATAAGTGTTAAAGTGACAAATGTGCCTCCAACCCCTTTCTCCAGGGGAGGATGCTGTCAGCCTGCTGCTCACCCAGACGGCACAGCTGATGGCCGCATGCTTTGAGGGGGGGAAAAAAGGTGTTTTTTTCCTGAAATGTTCCCTGAGAGCTTCGCGATCGCCGGTGGTGGCAGGGGAAAAGACACAGGGAGAGAATGGGACTGTAGCAGGATGGGGAGGAAGATGAGGGGGCTCCTGGGGGCTCTGGGCACAGCTCGGGAGTTCCGGGCACATCCCGAGGGCTTGGGCACAGCTCGGGAGTTTCAGGCACAGCCCGAGGGCTCCGGGCACATCCCGAGGGCTCTGGGCACATCCCGGGTTCCAGGCACATCCCGGGGCTCCGGGACCATCCCGGGGGCTCCGGGACCATCCGGGGAGTTCCAGGCACATCCCGGGGACTCCGGGCATATCCCGGGGGCTCCGGGAACATCCCGGGGGCTCCGGGCACATCCAGGGAGTTCCACGCACATCCCGGGCGCTCCGGGCACATCCCGGGGGCTCCGGGCACATCCTGAGGGCTCCGGCCGCATCCCGAGGGCTCGGGGCAGCAGGTCGGGGCGCACCCCGTACTCTCCGGGCCCAATCCCTGCTCCCCGGGCCCATTCCCTGCTCCCCGGGCCCAATCCCTGCTCCCCAGGCCCATTCCCTGCTCCCCGCGCCCATTCCCTGCTCCCCGGGCACGCCCCGGCGGCCCCGGGCGGGCTCTGCCCTCAGCGCTGCCCTCAGCCGAGATGGCGGCGCTGGCGCGCGGCTCTCGCGAGGCGGGCGGGCGGGGCGGGGCGGGGCGCGCGCGCCCTGATGGCGGCGGGGCGGCCCCTCACGGCGGGGCCGGGCGGCCATGGAGCACATCAGCACCCCCAAGGTAACCCCGCCGCCCGCGGCCCCGGCCCGCTCCCCGCTGCTGCTGCCTCCGCTCCCCCCGCTGCCCCGCCGCGGAACGGCCCTCGGGGCTGCGGGTGGGGAGTCACAGCCGCGGTGCCCCGGTGTTGGTGGCTCCGGCGCTCTGTGGGGAGGGGGTTGCAGTGCTGGGCAGAGCCCCGCTTTGGTTGCAGTGGTTTGGGGCGATTCCGGAATGTTTCCTTTCTGTCAAAGCGCGGAGATTCCTCCCAGTCCCAAGGAGGGAACCACAGAGGGCTTTTTTTTTTTTTCCCCCATTGAATTAAGTCGAACAGGAGCTACGGGAATTCTGTGCTAAAAGGAATTGCATTTATTCAAGCAGCAGTTGATAATTTAATTTTCTCCTTCGCTGCGATGAAGGTTGTTGTTACTCGTTTTATCCTGTAGGATGTTCGCTTGGGGATGCTCCTCACCCCCTGCTCTGAGGTGCTCTGCTGGTGCTGCATGTCTGTAGTGCCCTGAAAAGGGCAATATTGTATTTGATAGTTATATCTGCTGAAAAACAAACCTGCTAAGAGGACACCGAGCCCAGGCCTCAGCTCTCCAATTTATTTGCTGAGATTTTCCATTTGTACTTGAGACATATGGAAGCTCACACATTCAATACCCAGAACTGATCTATCATTTACTGCTAAAACATTTGTTTTTATTGTCCATCCAATTATTTTTTTCCTATTATTCCTGCTTAATGGCGAAAGAAAAATTCCATCTACGTTCATTAGGTGGCAAATAGGCCAGGAGAAAATCAATCCAGTGCTGTAGCATATTTTATTATGTCTGTGCTGAGTTCTTTAAAGCTGTTTTTTATTAATTAGCTTGGTGTGGTTTATGAAATACACTTGGAGGCCAGGAAGTGAGTTACAAGTAGTAGCTACTAGCAGGGAATGAGCAGTGGGAAGTCAGACTGGAGAGGGCTGTTCCTTGCAGAGCAACATGTTGATCACCCTGACCACAGGCAAGTCTTTCCTTTGCAGTTCTTTGTCTTGTTATTTCTGCAGCCTCACACAGTAACAAACCAGGATCATCTTGGCTACAAATCCAGTAATCCTGTTAGGGTTTGCTGGTTCTGAACCACAGCTGTTTGCTTAACCTTTATGGCTTTAATTCATGGAGAAATAATTTGAGTTTATGGTGCAAGGCTGGCTTGGTGTTGCAGGGGGGACTTAAGACCTTGTGTTTTTCTGTCGTGCTTCATGAGCTGTGTATTAGAAGTTGAAAGAATGGAGCTCAGCGGGTGTTTAGGCAGTGCTTCCATCAGAGCTGGACTTGGAGGAATTTCCCCGTGGAAGGGGCTGCCAGAGGGTTTGGAGTCCCCATCCGTGGGGTGTCCAAGGAACAGCTGGATGTGTGCTGGGTGACAAGGTGGGAATTGGGCACAGGCTGAACTCCATGATCCCAGAGGGCTTTTCCAGCCTCAGCAATCCTGTGGTGTTCTCATGCTGTGCTCCTGCTGCAGGTGGAAAACGTGAAGCTGCTGGATCGCTATGCCGGCAGGAAGGCAGCGAGCGGGACCCTGTACCTGACAGCCACACACCTGATCTACGTGGATGCCTCTGCTGAAGTCAGGAAGGAAACATGGGTATGGTGGGCTGCAAACACACATGGGAGAGCTGCTTCAGGTCACAGGATGGATTGGATGGGGAGAGAATTAAAGGATCATCTCATTCCACCCATCCAGGGACACCTCCCACTGTCCCAGGCTGCTCCAAGCCCCAATGTCCAGCCTGGCCTTGGGCACTGCCAGGATCCAGGGGCAGCCACAGCTGCTCTGGGCACCTCCCCACCCTCCCAGGGAACAATTCCTAATTCCCAGTATCCCATCCATCCCTGCCCTCTGGCAGTGGGAAGCCATTCCCCCGTGTCCTGGAACTTAATGCTCTCATTTCCAGAATGAGCAGGTTTGGGAATTCCAGAGCCATACTCGTCTTTTAGAGCATTTTGATCCCAAATGCTTCCCAGAAACAGCTGGTTTGGAAGGAAATGAGCACAATGGTGATGTGACTTGATAGAGTTCACTTGTGGAATTAGTGTCAGTTTAAGGAATGTAGAAAACTTCTGTAATTTCCTGTTTAAAACTCAATATACAAGACCACTAAATGTGAATTTGCAGTTTTAGAAGTGTAGATTTAGCCTGAAATGAGCCTGTTTTGTTAATTCTAAGGTGAAATGGGAATGACAGAATGTATTTCATATGGAGGTGAAAGGAAAGCAAAGTGCACCAGGTAAACTGAGCTGCACATCTGTCTCTGAAAGCAATTTACGTAAATCTGTGTTTTTTCAGTCCTGCTTTAGTTCCCTGGGTTTTGGGTGCAGTTTATGTTTGATGTCACAAATAAACTCATTTCCTGCTGCTCCTTAGCTGCAGGAAGCACAAACAGCTGATTGTATTACAGAGGTTTTCTATCTGCTTGCCCTGCTCACAGCTTTATCAGTGACAAATGATGTTTATTCTCTTTTCTCCAGATCCTGCACCACCACATCTCCAGCGTGGAGAAGCTGCCCCTGACCACGGCTGGGTACCCCCTGCTCATCCACTGCAAGAACTTCCACGTGGCTCACTTTGTGATTGGGCAGGAGAGGGACTGCCACGACGTGTTCACCTCACTGCTGAAGCTCTCCCAGCCAGGTGTCCTGGGAATCTCTGGAATGCTCCAAGCTGAGCCCTGGGAAAGCTCTGCTGCCCCATGCTTGGGTTTGGGAGGGAGGAATGGGGTCAGAATCAGCATCCAGCAGCAGGGACGATGGCAGGGCTCAGGGAGCTGAGCTCTGTGGAGCAGGACATTGCTTCCAAACTAAACACAGCCTTGGGAGCCAAGGAGGATGGAGAGAGATTGTTTACAGGAGCCTCGAGTGACAGGACAAGAGGGGATGGATTCACACTGACAGAGCAGGGTTAGCTGGGGTATTGGGAAGGAATCCTTCCCTGTGAGAGTGGGCAGGCCCTGGCACAGGTGCCCAGAGCAGCTGTGGCTGCCCCTGGATCCCTGGCAGTGCCCAAGGCCAGGCTGGTCATTGGGGCTTAGAGCAGCCTGGGATGGTGGAAGGTGTCCCTGCAGGGGTGGCACTGGATGGGCTGTTGCAACCCAAACCTCTCTGTGATTTTGTCACTCTCTGGCAGTGGAGTGACGTGGCCTCCCATGAGGAATTTCTGGAGAGCTGTGCAAAGTTCATATCCCAGACCTGGCCACTGCCAGTCCCTTGTGCCACCCAGCTGTTGGCCGTGTGCAGTTCTGCCCTTTCCAGCTGATCCAGGCATTCACAGAATTCCTAAATCCCACAGTTTGGCATCTTGGCTGTGTTTCCAGCAGCGTGGTTAGGCTGCTCTGCAGTGTTTGCTCAGTGAAGCCTGTGCTTCACCCTGCCCTGACTTGGAGTCACTCTTGCAGTGTGAGCCAGACACCCTCAAAAGCCTCTGCTCTCTTCTAGCTCCAGCTTTTTATTCCAGCATGGATGAATCTTCAGGCTTTTCTTGCAGGACAGCATTCCACTGAGCTCCTACCTGGCTTCTGCCTCTGGCAGCCTCTGCTTTTGGGGTGCTGGAACCCATTTTGGAGTTGTGTTATTACAAGGATGTCATTTGTAGTTGCAATTTGTGATGGTGTCACCAGGCTGAGGGAGGCGAATTAATGGCCAGGGCTGGGCTGGAAATCCTGTAGGAGAAATGGGCTTTGCCCAGTTTAGATGTTTTAAAATTTGATATTAAGGCCTGTGTCTACTCCCATCATCCCCCTTGTGCTCTTTGGAGTTTTTTTAGTTCTGAAGTCTTGCCTCTGATGCTGTAGCTGGCAGTTTGTGGTGTTATGTTTAAAACCTGTCACTGGTTTTTGAGGTTTGAAAATTAGAGGTCTGGGTAGTGCCTGAAGCGTGGGACGTGTCACTGCAGGGGCTCACACCAGTTTCCTTTGGTCTCAACTGTGTAAATGCTGTAGCTCTTTCTTTTCTTCTTGTTTGTAACAGCACATTTTTGTTGTTTTAAGATGCCTGAGTGTGCTCCCTTCATGGATTTTGGCAGAGCACGTCATTGCTGGTTATTTGCACACATGTGATGGACAGCTCTGGGTTACCTGCTCGGTACCCAGCTGCTTTATCAGCTTCTGACAGGTTTCCCTCTGTCTCTGGAGCTGCCTTGGGAATCAGCTGGATGAATTATTGGTTGGATTTGCATTTTGTGAAGAGAGGGAAAGGAGGTTGGGATAGTAAATGGGCACTTGTCAGAGGCAGCCTGAAGCCTTTGTTGGGCTGACAGCAATATTGCAGACATCCCTCACATTTTCCAGTCTCAGAATTTGTTGCTGAGCAGTGACCTTACAGGTGTGCAGGAGCTGTTGTATGAACTCTCCACAGATAATAGATCTTTTAGTCCATGTTTTAATGGTGATGACATAAATCCCATCTAACATGCTTACTGCAGTGAATTCAGGAAGAAGTCATTAGTTTAGGAGAAATTACTTCTTCCAACTTGGGCTAAAACACTTTGTTAGAATTAATGTATCTCCCTGCATTTGGGAACTGAGTATTGGAAATTCCTGAGGATTTCAGGATGAATTTCAGCACTTGGTACTATCCCAAACCAAAAATCTATAAAAGGTTGAGAAGTCTTAAATACTTTGAATACTCCTCTGTAGCACTCAATCATTGATTTCCAGAAGTTTTGGCCTCCCTGGGTGTCTTTGCATCTCTAACTTGTTGATTTTTTCCTTTCTCCTTCCCAGTGAAACCCGAAGAACTTTATGCTTTCTCTTACAACCCCAAAATGTCCAAAGAGAGCCGGGAGATGGGCTGGAAACTGATTGATCTGAAACTGGATTACCAGCGCATGGGGATCCCCAACGACTGCTGGGAGATAACGGATATTAACAAGGACTATGAGGTAATTCCTGCCCAGAGGAGCCTTTCCCTGCACTACCTCCTTGCTGTTGTTAGTGACAGCCCTGCTGCTGCCTCTGGGGAGGAGGGAGCTCGCTTGGTCTGAGTCAAAGCAATCATCTTGATGGGGAGTTGCAGATGATGATGCTCCAGGAGGGTCACCTTGTTGTGTTTGATCCCCCTGGCTAGGGAGCAGAGCCTTGTTTTTCTGCAGAAATGTCAACCCATCTGTTAGGCAAAGCCTCAAGTACCCTGAGCTGCTTTTGGTATTTCCAAAGCCTGTCCCACCTGGCTGGTGACAGATGTGCAGGAGAGAAGGAAATGGCAGCAGTTTGGATTGGTGGGAAATGAGGCAGAGTGGAGAGGGACCAGGGAAGGGAGGAGGGGAAAAACAGCAGTGGAAAACAGAGCCTTTTTTGCTTTCTCAGTTGGATCTTCTACTACCTAAGGGCCCTCTGTCATTTCAGTCTGAGCTGCCTGCTGCTGTTATTTTCCCTGAAAGGCCAACTTGGATCTAAACAACATGAAACAAAAGCATTTGTCAGCAAGCTTGTTCAAAATCCTGCTCCACATTATTTCCCTTTTTATTTCCTCTGGGGCTGTGTGCAGTCAGACCTGGCTGTTGAAAAGCAAGGCAAGCAACTTCAAGGAAGACACCAACATATTCATAACCCTGACTCTCTTTCCCTGGTAACTTTCTTTACTTTAAGCTCTGGATTGAAGAAATACAAGCCTGTGCTCTCAGAGGTGACTGCCAGTTTTACCTGCCTGTGCCTGTTGAGCTCTGATGTGAGGTGCTGTTTCCAGTAGCTGCTGTGGCCATCTCAAATCAGTAATCACTCAGAGGCTTTGCTTGCTGCAGTGGAACTCTCAGGTGCTTTAGAGTTTCCTCACGGTTTCCAGCCTGTGTTTTAGAGTTGTCAAGCCTGATGTAAAGCCAGGCTTGGAGAGCAGCTTATCTTTGAAGTTCATGCTGCAAAGACTGTGCTTGTTTGAGGAGAAAGGATGAAGCTGCTCTCTGAGGATTCCACCTGAGTGCTGGAAGTGACTCCCAAGTTGCATAACATTTAGAGAGAACTTTTAAAATAGAGTTAATTTCTTTTTTGTGGAAAGGAGTTCTTGGCTGTGAGGTTGGGCAGGCCCTGGAATAGAATTCCCAGAGCAGCTGTGGCTGCCCCTGAATCTCTGGCAGTGTCCCAGGCCAGGCTGGACAGGGCTTTGGAGCACCCTGGGATAGTGGAAGGTGTCCCTACCCATGGCAGGGGGTGGCATGGCTTTAATGTCCCTTCTGTAAATCTAATTTAGAAACTTCCATGACATTTCTGCATTTAAAGAACTTCTTTGAAGCTGCTTTGTGCAGTCCAGTTTTTAGGTTCAGCTGCAGAGTTGATTGTTTCCTGCATTGTTTTCCTGAACACCTCGTAACCTGATAAGCTAAAGATGAATTTTTCATTGATTTTGAAGTGCTCAGGAGCAATATCTGTTTTTTTCTGCTCTGTTCTCCCTCAGGTTTGCAGCACATACCCTCCTGAGATCGTGGTGCCTCGAGCTGCCACCAGGGCCGTGGTGATGGGAAGTTCAAGGTTCAGGAGCCGAGGGCGGATTCCGGTGCTTTCTTACTTGTACAAGGAAAACAATGTCAGTGCTTCACTGCCTGCTGCCTGGGGGGAGTGAGGGCTCTCCTTTTTGTCCAGTTCCCTTCTAATGGAAGGAAAGAATAAGATAATTATTAGATTTGAGGCCTTTGAGAACTGTGCTTCTCTTAATGGCTTTCATTCTGAGTCACAGAATGAGCTGAAGGCAAACACTTGGAATGCATCCAGGGCTCTGCCAAAGGCACAGACTTTCCAAGCTTCCTGTTGGGAATTTTTTCTTAATCAGCTTTCAGCAATTCCTTCTGATGTGGAGTTTTTTAATCTCCTCCTTAGCTATATTGAATAATGTTTTCCCAAGTTATATGTTGACTCGGCTGGATTTTCTTAGTATTGAAGAAGAGGAACCACCCTGAAATAAATCCCCACTAGTTCAGAATAAGTGAAGGTTTCATTTTTTTTTCCACTGAAGACCAGAATGTAAATTTGTAACTTTGCTGTCTCAGCAGTGTTTTAGATGCTGATCTTAGGAAAATTCAGTCACAGCCAAATTGTTGTTTTCCTGAGGAAGCGTGCCTTGACCTGGGCACTGCCTGGAGTTGTGCTGGAAACTAATGAAATTTCCTTAAAATACACCCTGTGCTGCTCTGAGTGTCCAACAGCAACTGATAACAAAAACTTAAAAGAATGGTTTGGAATAGAAACCAAATGGAAAACATGAGAAATTGTTGCCTTCCAGTATTTTCAGGAGGCTCATGGAAAGAAGGGAGAGGGACTGTTATATGGGAACATAGTGACAAGGCAAGTGGGAATGGTTTTAAACTGCCAGAGGGCAGGGTCAGATGGGATATTGGGAAGGAATTGTTCCCTGGGAGGGTGGGCAGGCCCTGGCACAGGGTGCCCAGAGCAGCTGTGGCTGCCCCTGGATCCCTGGTGGTGCCCAAGGCCAGGCTGGAGCACCTGGGGATAGTGGAAGGTGTCTCTGCCCATTGCAGGGTGTAGAACGGGATATTTTGAAGGTCCTTTCCACGCAACCATTCTGAGATTCCATGAACTGCTGACATTTGGGGTGGTGACCATCAGGCAGAGCAGGTGGAGCCTCCTCACCCTCACTACTCCAAGTTCTCCAAAGTTGTCACTTTGTGAAATGTCCCAGTGTGTGTCCACTGCAGCAGCAACTCCTCAGAAGGAGCACAGGGGGCAGTTAAACTGTGACTCTGAGGGGTGTGGGGCAGGAGGGGAGGCTGAAGCTGAGCCCAGGGGCTCTGGGGCAGGCTGAAGCTGAGCCCAGGGGCTCTGGGGCAGGAGCAGGGCACTGGGAGCAGGCTGACCCTGTGTCTGTGTGTCTGTCTGTGTGTCTGTCCGTGTGTGTTGCAGGCTGCCCTGTGCCGCTGCAGCCAGCCCCTGGCCGGGTTCAGCGCGCGCTGCCTGGAGGACGAGCAGATGCTCCAGGCCATCCGAGAGGCCAACCCCGGCTGCCCCTTCATGTATGTTGTAGACACGAGGCCAAAGGTACCTCCATGGGCTCTGGGCTGCTTTTAAATCTCTTTTGTGAATGTGCAGTGCTGTTTCCAGTTCATTCTGTCACAATTCTGGGTCAGTCCCGCAGCAGGAATGTGTGATTGGGCTCCTGGTCCAGGGTGTACAAATGGAATGAGAAGTTGATCCTAAGGATTTTTGCCTCCTGGAGTATCATGGCTTTGAGGTTTGATGAGGTCTCTTGTGTCGAGATGACCCCAAGGTGTTAGAAAGTCTCTTTTTCCCAGCCCTGAGACCAGAGAAGAAGACAGGATTCCTTGGCTCTCGTTCTCAAGGCTGTTTATTTTCTCTTATCTAATACATTGTCTTTCTGACCCTCTGAGGTCTGTCTGGCAGGTTGGATTGAGGCACTCTGACTGCCCTTGGGGTGGTGCTGTTTTTTTATACTAAAAACTCCGTGTGTTTATTTACAATAACTTTCCAATACCTATCACCTATGTTAGACAGTTTGTCTCTACTCTAAACCAATCCAAAAGTGCCACCATCACAGCAGAGGATGGAGGACAAGAAGAAGAAGGAGAAAGACTGGACATGCCCAGATTCCTCCATCTTGCCTCTTGAACCCCCATTCTAAAAACCCAAAATTCTACATTTTCCCCCTGTGATAAATTCACTATCGTTCTACTCAAACTCTTGTGGCTTGTACATCTTCACACAAAGTGGGAAATTATTTCCATGGGCTAAAATCAAAGGCCCAGGTGTCTTTGACTCCATGCCAAGGTCTCTGAGGCCCCTGCCAGGGTCTGGAGTCCTCCAGGGCAGCCAGAGGAATGTTCTGGGACAGAGGTTTGTGTTCAGGATGACCTGATGGGACTGGCAGTTGTGAACCTGGCTGGGACAGTGAAGCATTCTCCTGCAGAGTCCTAAAGGATAAAGCAGAGAACTGGAAGTGGAGTTGGAGAAAAGCCTCAGGATTCAGTTCCACAAGGCTGAAGTGCTTTTACTGGCAGATCTGGGAGGAAGTGCAGCTGTGAAAAGCAATCCCTCCCCTTTTTTTTTCCCTTTGAAAATAAGACTCATGATGGAGCTTAATACAACTCAGGCCCGCTATTTGGGGCTAGAACTTGAGAGCTGAGGGTTTCTTTGAAAGGAAATATTTGCAAAATGAAAATTTTAATGACTGTCATCTTGAGAAACTGAGTTTAGAAACCAATTCCAATGATTCTCCTGTAAACATATGGATTAGAAGTGTTGGTAAAAGCCAATTAGAACACAAGGGTTTTCACAGCTCACAATTATTTAAATGCAAAGATTTAAATTGCTCTGATTATTTGAAAATGGAGCTTTCTGAGAACCTGCTTCACTGTTCAGATCTTGCAGTTCTTTTATATAAACTACAAGATCAGTTAAATTGTGGCAAGGGCAAGAAAAAAAGTGTATTTTTGGGGAAAGCAGGGAGTGTTTCCCATCTTGCTCCAGTGGGTATTTTGGCTTTTAGTGTGACATTCCCTGGAGATCCCTGTTCTGCCATGATATGTGCATTTCTGGTACAGACAGCTGCCAGTGGCAGAGATGTGCCACTGAAATCCTCCACTGGTGGCAATTTGTGCTAAAGCATTTGGTGATAACAGGAGAATCTATAATTGGTGACACTTGTAAGCCAGCCTGTCCCACTCTGGCAGAACTGAGGCACTGGGGTTATTTCACAGTTCTAAAGGTGTCTGCACCATATCTGACTCCTCTCCCAAAAGCTGCCCAAATTGATAAGGGGAGGTTGAGCTGCTCTGTTTTGTGTCCCCACCAAAGATGTCCTGGTAGCTCTTGAACTGCTTTGGGGAATGTTAAAGCAACTGATTTATTTTCTGCTTCTGTCTTGCAGTTGCTCTGCTCTTTCTGCTCAACTTCAATGTTTCTGTGTTTCCCTCAGGTGGTTTCATTTTCTCTGTGCATGTATGTCTGTGAAAATTGGGAATTCCCTTACTCTTTCTATACCACCGTGTATGTAAAAATGTTAAAAATGGCTTTCCTAGTTCTGCTTTCCTGTGGCTGTCTCTGAATTTCCTTAGGTAAACTCAGGGCAGGTTTACTGTCTCTGACAGCAGAAACTGGGGGTTTACACTACCCTAAGCAGGGTTTTAATGAGCCTTTGACTAATGAACTGCAGTAATTTTAATGAAACAGCTGAAAGAACTGTCTGGGAGGTGGGGAAGTACAGCTGAGTAACAGCTTTGTCCAGTACATTTTCTGGGAGATTTAAACAAACAACAAAAAAAAAGGACTTGCAAAACAGCCTCTCTGAATTTTGTTGTGATTTTCTCTTTCTTTTCTCTTCTGCTCCTTGAATTTGCCAGTTGAATGCCATGGCCAACAGAGCTGCTGGGAAGGGCTATGAAAATGAAGATAATTATGAAAACATTCGTTTTAAATTCATTGGCATAGAGAACATCCATGTGATGAGGAGCAGCCTGCAGAAACTGCTGGAAGGTGGGTACAGCCCTGGAGGAGTTTGTCTTACCCTCTGGACAGAACTTCCTGCCAAACATCCAAATATTCCATGCACAAACGAGTTCTGATGGAAGCAAAGTCAGCATCTTGCTTTGTTTGCTGCATTCAGGTGGCTGAAAGTATTAATGCTGTTAAAATGCTTTCCTGCTTGACATTTTCTTTGTTCTTGTGCTTGGTTTTATAGTGGTTCAAAAATAGCAACTAATACTAAAAGCATTCCTTGATGAATGTGCTAAATTAATAGAAAAAGGTTAAAGAAATATTACATTTTACAGCTAAGACAGTCTCATTGTTGCTTCATGACTTATTGAAGGAAAACCAGCAGAGGTTGTTCAGAAATGTTTTTTGGGGTTTGCTATATTTGGATTATTAACAGTATTTCTGAGTTGAAATGCATGATCTTCCAAAGACTTGAGTCTCATGCACACTTCATTCTGACTTTTCATTTATTTCTGATTTCTTTTAACCAAACTCCTTTAAAATGTATTAATGTTTTAATATCTAAATATATGAAAATACAGAGTAATTAAGCTCATTGTGATCATAGGGAGGAATGCAAAACAGGGCAAAAGAGTCACCTGAGATTGAGGATCAAGAGGGTAATGAGGCCCAGAGTTTCATCAGTAGAATTGGGACAATTGTGCAATTCAAGTGCTGTCCTCCAAAACAGGAGTTTAGTATTTCAGTAAGCACCATAATGCTCATCTTTTTTTCAAAATAGTTGAGTAATTGGTGCTCCCAGGTGGCCCTGCAGGATCCGTGGTGACCTTGGACACAAATGGGGCTGTTCCCCCCCAAAAGAGTGGCCTGATCACAGCTCTGAGTCCTCAGTTGCCTCTTCCTGACAGATTTATTTTGTGGTGGGAGAAGAGGCAGAATAAAAACTTGTTTGTTCCCATGTTCTTCTCCAGCAGGGATAAAATCTCATTCACTGGGGCTTGTGGAGTGTTCTGAGCTTTATTACTCTTAAGTGTTTTCTGTGCTGGGTTTCATTAGAGCAGCTGAGTTGCCTTCCAGGTTAGATTTGTTATTTCTGCCTCTAAATTAGGGAGAAATAACTTGAAATCTTTGGGAAGTCAGTGAGTGGTGGTAGATGTGATAGTGATTTAGAGTGAAGCAACAGCTCACTGCTGGAAAAACCACAGCTGAATAAATAATGAGCTACCCTCTAAACAAAGAGCGGGAGGAGATTTCCAGAGCCTCAAATTCTCACAAAACCAGCAATTTTTTAGTTGTGAATTTTACATACACAACCATTAGTGTGTCCTTTAGACAGGATATTGCTGCAAGCACTGCAGATTTTCGGGGGGATAATGAGGAGGTGCAGGGATGCTGCTCTGACTCTGTGTGTGCTCCCAGTGTGTGAGATGAAATCTCCCTCCATGAGCGATTTCCTGACGGGGCTGGAGAACTCGGGCTGGTTACGGCACATCAAGTCTGTCATGGATGCAGGTGTCTTCCTGGCCAAGGTAAAACTGCTCTCCAGCTGCATTCCAGAATGCCTCCTGCTCTCTTGGGGACTGCTGCTGGGGTGGGAAGGTGGCTCTGAGGAGAAGGTGTTGTTCAGATTGGTTTAATCTCTCCAAAATGTTGGATCGTGCAGCTGCTGGGCAAATACAGGTCCTGTGTCATGTGTCAGGGCTTTATTAGAGCTCATGTGAAACATAAGATCACAAAATGTGAATAAATTATCTTTATAAACCTTTCTATATAGCAGTGCAAACAGCTCCTAACCCTGTGCTCATTATTCATCCACTGCTCTGCTTGAATTGAGGGATTGTTTTGACTGGTTTGTTTTCCCCTGGTTTGATGTGATATGGACACAAATTTTGATTATTCAACACAGTCCTCATTTCTGCAGAGCTGGTGGCTTTGCAGGTCAGGCAGAAGGAAGGAAGGAAGTCACTCAGGAGTAGTACAGGGTGTGCAGGAAGTGTGTGGTGAGAGGAGTGAGTAGTAAATGTTGGTTGTCTCTCACAATTTGCCCACGTCATGAGCAAGAAACGTTTGTTTCTCTCCTGCCCTAAGTGGCAGAAGGTGATGGGATAGGGGGAAGCTGGCATCAACTCTTCTAATTTATCTTGAAGTTCTAATCCCTGGGTGTCCAGTTGTTTTTTACTCATCCACCAGATTTTTTCCTCAGAGGAGGAGCCTGGGAATCCTTGGCCTTCCAGAGATCACAGGGTGTGACCGTGTTCACAGGGGTCTGAGGATGAGGGAAGAGACGAGGATCTGACTCCATGTTTCAGAAGGCTGATTTATTATTTTATGATATATATTATATTAAAACTATACTAAAAGAATAGAAGAAAGGATTTCATCAGAAGGCCAGCTAAGAATAGAAAAAGAAAGAATGATAACAAAGGCTTGTGGCTCAGACAGAGAGTCCGAGGCAGCTGACTGTGATTGGCCATTAATTAGAAACAACCACATGAGACCAATCACAGATGCTCCTGTTGCATTCCACAGCAGCAGACAATCAATGTTTACATTTTGTTCCTGAGGCCTCTCAGCTTCTCAGGAGGAAAAAGTCCTAAGGAAAGGATTTTTCATAAAAGATGTCTGTGACAGCAGGGGCTGTTTCTACCAGCCTGCTGCAGCACTTTGCTCTAGCTGGGGCTTCTCTTGATGGACTGGTGCATTGCCAGGGGAGAGATGGCCCCCATTGCCCCGGGGTTTGGGGTGCTGCAGGTGGGGGGCAGCCTTTCCCTGAGCCCTGTGCTGTGTCCCTGGCAGGCTGTGAGGGAGGAGAGGGCCAGCGTGCTGGTGCACTGCTCCGACGGCTGGGACCGCACGGCCCAGGTCTGCTCCCTGGCCAGCCTCCTCCTGGACCCCTTCTACAGGACCTTCAAAGGCTTCATGGTAAGGACATGCTGCAGTTCCAGAGCCAGCAGGCCCTGGGGAAGGGCTCAGGCCATTTCCTGGGACAAGTATGGGTGACCTACATAAAGCAGCTTTGGTTCTGTAACAAGCTGCAATTGCTGTGAGCAGCACGGCAGCAGCTGATTGACAATTCCCAAATCCTTGTTTCCTGCAATGTCTACATGGGAGCCACTAATGAGACATCTCAGCAAAGGATGCAGCTTTGGCAGCACTCCACCAAAAAGTGCTGGAGGAGTTTGTCCTGCAGGTCTCTTATCTGCTGGGATTTGAAATTGGGTGAACTCAGCCCTGTCCCCTGTCCATCAGTCAGATCTGCATCATTTCACACCTTTTTAAAAGCCATTTCATTTTGGCTGTTTGCTTCTCGTGCAGGCTTTTTTTAATTTGCAGCCATCCCTGCATGAATTCAGGGCAGTCTGTGATGTTTCTTTCCATTCATCTCTGGTTAAATACCTGAAGAGCTGCTGTGTGTCAGGAGAGCTCCTTGAAGGAATCCCTGAAATCAGAACAATGCAGATTTTGCCTTTTCCAGTGCCAGGACTGTTTCTTTGCATTCCATGCTGGTTTTATTGTTTCTATTTTTGTTTCTGGATTATATTGCGGTCTTTTAACAGTTAAAATTCCATCAGCACATGAAACATCTGCCTGGGCTTTGTCCCTGAACAGTCCTGCATGAATTGAGAACAGGATTTCACTCAGGAGCAGTGACACAGACACATCTCTGTCTGTCCTCATGGTTTGTAGGCACAAGTCCCCTGACATGGGCTTATTCCTAAATAAATTCATCAGCAGTGCAAGGAAGGGAAAAATTCAAAAAGCAATTTAAATGAAGTTTTCTAAGAACTCTCTTGTGAGTTTCTGCCTTCCTCCTCTTAATCTGGATGATGATAGCAAGGATTATCTCTAAATATGATCCAGCAAAGTAATGATGGATGCAGCTTCAGTCAGGTGGTTCCTTGTGAGAGATCTGTAAGGAAAACCGATTATTTTATCTTATTTCTGTAAGGAAAACCGATTATTTTATCTTATTTATCTGTAAGGAAAACAGATAATTTTATCATATTTACCTGTAAGGAAAACAGATTATGACAGTTATTATTTTCTGTAACTACAGGCATCTCTTTTAAAAATGCCACATAGTTGTTCTGATTTCATCCTGAACTCCTCATTACACAGCTGTACTTCATATATTTCTTTTTGTCTGTTAAACATTTGTTGAACTCCATTTGCTGATTTATTTTGCTGAATATCACAACACTCTTTTCTAAATTAAATAGCACAGTGTAATATTAAGCTGTTAATTCTTACAGCTCAATATATTTATATATTATGATTTTTAAAACTCAGAAACTCCCTCAAAATTATAGTTTTGAAATGAGTTCTGATTCCAGCAGGGCCATTGCCTTGGTAACTGGATAATCTATAAATCACAATTCCATAGCAATAGGGTCAGCAGGTTGTCAGCTTTTTAGGCTCTGACAGCAAAGGTTTCATTTTGCTTTTTAAAGCAAATTAATGCTCTTTTCTTAATCCCTGCTTTGAACCTGCAGGTCCTGATAGAAAAGGAGTGGATTGCAATGGGCCACAAGTTCTCACACAGGTGAGAGGGGCACATTCCTCTGGGGGGGGGGGAGTGAAACCAAAACTGTCTGCAGGTTATGGGGATCCCATGAAAATTTGAAATTAAAAGGAGAAAACATTGGGAAGATACTGGCATTGGTGGCACAGAGCCAGGGTCTGCTAAGGCTGTTATTTCATCACTGTGCTTTTATTGCTTTACAAAATCATGGTTTGAATTCTGGGTGTTTTCCTACCTGCAAAATTCTATTATTTGAGGAGTGCTAATCATGGAATCATGATGGCTGGAAAAGACTTCCAAGATCATGAAGTTCAGCCAGCACCAGCACTAACCCTTGTCCCCAAATGCCATGTCTGTGCATCTGTTGAGCACTTCTGGGGATGGTGACCCCACTCTGTCCCATCCATAGTGCTCCAGCCAGACCTGGTAATTCTCCTGGTAAATCCCTGGGAGAGGATCTCAGCCACTTTGCCAAGATCAAACCATAAACCTGACCTGGAAGAAAACTGATGGCAAGGGGACGTTTTGTGGTGGGTGACAGAAGATTTATTCTGCTTTTTGCACCTCTGTAGGTGTGGCCACCTGGATGGGGACCCCAAGGAGGTGTCCCCTGTGTTCACACAGTTTGTGGAGTGTGTGTGGCAGCTGATGCAGCAGTTCCCCTGCTCCTTCGAGTTCAGCGAGCGCTTCCTGCTGGAGATCCACGACCACGTCTATTCCTGCCAGTTTGGCAACTTCCTGGGCACCTGCCACAGGGACAGGGAGGAGCTCAGGTGAGCTGGGGGCTCCTGGAGCCAGCAGGCCACAGATCCCCTGGAATGTCTGCAAAAGGGTGTGTTTTATAGAATTGGAGATTGTGCATCAAAACCATTATCAAGGGGATGTTACCCTTAACCAACAGGAGGAAAGAATATTAATTATATCCCAAAAATATGTTTTGGTTTGGAGAACAACAATAAGTTGCAGATATCCCTTCTGGACAGGAGAGTGTCCATTTTAATATCCTGTGCTTATGAAATCAATCAGATCCAGCATAAAAACAATTCTTAGCTCCCTTAATCTAATTCTGCTCCCAACAGCTGCAGTTATTAATCCACTTGCTGCTTTTTTTAGTGATCAGATGTTCTTTGTACTTGCCAGAATCTTTGAGAAGACCCATTCCCTGTGGCCTTTCCTCTTACAGAGGAAGCAGGAGTTGAGAAATCCTTTGTACAGAGGATTTACAGCTTACAAAGAGCTTCAACCAAACACTCTACCTTTCAGTTTCCAGTAAGTGGCTCAGCTAAGAAGGGGAAGGAGGGGAACATTTCTTTCATTAAGAAGTCATGTTAAATCAAATAAATTTGCACTGATTAGCTTGGTTTGTTTTACCTTTCCCCTCCATTCCTCAGGCATAAACTAAGAGGAGCAGTGTAAAGGTACAATAAGTTCAGATGCTGTAATTTAAGATAATATTTGTAATTTGGTGTTGAGAAAAGAGGGTGGGGAAAGGCAAGGAAAAGCAGAACTTCAGACAGAACCACACGCACCCCCTGACTGCTTGCTCTGTCACACTGAAGTGTTTGACACAGTTCCTCTTTTCCTCCTTTTTAATGTATATTAAGGAAGTCTTTCAAGCAAGAATTTTGGTGCCCAGTTCAGGATTTTTCCCAGGCTTTGTTTCTGCATCACTCCTGGGCCCTGCTGAGAGAGAGGGAGATGAAAGTGAGATTTTAAGTGCTGGGTGTGCAAATGAAAGTTGGGAGGTTGGGCTGATGCCTTGTGAAGGCTGACCTAGAGCAGAGGCTGGACAGAGCTAAAGAATAAAGCAGGGATTTATTAAAAGGCCTCAATGGATGCACCTTGGGCAGCACAAGAGCCCAGCCAGGGCTGCACCAAGATGAACCAAAATGGTCACAAAATCTCAAAACGCTTACAGGGTCTCTCACTTTGATCAGTTCTGCTCCATTTGCATCTTGCAGTTCATTGTCCAATTCCAGCTTTAGCCCATGCAGTCCCATTCTTCTTGTTTTTCTCTCTTGAGCCCACGTTGTTTGTGCTCTTGGGCCTGAATTTGGATATTTGGATCATTTGTCCTTGGTCCCAGCTGGAGCAGGAATTGTTTTGTCTCCCTGCTCTGTGCAGAGCTCACCATCCCCTCATATGAAGCCCAGACCCACACACTAAAGCAGCACAGAATCTGAAATACATAAAAGCTAAAGCCCAAGGCATCAGGGCAAACTAAGAAGTAGAAGATAAGCTGCCCAAGCTTCCAATAAATCTGCTATTAAAAAAAAAAGTATTTTCATCCTATTCTAATATTTACTGCCATATTTTTTAACTTGAAGAAAAGTTGTCCATTGCTATGGAATTTAATAATCAAAGGCAGTGGCAGATTTTCAAATTAATTCCTAATCTCAAATTATTAAAAATATGAACCAACATCTGTTTGTTGGCAGTAGTGTCCAGCTGAGCCCCTAACTGCTGTTTCTGGCTGTTTTTGAGGTTCTGGTGTGGGATGTACAACCGCTTTGACAAGGGCATGCACCCCAAGCAGAGTGTGCTGGAGCAGCTGCTGAGCTGCCTGAGCCACAGCGTCACCCTGGAGGACAGCGCAGCCCAGCTGGAGAACGTGAGCCACAGGGGCTGCAGGGCCCTGCGGGGTTGGAAGGGTTAACTGACATCAATATTGGCCTTCTCATAGAAATATTATCATAGAAATATAGAAATATTGGCCATGAAATAGATAAATTGTATGTGGAATATATAAATATATCATATATATTCTAGATAAATGTATATAATATAAATGTATAATGAAAATATATTAAAGAAATATACTGTATAAAATTATACATATACATATTTTGTGTAATATAAATAGACAAATATTGGCCATTAAATATAGAAATTGTGCATGTATTATATATAAATATATTTGAATTATATATTTATATTATATATTATAAATCTATTGTATGAAATCATATTATATAAATATAGAAACATTGGCCATTAAATATAGAAATTGTACATGTAATATATATAAATATATTTGAATTCTATATTTATATTATATATTATAAATCTATTGTATGAAATCATATTATATAAATATAGAAATATTGGCCATTAAATATAGAAATTGTGCATGTATTATATATATAAATATATTTGAATTCTATATTTATATTTTATATTATAAATCGATTGTATGAAATCATATTATATAAATATAGAAATATTGGCCATTAAATATAGAAATTGTACATGTAATATATATAAATATATATTATATAAATATATGATAAATATATAAATATATTGCATAAAAGTACACATGTATATAATATATAAATACATAAATATTGGCCATTAAATATATAAATTATACATAAATTTTATACAAATATATATTATATAAAAACAAAATAAAAATATGTTACATGTTGTAAATATATTTTATAAAATAATATTATTTAATGGCCAATATTTATAAATTTATATACATAAATTACACATGTATTATATGAATATATTTTATAAAGTAATATATATTATATAAATATATAAATAATGGCCATTAAATATATAAATTATACATTATACATATATGCTAGAAATATATTATATGAATATATTGTATAAAATATATATAATATAATAATATAAATGTATAAATACTGGCCATTAAATATACTATATATTATAAACATATATATTATAAGCATCTATATTATAAAAATATATATTATAAAATTATACCTATATATAATATAAATATTTAAATATTGGCATTTATTTCCCTCTTCCCATCATATAAAATCAAATCAGATAAATATACTGACAATCCATGCAAATTTATTAAACAGGTCTTAAAATAATGTAAGCAAAGATACCTCTTCATATCTCTACTAGGAAAAAGAATTCCTGTTAAAATTTTCGTTTAAAAATGTGAGTGGAGTTGTTTTGTTGGGGATTTTTTTGCCCTTCACTGTTGTAGGGCCAGGATCCAAGCCAGCCCTTCATTTCAGTGTAAATGCCATCCTTACTTTACTCCAAACATGGATACCCCATGTGCCTTGTTTAGAGCTCCATGACAATGACTGCTGTTTGTGCTGTTTCAAGGCCCTGGAGCTTTGTGCTGTGCCCATTCTCCAGGGCCCTGCCAGAATCCTTGGGCTGAGGTCAGGAGATGCTGACTCCAAGCCAGTGTAAATGGCACATGAATCAAAGCACATGAACCAACCAGCTGGTGGAAATGAGGGTTCAGTGACAAACCTCTGTGTGATAAAATCCCCAAAACACCCCCAAACAAATCAAAATACAGTTTTTAAAATACACCAGTGAGAAGAACATCAGTGCCCTTTGCTGGGGTAACGTGAGTGCTGAAAACTTCAGCTTTATTCACATTTATTGGTTAAACACTGATGTTTGTGTCAGACATGGCAGGATCTGTGTCCAGGTATTTCTGATGTTTGTGTCAGGCATTTGAGGATTTGTGTGCAGCTATTTCAGTGCTGGATTTCAGAGCTGGAAAAGAGGCACTGCCACAGGGCTGTTGTGTTGACACCTGGTTTTTGTCCCTCTCTGGCATCTAGGTATTAATTATTTGTTTTTATGTCTTTTTATTTGTGCAGAAACTCCCTATCCTGGACGGCCCCTTGCCCAGCAAAGGCTGCGCCTCACCCAAGGCAGGAGCTGCTGCTGCCAAAGCCCCAACTCCTCCTCAGGACTGTGCAGAGGGAGCAGCCCCTGTGCTGAGCAATGGCCCCTCCCTGGGGCAGCAGAAGCACAAGGAGAGCCCAGCCCAGCCCCAGGATCTCGGAGCCTCCAGGGAGGATGGGCAGGCTCAGCACCAGGGATGAGCTCTGGGAGCTGCTGGGAGAAGCTCTGGGGAGCTGCTGCAGCCCCCATTTGCAGCTGAGTGTGAGTAGGGGTGTGCAGGGCTGGGGAGCAGCTGCTGGGGGACACCTCCTGCAGCTCAGGTGATGCAGAGCTGCCAGGAGCCTGCCTGGCATTCCTGGGAACTTGGCTTTCAGTGGCAACACGTGCATTTCTGAGGGTTAGGGCTGCCTGCCAGCTCTGCTGTTTGAGGCTGGAAGAAATCTTGCCAATTCCATGAGGAGCTGGGCAGTAACTGCAGGAGGAAGGATGCAAATCCCTCTGTTCTCAGTGGTGGTCCAAGGTCATCTTAAAGCAACAAAAAAAATTCAGTCCGTCTTCAAATGATAAAAACCCCCCAACCTTTCTTAGCTGTGAATGAATCTCTGCATGGACCCTTGCCTTGTAGCAGAACTGATTCATGTTTTGTTTCCTATGCATATTTGTTACACAAAACCAAACCCCCTGTGCCTTCTCTGAGACTGTGTCCATGTCCAGCCAGGCCACTGCAGGTTTTGTGCTGGATTTGCAGTGTGCTCTTGGTCCTGTCTGTAGTCAGTGTTTGTGAGAGGTTTTCTTCTGCTGCAGCTTCTCCAGGGTTTTTTGCTGTTCCTCTGAGTTCAGCAGCTTTTTCCAAGCTGACCTCTTGAAGAGCCAGCTTTTATGGACCTCCTTATTGATGGGAGTGCAGAGCCAGCCCATAACACATGGATTTGTGATAAGAGGGGAGGATTGGAAATGAGGAAAGGCAGCAGAACATTTATGTGGAATTTTTCTCTCTTATTTTATGATCTTCGTTAAACTGAAGCAAGAGAGTAACTCTGTTCCAAGGTGGAATCATTGATGAGACAGCAGTTACAGATGGGGCTGTGTTCTGGTATTGAAATGGGGCCTGAAATGATAAAATCACTTGCTGAGTGATTCTAGGGAATGTTCAGATTCCAGGAACTTTAGGGATGTTTTGTCTGTCTCACGAACAGTATGTCATGGCAGTGAACTTGGGAAGAAACAGAAGAAGCAAGGACTTCTCTCCCAGGGATTGGGTGTCATAACTGAGTGCTTGAAGGTCACCCAAAGAATCCTTGGGAGAGGCATCAGCAAAAGCAGGGTTGATATTAAAAAGTGTGACCAAATTCACGTGCAAGGTTCACTCTTTTACTTATTAAATGGTTAAAGCACACAGAGAAAAACTAAAATAGAAAATCAGGCAATCTAAAACTACAATCAACCAGCGTGGAGGCTGGGGATGGACAAGGGTCAGGATGAAATGGAATGAAATGAAATGAAATTAAATTAAATGAGGGAGATTCTCCAGTTGAGTCAAAGGGTTCAGAGTGGAGCATCCTCCCAGACTGAGCCCTGGAATTACCAACAGTTCAGGCCTAAAGGTTTCCTGGAATCAGAGAATCAGTGGCAGCACTTGAACTCAACAGCAGAGAATTAGCAGGTAAGGAATTGAACAAGGGGTTTATGTAGAATTCCCTGTAAGCACAACAGGAGCTCCCTTAGAGGCTGAACTCACAAATCCAAAGTACTCCATAGTCCAGGAGAGCAGCATTCCCAGTGCTTTGGCTCTGGCACAGCCCCAAGGACCAGGTCCAGGTGTATCCCTGGGAAAAATTCCCCTTGAGTTCCCTGTTTATAGAGAGCTGCTTTTATCAGAGTCACTTTCCAGCCTGGCTGCAATTTGGGTCAATATCTTCCTTTGAAAGGTCAATAACAAAAATGTTCCACTTGCCTTGTTTTTCAGGCAAGAAAAATCAGATTCCAGGGCTGGTGGCTAAACCCAGGAGTTTGTACTCCAGCCCTGGGAGCAGCCAGTGTTCCTGATAAGCTCAGGGTGCTGCTTATCAAGGTCAGGGCCTGAGGACATTTCTGAGATCGTGGTGAGGCCTTGGGAGCTTGGAGGATTCCCCTCCCCAGGAAAGCTGTGCCACTGTCCTTGTTGTGTGCTGGATTGCACAGAATCCCCCTGTGCAGCTCTCTTCAGGATGCTGCTCTGCCCTCTTCTCAAGCTGTTGTTTCAATTAGGTGCTGCCATTAAGTTTTCAAATCAGATTTGCTCTTTTATAAAAAGTTTGGAAGCCAAGTGAAAATATTTGAGCCTTCCCAATCTCCAGTGAAAGCAGAAACATTCCATTGTAACAGCAGAAGGTGCAATAAAGTGCAATAACTCTGCTCATGTGCTTTTAATCCATGTGAAATCACTGGGTAGATCCAGTGTCCAAAACCCAACCCAAACCTCCCTGAGTGGCTGTTCTGGGTAAGAAAATACCCATTTTATAAAGCACATGAAAGATCCAGGGGAAAAGAGAGCACAGAGTTTCTCCAATGCCTGGAATGGCAAAGAGGAAGTTTTTTAGTATTGAAGGGTTTTCAGACTTAAAGTTGTTGTCAAGGAAGGAGTGGGAGCTACAAGAGTGATTGATTAAAAATGGAACACTGGAAATACTGACCCAAGTGTGACTGATGGATCAGCCCTGTCTTTTCTTTCCAGGGGGTCATGGGCAACACCCATCCCCAAATCTGAGAGAAAATGGGGCATGAAGCCAAGACAGGCACTTTATAGGACCAGTTACTTTATGGATTATCAGTTCTTTGAATATCTTTAATAAATTCTCTAATTTTCATTAGAGATCTAAAACTGGAGAGGGTTAGGATTGACTACTGAAGGACTTAAAGGTGCCTTTGGTTAATTATTGTACAAATCCAGCTTGCAGAAGGCTCCTGGAAACGTCTGTATGGTGCTTTGCCTTTGGAATTGCCATTGGAGGAGTTTAATAACCTTTCCTTGTTCATAAAAAGGTTGTCTCCACAAAACTCCAATGTTACTACAAGTGTGTACAACCACCACCAGGTTACTCAGTGTTGTAAGCTTGAAGTAATCTTCCTGCTTTTAGCTCCAGTGGCAAAACAGAGCCAAACCCAAAAAGTTATGTCTTTTAAACCTCTTGGCTTTCATGTGTGCAGGCTCAGGCAGAGGCTGCAGTGTATTGAAAGCTTTTCATGCTGATGCTGGAATTTAGGGGCTGGAAAAGAGTCCAGGGTTTCCTCTTTTTCCACGAGCCCATGGTTTGAAAACCAATGAAGGAGAAGCTTTTTGGTTTTGGTGGCAGCTCTGGGCTGTTTGAAGAGCAGAAGTGAGGAGGTGCTCAGAGCTCTGCAGTGTCCTGAGCTCAGCTGGGATCTGCTGCCCAGGAAATCTGTGTTCCATGCCCTGGAGCATCCTGTGCTGCCCAAGAAATCTGTGTTCCATGCCCTGGAGCATCCTGTGCTGCCCAAGAAATCTGTGTTCCATGCCCTGGAGCATCCTGTGCTGCCAAGAAATCTGTGTTCCATGCCCTGAAGCATCCTGTGCTGCCCAGAAATCTGTGTTCCATGTCTGGAGCATCCTGTGCTGCCCAGGAAATCTGTGTTTCTGGAGCATCCTCTGCTGGGAAATCCCTGGAGCATCCTGTGCTGCCCAGGAAATCTGTGTTCCATGCCCTGGAGCATCCTGTGCTGCCCAGGAAATCTGTGTTCCATGCCCTGGAGCATCCTGTGCTCCCTGGAAGTGTGGGAGCAGTGGAGGAGCTGTTACTGCTATTGGGAATTTGCTGCTGCTGGGGAAAGTTCCTTCTGCTGGTTGATTCCTAGGGAGCAGCTGTGCTTTGTGAGGTCAGAAATCTGCTTTTATTTGGAGCAGTGCAGTTCTTTCCACTGTCACTGGGAGAACTGGGAGGGAAGAGGGATCTGATTTGCTGCAGATGGGCTCTGCTTGTGGAAAACTCTCCCTTTTCTGGAGCTGCTCCTGCCTCACCAGGACATTCCATGGTTTCTCCAGGACATTCCATGGCCTCTCCAGGACATTCCATGGTTTCTCCAGGACGTTCCATGGTTTCTCCAGGACATTCCATGGCCTCACCAGGACATTCCATGGCCTCACCAGGACATTCCATGCCTTCCTGCCTTTTCCCAGTGTCTCCTGTGCTACAACCAGGTGTAACCTTGTAGTGGCCTGTCATACTCTGTGTTAAAACTCCTACTCTGAAGCACAAGAGGGACTCGTGGGGCTTCATTTGAAATGTCTTAAATGTGAACTTTGTTCTGTGGATTCTTAAATTGGGGTTTTCTTTTGCTGTTGTCACCTGTGGGAGAGAAAATCCAATTGGTGCTGTTTGCTCTGCAGGGAAAAAGTGGGAATAATTGGGCTGTCCATAGTTTTAGTTCTCCATGGCCTCTTTAGGGGTGAGGAAAGCAGTTTGTAAAAGCTTTTAGGTCTGCCTTGGTCTGTTCTTGTGCTTAGTGATCACCTTTCCAAGTTAATTCCTTGGAATAAAAATCCACCTGCTCTGATCCAGAGCCATCCTGGCTGGGATGGAGGAGGAGATGGGCTTGGAGGGAGCTGGGGACCTTCAGGAAGCTTCCCCAGCCCTGCAGAGTGGGATTTGGCAGGAGCTGAAGGTGCCCAGAGCTCCACAGGACCTCCAGGTGGGAATGTTGGTGTGGAGCAGCCCTGGGGTGTTGTTTCCATCACCTCTGGGAGCAGAGAGCCCTCAGAGGTGCTCCCAAAGCTGAGGCAGCCCCAGGAAAAGCCTTGGAAAGGGAAGAGCTCCTGTTGCTGCTCCTTCAGCTCCTGCAGTGCTGGCCTTGGGCAGCTCAGAGGGATTTGCTGGCAGGATGCAGTGCTGGGTACCCAGGAGTGACCAGGAGCATTCCAAAGGGTTTTTTCCTCTCCTCCCACCCCTCTGCTCTGTGCTGGGGTTGCTTTTATAGGGACCTCTCCCAGCTATTCCTGGTTTCCATCCTCCCCTCATGCACATCCAGCCATTCCCTGGGGGAAGAACCTGCTCTGCATGTTCTATTTATGTTTAATTATCACCCAGCACTTGATTAATTAGCTCAGGAAGCAGGGGATGGTAAAGCCTGTGCTTGGGACCAGGCAGCCAGGTGGGCCATTCATTAGGGCAGGTTTGCTAATGACATTAATTAATGTGACCCCCTGGGAGCTGCAGGAGCAGGGCAGGACCAAGGAATTGTTTTTATATCATTTCTGTATTTCCATCTATTTAATGTAGCAGAAACTACTGGAGTAACTCAGCACTGGATCCCATCCTCTGGCTGGATTTTCCTTGGCATCCCCAACCTGATCCTTGTAGGAATGTCCCTAAAACTGTGTCTAGTGCTGGCTGGGAATGTCCCTGTGGCTGTTTGTGTCTGTGTCACTGCTGGGGGACATTTGTGGGGGATGAGCCCCAGTTTGTGCCCCGAGGGTTCTGTGGGGCACTTCGGTTCCTGCACTGCTTGAAGCTGATCTTGTCTAGAGGAGAATTGTGTCTTTTCTGTTTGTCCCATGGAGTCTCTCTTGGATTGCAGGTATTTTTATTCCCTACAAAAATAAACACTTGGCCTTTTTAAAGGAAGTGGCTGCTCTGTTTATTGGGTGGTAACTCAGAACCCACACTTGGAAAGGTGGAGTCACTTAAAGGATTTTAATTAATAAAGTGAGTGTGGAGCCACTTCCCCTCTACAGAACAGAAATGGGGTGATCCCCCTGGTTTGGGGGGGAAGGGGGGGAGTGCAGGGTGTTAAAAACAACCCAAAAAGGAACATAATGGAAAAAAAGAAATATAACCAATGGCACAGCATCTTCTGCAAATTGTGCTATTCTGGGTCTGTTTTTTTTTTTAATTTAAATTTTCCTTTCTATGTTAAACCCAAGTGTCTCCTCAGTGTTTCCTTGCTCCTGGAGAGCTGCCTGGCCCTCAGTCACCTGGCCACAGGTGTCTCCAGGCTGACTTGCACAGCTTTCTGAGGAGCAGCCAGAGCTGCTGGGAGGAGCTGACTCCCAGCTTCATGGGGCCAGTGAAAAGGTTTTTTTTTTGTGATGGCTTCAGAGTGAAGAGCCCACAGTCCAGCTGCTGGTGGTATCCTGGAAAAATGCTCTTTTATCCCATTGTTTTTAGTCATGGGTAGTGAGGTGTTGGAGATTTGAGTGCAGACAAAGTCAGCTGAGAGGGGAAGATGCTCAAGAGGGAGATGCCAGGTACAAAACTTCCCTGGGAACCCTGGAACAGGCCCCAGACCCATCAGCCAGCCCCTGATGAATATTTTCCACCTTAAAAATGGCAATTTTCTATGTTTTAAGGGCCTGGCACTGGAGTACACTCAGTCCCTGGGTGTTTCTCAGGCTTTTCCCCTTCTTGCTAATTTTAAATGTTCTTAATGCTGCCAGTGAAATCCTTCATTTACCTTAATTAGACTCGCTTTGCATTTAATTGGATTATTAGCATTAACACTGGCTAGAATTGATAAAGCTGCAATTTAATTTGGGGGAAATCTGGACAAAAGGTGTGATAATTGGAGCTGCTTTGGGCTGCAAACAGCTCATGGATTCCAGTGTTCCTGGAATTTTATTTTCCTTCTCTCTGGAGGAGTGGAGGGTATGAGAGGGGAATACAAACCTCTCTTAACAACAGGTCTTGGAGATGTGGGAGAGAGGGAAGGGATCCAGTGTGAATGGGAACCAATAAAAATCTGTAAATAACCAAAACCTCCCATGGATGGAGCAGGGGGCTCTGGGCTGGGCAGCTGGGGCTGCCCCTGGATCCCTGGCAGTGCCCAGGGCCAGGCTGGACAGGGCTTGGAGCAGCCTGGGACAGTGGGAGGTGTCCCTGCCATGGCAGGGCTGGAATGGGATGGATTTTAAGGTCTCCCCACCCAAACCATCCTTTTATCTGTTTTCCAAAAGGGAAGGTGCAGTGGAAATAAAGAGATGAACCCCTGGGGCTCCAGCACTGCCAGGATTCCTCAAGGAATGACTCATGGAGGAGAAGCAGCAGAGCTGGATTCCTCCTTCCTTTCTAACTCTGCATTTTGTGTGTGGATGCACCAAATCAGTCGGGAATTTCCACCAGCAGGGCCCTGGCAGGGATGTGCAGTGCAGCCAGGGGATGCTGGGCTGCTGTCCCTGCCCTTTCCTGGGTAATTCCTGGAAAACAAACACCTGGGTAACACCTGGGTGATTCTGGAAAACACCTGGGTAACACCTGGGTGATTCTGGAAAACACCTGGGTAACACCTGGGTAACACCTGGGTAATTCCTGGGTAACACCTGGGTAACACCTGGGTAATTCCTGGATGGATAACACCTGGGTAACACCTGGGTGATTCCTGGGTAACACCTGGGTAACACCTGGGTAATTCCTGGATAACACCTGGGTAACACCTGGGTAATTCCTGGATAACACCTGGGTAACACCTGGGTAATTCCTGGATAACAGACACCTGGTTGATTCCTGGGTAATTCCTGGATAACAAATACCTGGGTAACTCCTGGATGGATAACACCTGGGTAACACCTGGGTGATTCTGGAAAACACCTGAGTGATTCCTGGATGGATAACACCTGGGTAATTCCTGGGAAACACCTGGGTAACACCTGGGTAATTCCTGGGAAACACCTGGGTAACACCTGGGTAATTCCTGGGAAACACCTGGGTAATTCCTGGATAACAGACACCTGGGTGATTCCTGGATAACAGACACCTGGGTGATTCCTGGGTAACACCTGGGTGATTCCTGGGTAACACCTGGGTGATTCCTGGGTACCACCTGGATCAGGTGCTGCAGGTGAGCAGGCAGCCAGGAGAAGCCCAGGGCTGAGGTTTGGGATGCTGGAGCAGAGCTGAGGGCACAGAGGGAGATTGCAGATCCCAGAGCTGTGCTCAGGCAGTGACTCCCTGCCCAAAGGCAGGAGACACAGCAGCCCCATCCCCAGCTCTGCTCTCCCAACCTTGAGCACTGTTAGTAAATCCCTAATCCCTGCAAAATCATTTATTTGGGACTGTTTAGCTCTAAACTTTTAACTGCTTAGCCCTGCTAAATCCACAAGCTCATTAGCTCTCTTCAGCTGCGTTAATAACAATAATCTCTTTAATGGGAGTAACTCTGGACAGGATTTACCTTCCCAAAAACCCCTTGACTGGCACTCAGTACCCTTCTGCCCTCTAATTCTTCCCCAGTTACCAGGGAGCTGATCAAGAGCTGCTTGAGGAGCAGAGGCCAGGTCAGCCCCTGGCTCAGGCACAAGGTGGAAGCTTTTCCCAGCTCCTCATCCTTCCCTGGAGTTTGGAGCAGTGGGAAGCTCATCCCCAATGGCTCAGGCTGGAGTGTCACCCCTGCCTGGGCTCCTGCAGGGTGGGGCTGCCTCTGCTGCTGGAATATCCCCTGGGATGGATGGATGGATGGATGGATGGATGGATGGATGGATGGATGGATGGATGGATGGATGGATGGATGGATGGATGGAGAGGTTCCTGCTCCAGGGGTGTGGCTGGCTGGGATTCCAGCTGGGCTGGGCAGGCTCTCGGCTTTGCCTCGTTAGAACTGGGTTTAATCTGCTCCTTGTTCCTAAGATCTCTCTTAGTTAACAACTAAACAGCAGCAGCAACAACAAAAGAATGAGAGGTTTATCATTAATTTGCCTTTCAAGGATTTTCCTTTCATCTCCAAGTTTCCTACATTTCACATTTTCTAGCACTTCTGTTGTCTGGATTCCCTTTTTTCCCTTTATAACACTGTCTTTTTAATGGCTGCTTTGATTTCTGTGGTTTGTGGAAGGGGTTTCCAGCCAGGCTTGGCTTTTGTGGCTGCAGCATCCTCGGTGTGGTTGCATCTTCCTGACACTCAGGAAAAACAACCCCAGACTCCCCTCTCCTGCTCCAGGGTTCATCCACAGCACACTCCATAATTCCATCCCTGTGCTGGCTTTGAGGAACTGATCTTGGTGAAGCAATAATCTGTGAGTGAATTCAGAGAGGAAAACCAAAAGCCCAAACCAAATCAACGTTGACCATTTTCCTGCATTCCAGGCTTTCCAGGGGGAGGCTCCAAAGCAGGAATGTGGTGGTGGCACAGATCACACATTTCACAGAGCACCCTGATTTCACTCCTTGCACAGTGGGGATTTTCCTGCTGGGTAATTTGGGTCTCTCTCTTATCTCATGCCATGATAAGGCTGCCCCAAACCCCCAGCCCGTTCCTGCTCCACTGCTGAGGAGTTTGGAGAGGGTTTAAAGGGAGCTGGATAAAATAGGATTGCACTTCCCAGCTGACAGCTTTTGATAAGAGCCCCAGTGCTGGTCCCCACTCCCCCTTTTGTTTGCCCTGGCAGGTTTCCTGCCTTCCTGGGTCCTGTTCAGCCTCAGGAACCCTGGCTGGGCTTCCTTCTGGCAGGTGCAGCCCAGAGCAGCTCAGGTGGGAAATCTGGACCATCTTCAGGACCTTTTGTCCTTCTGGTGTCTAATAAATCAGTTTGGGGGTTGCAAATGGCCGTTTGTGTCGCTCTGAAGAGGGGGAGGGAGGGCAGGAGGGGGGTTGAGAGGGAATTCGAGTGCCTGGCAGCAGCCAAGGTGAGGCAGAGGCTGGTGCTGCCCTGGCAGGGACCCCAAACCTCCCCATTCCCTGCGATTCCTGTGGGGAAACAGCAGAGAAAAAGCTTTGGGTGTGCTCAGAGGGGTCGAGCAGCCTCCAGCACCTGTCCCAGCCTCCCCCCACCCCGCTGCCCTCTATATTTACCCAGGGGGAGCTTTCCAAGAATGGAAGTGGTAAGATAAAACCCCAGAGGGGCTAAAATTAGCCTGAGTGCCCCGGGCCGGTCCCGCCGTGGCATTTCAGCTGTGAGCTGCACAGGCCCAGCCCCACACAGCCCCGGCCCTCCCAGCCCTGCCAGAGCCTCTCCTGCTCTGCCCTGTGGGGCTTCAACCACGGCGGGACCCCCCATGGGACCCCCCTGGCCTCAGGGGCTCTGAGCATCCCCCACACCCAGGTAAGGTGGCACTGGGACCTGCTGGGGTGAGGGGGGGACTGGGACCCAGAGGGACAAATGTGAGCCCTGTGTGCTCTGTCACAACCTCTCTTTGGGGTCTGCAGGTGCTTGCACAGCCTCAGGGGGTGACAGAACAGTGGGGGTGGGCAGGCCCTGGCACAGGGTGCCCATAGCAGCTGGGGCTGCCCCTGGGTCCCTGGCAGTGCCCAAGGCCAGGTTGGACATTGGGGCTTGGAGCAGCCTGGGATGGTGAGAGGTGTCCCTGCCATGGCAGGGGTGGGATGAGATGAACTTTTAAGTTACTTTCAAAACCAAACTATTTTGCGATTCCACTAATCCTGGTTTGGGCTCTCCTGGTTGAGGAGCCTCCCTCAGCCCAAGGAGCCTCCCTTTGGAGGTGCTGCTCGTGTGCTCAGGAAATGTCACAGCTGCTCTTTTCCTTTTTCACACCATTTCCCTTGGGGCTCTAACTGGGAACACAACTGTATTTTTGACTCAAACCTGCAGGAACCCCCAGCCCATTCTCCATGAGGGTGGGTGATCCCAAAGCTCCAGAGCTCATTCCTGGTGTGTCCAATGAGGAGCAGCAGCATTGGAATTTCCCACCTTTCTGTATAAATTGGGCTAATGGGTGGCAGCCCAGCAGAGCTTTGCTGCCATCAGACTTGACCCAGTGTCCCCAGCTGTGCTGGTGGCCTTGCTGAGGTCCCCCTGAGCTGGTGGCCGTGTCCCTGTGGGTGATGTGGGACAGGTCCCTGTGACTGCCTGGGCACCGACAGGCTCAGGTGCACAACGAGGCTAATTGCTCCTTCTGCTTATCAGATAATTAACTGTTTGCTATGCCTCCTTTGCTAATTAATTGCCCCGTGCAGCTCCTTGGCCTCTCCCAGGCCAGCTCAGCCCGGCTCTGCCTCTCCCGAGGAAACCCAGAGACATTCCTCTGCCCAGCCCGAGCGTTTGCAGCTGCTCAGGTGCCAGCCGGGACATCCCATCCCTGTCCCCACTGTCCCCGGGCTCCTGAGGCCACATCCTGTGTGCAGAGCCCAGGGAAGCTCCAGGGTTCAGTGCCACTGGTGTGATCAGCTCAGCATTTCCACCCTTCCTCCCCAAATCCCTGAGCAGAAGCATCCCAGACCCTTCTGCAGCCGTGATCACGGGGCTCCCACAGGAGGGAGGAACTGTGGGATTCTAATGCTGGCATCGTTTGGGAAGGGAGATGCTGGAAGATGTTTGTCCCTAATCAAACTCACTGCTTCACATTCACCTCATCCCTCAGGACTGGGGACAAGGATGGAGGGACAGGACACAGGGAATGGCTCCCACTGCCAGAGGGCAGGGATGGATGGGATATTGGGAATTGGGAACTGTTCCCTGGCAGGGTGGGCAGGCCCTGGCACAGGGTGCCCAGAGCAGCTGGGGCTGCCCCTGGATCCCTGGCAGTGCCCAAGGCCAGGTTGGACATGGGGCTGGGAGCAGCCTGGGACAGTGGAAGGTGTCCCTGCCATGGCAGGGGTGGCATTGGGTGGGATTTAAGGTTCTTCCCACCCAGACCATTCCATGATTTTATGGGATCCTGACCTACATACCCACTACAGCACTGAGCTCCGTTGCTCCCTCAGCCTTTCACCCATGGGGATTTCCTCACATGGTGCCAGGGCCATGAGCACATCAGCAGCATCCTCATCCAATGTTTGTCCATTTTTTGGAGAATCTTCCTTTGTTGAGTACAAACTTGCACTAAAATGCAGCCGTCGGTGTCAGGGACTGGTTCTAACCCGGCTTTGGTGCCGGTTCTGCCATCCTGTAGATCTTTGGCCTCATCCTTTACCATGAGAGCGGCACATGGAGCCCAGACCCGACAAGATGACCCTGATGGACATCAACAAGATGTTCTCCCTGCTGCAGCCCGGGGATGACGAGGAGGACAGCGGGGAGAGCGAGGAGCTGAGCCGGGCGGTGTGCCAGGATGACCACGAGGCTGTGGCCGGGCTGCTGTCGCAGGACAGGTACCGGAGGCTGATCAACCGGCGGAGCGGCTGGGGCGTGCCCAGCACCCCCCTGCGCCTGGCGGCCTCCCGGGGCAGCGTGCGGAGCCTGCGGCTGCTGCTGGAGCACGGAGCGCTCGTGGACAGCCTGGACGTGAAGGCGCAGACCCCGCTCTTCGTGGCCGTCAGCAACGGGCACGGCGAGTGCGTGCGGCTGCTGCTGGAGGCCGGCGCCAGCCCCGCGGGCAGCGCCTACAACAACTGCTCGCCGCTGCTGCTGGCGGCCCGGGACGGCCGGGCGGGCATCGTGCGGCTGCTGCTGGAGCACGGCGCCGAGCCCAACGCGCGGGCCCGCCTGCCCGAGTGGGCGGCCAACACCGCGGCCTGCTCGGGCCCGCTCTACCTGGCGGCCGCCTACGGGCACCTGGAGTGCTTCCGCCTGCTGCTGCTGCACGGCGCCGACCCCGACTACAACTGCACCGAGCCGGCCGTGCTGGCGCAGATCCGCGAGCCCAAAACGCTGCTGGAGACGTGCCTGAGGCACGGCTGCCACCCAGACTTCATCCGCCTGCTCATCGACTTCGGGGCCAACGTGTACCTGCCCGGCGTGCCGCACAGCGACGGGCCGGGCCCGCGCAGCGAGGCGCTGGAGCTGCTGCTGCACGCCAGAGGTGACCGGGAGGGTGCCCGGGGCTGGCATGGGCACAGCTCGGCTCTGGTTCCCTCTTCCCGACAGCCACACCCGGGTTTCCTTCGGCCTCGGTTCCCCTGGCAGCGGGTTGGGGCTGCCCCTGGATCCCCGCAAGTGTCCAAGGCCAGGCTGGATCAACCTGGGATAAGGGAAGGTGTCCCTGCCCATGGAATGAGATGAGCTTAAATTCCCTTCCCAACCTAAGCCCTTCTGTGATTCCATGATTCCCACAGCCTGGGTTTCCCTCACTTGTGGGGTTACCCCCTGCTTTTCACCCTCGCTTTCCTTTCTGCTGCTCAGCCTGGGCTCTCCCGTGCCACCCAAGTCTCAAATCCTGCGCCTATTTCCATGTGGGGATGGGAGATTTCTTCTCCATGCCCAGCTCCCGTGGGAGCTTGTGCCAGACTCCATAGCCTCAGCACAGAGGTTGAGTTTTCAGAGGATCATGGAATGGTTTCCTGGAATGGTTTTTCATGGAATATTCATACCATCATGGAATGGTTTGGGTTGGAAGGGACCCAAAGATCATTTTGTCCCAACGCTGTTTGCTTTGCTCAGCCCATGTCCCTTTCCTTCGGGCAGTGCCGGCTTGGAGGGCAGCAGCGTTGTGTGTTCTGAAGGTGACCATGTGATTTTCCTTCCACAGCTCATCCCAAATCCCTGCTGTCCCAGTCCCGGCTGGCCATGAGGCGCCTCCTGAAGCAGCCCGGCCGCTCGGCCGCCCTCGGAGAGCTGGAGATCCCCACAGCCCTGGCCAAGTACCTGCAGCACCAGCCGTGAGCCCAGCCTGCCCAGGGACACCCGCTGAGCACCCCAATGAAAACCCGCTCCACCCTGGCAGTGAATCCCTGAGATCTGTGGAACCCCCGGGAATTTGTGGTCACAGGTTCATTTTTGCTGCCAGGTGTCTCCAGAAAGCTGTGCACATGTGGGGAGGTGGGAAGGGAAGGGAAGGGGGAGAGAGAACAGGAGGTCTCAGCTCCTGGTTTGCAGCAGAGCAAGGATGGAGCAGGATCTGGTTCCCCTGGGTTTGCCTCAGACTGTCTGTACTGAGGGATTTTACACCTTTAGCTGGTCTTGGTTGGAGAAGGGGCTGGGAAAGAGTTTGGAGGAGTTCTTGGCTGTGAGGATGGGAATTGTTCCCTGTGAGGGTGGGCAGGCCCTGGCACAGGGTGCCCAGAGCAGCTGTGGCTGCCCCTGGATCCCTGGCAGTGCCCAAGGCCAGGCTGGACACTGGGGCTGGGAGCACCTGGGACAGTGGGAGGTGTCCCTGCCATGGCAAGGGTGGCACTGGCTGGGCTGTGAGGTCCCTCATGATTCCAGGGTTCCCAGAGGAATTCCCAAGTGCCTCCTCCAGTTGGGAGGGGCAGGATTTGGTCTGGCCCCGGCCGTGTGTGCCCAGCCCAGCGGGGGCAGAGCCCAGAGTGCCCAGCTGGCAGCACAGGAGATGCTGGCGGAGCCTCAGCATCCCCACTGCTCTCCCTGCCCCAGCTCTGACTCTAAACATCATCTTCTGACCCCAGAAGTGCTTCCTGTCGGGGCTGAGTGTCTCCTGTGGTTGGGCAGGGCTGGGGTTTGGATTAAAGTGTTCTGTTCTTGGTATGAAGCTGCTGTGGCCTGTCTGGTGAAACTCCCCACGCTGGGCAGCCCTGCCAGGATGGCTGGCCAGGGATGAGGGAATGGCTGGGGTGGGACATCCCAGCACTGCCTTTGTGTCCCTCCATCTCTCCTGCCTTGGGCACGGGGATTGCCCTCACCAGTGGGGCTGGAGGTGCCCTCCTGGCTCTTCCCACAGCCAGGAGCTGATGGATCAATCCTGCTGCTCCCTGGCAGCTCAGTGCCCACCCAGCCGTGGTGCTCTGGATGTTCTGGATGCTTATGGGATGCAGCAGAAGTGTCCCATGCTTCGTTCCCTCCTGCCCTGTGGCATCCCAAAGGGAAGTGTTCCCAGGGCTCGGAGCTCCAAGGGTGGCTCTGGGCCAAACACAAATCCCTGCAGGATTTATGGCCTTGTGTCAGGGGCTGTGGGATCAATTAATCAGCATCTGTTAATTAGGCTGTGAGGCCTCTCCCAGGGGGAGCATTAGGGCTTGGAAGCAGCCTGGACAAGGCTCCATAGGGAGTGATGACACTGCTGCCACTTCTGTCCCCTCCCAGGCACCGGCAGGAGCACAGCAGGAGCCGGGGGCTGGGAGAGGCTGTCCTGTGGGGACACTGCCACCACTGCCACTCCTTGCTGTGATTCCCACTCTGGCACCCTTGTTATCATCCTCACGTGGAGATCTGAGGGGCTTTTGGCATTAGGGAGTCCCAAAAATGGGGAGGGGTCTTCCCTGCCGGGCTGCCCAGTGCCCATGGGACCGTGGGTGTGCAGCGATGGGGGCTGGCAGTGCTGTGGCACGGGTGACACGCCCGTGGGGCACACAGCACATCCAGGGAGGTGTCCCAGGGCACACACGCCGTGTCACCACCCCCGGTGTCACACACCCGTGTCACATCCCTGACCCTCATGGTGTCACACACTGTCACATCCCTGACCCCCCGGTGTCACACACTGTCACATCCCTGACCCCCCGGTGTCTCACACTGTCACATCCCTGACCTCCCAGTGTCACAGACAAGGACAGGACATCCCCCCGTGTCCGTGACCCCGCACGTCCCGCCGGTGTCGCTCAAAGGCCACGCCCCGTGCAGAGACCACGCCCTCTTGCCAATCATGTTCGCTAACGAGGCCGCGCCCCCAGCACCGGGACGCGCTCTGAGGCCACGCCCACCCCGCCACCGGGACGTCCCCGGTGGTGGCCGCCCCGGGCCACCGGGGAGCACACCGTGGGACGGTCATGAGTGGACACCGTGGGATGGCCATGGGGGGACGTCGTGGGGACCGCGCCCAGCGGCCCCGCCCCGTCACCGTGACCCCGCCCCGTCCCATTGGGCCCAATGTGGAGACCGCGCCCTCCCTCACACACAGGCCACGCCCCCCGCCACGCCCCGTCAATCACCGCGCCCCACCCACCAGGCCCCGCCCCCTCCACCTCCCGTCAGGAGGCCCCGCCCCGGCCGTCACGCGGCGCCGCCCCTGCCGGCCGCGCCGGGCGGACCCGCGGCCCCGCGCCCCTCGCGCGGCCTGAGGGCTGGGCCGGGGCCGCGGTCCCGGGGGTGCCGCGGTGCCGCCGCCCGCCCGCCCGCCGGTAAGTGCTGGGCACGGGCCGGGCCCGGGGCCACGCTCCCCGCGCCGCCGCTCCCCGCGGCCCGGACCGACCCCCCCTCCCCCCCCGTCCCTCGCGTTTTCACGGATCCTCCGAAAGTTTGGGAGCGCGGCGGGGGGAGCGGGGAGGGCCGGCCTGGGGGAGCGGCCTCGTGCGGGGCTGGGCGGGCCGGGGGTCCCGAGGGTCCCCTCTGCGGGTGAATCGCTGCATTTCATTGTTACCGTGCTGCTTTTTTGTTGGCTTTTAAACCTTATTTTTCATGTTCTATTGGTGGTGGCTCTTTGCCCTCGGTGCCCTTTATTTCCCTTTCTTTCATTTTTATTTATTTCATTTTTTATCCTACTCCAGCCTCCCCTCCGCAGCCGTGCCGCGGTGCTGACGTGGAGCTGGAGAGGAACGATTCCCAAAAGGAATTTTTGTAGTGCTGGCTCTGTCTCGTGCCCTTCCCCGGCTGTTCTCCAGCCGCCCCTGCCCAGGTGCAGGTTTGGGCTCATTCCTCCCCCCATTTTCCAGCAGCCCCGCACCCGGCCAGGTGCGGTGCGGGCGTTTCTCCCAGGCCCCTCTCTCCAGAGGCTTTGGAGGCTCCTGGGACTCGTGGTGGGCTCTGGCAGAGCTGGAGAAGCCCAGTTTGCCGCTGGGGAGGTGGCTGTGCCAGCCGGCTACGCCCCAGCTGCTGCTTCCAGTGGGACAGGTGAACGTGAGGGGTTATCAGCAATCCCAGAATTCCAGAATCATGGAATGGGCTGGGTTGGGAGGGACCTTAAAGCCCATCCAGCTCCAGCCGTGCTGAGGGCAGCGATGCCAGATCAATAGGCAAAATAACCCAGGATTAAAAATTATCTGGAATTGCAGGTTTGGTGTGGGGCTGCAGGAGCAGAGAGCATCGTTTGGATGTATTTTTAATTTGGGATCTCTGGCTAAACACCTCGGGAAGGTTTCCTGGCCTCCTGTCAGTCAGAGCTCAGCCTGGGGCATTTACAGCTTGGGAGCACATTAGGATTTTATTGCATTTAATTTCTCCACCCTCACCTCTGTAAAAGAAACGTGATTATAATTGTTTTTATTTCTGCTGTTCCTGACAGCAGTCCAGGGTCAGATTTCAACCTACCTCTCTGCTTCTGGGATAATCTGATCAGGGGGTTCACAGTGGGTGTTTTTAAGGCGATTCTCTCTGGCTGCACAGATTATTTTAAAAACAACTGAAACCTTCTATTAAAAAAAGCCAGGGTAGTAACCAAAGTGGTTTTTCCCCGGACACGTGTGTAGGGGCGGGCTGTGTCCTGGTTTGGCCTCCCTCAGGATGCTCTTTGGAGCCTGGCAGGAGGCCTGGGAGAGCTGGGAGGGGGTTTGGGAGGTGCTACCTCTCACTTTAAGGTAGCCAAACCTGATCACCCTGGAGACAGAAAATCTGGGAAGTTGCAGGGCTTGGAGCGAGGAGGTGCAGGTGTCAGACCTGCCTGCCCCCCAGGGATTCTACCCAAGGGAGAGATGTGGTTTTCGTGCTCTGGTGAACTGGTACGTTTAGGCGACATTTTGGTGCCTGGATTTTGGAAGTGGAGGCAGAGCTTTGGAGGCTCCTCCAGCTGCTGATGGAGCCCTGAGACCCCGGTGCCTTCAGCTGTGCCCCTTCCGCTGCCGTGTGCTCACCTGTTCCCTCTCCCTGTGCCTCAGGTCGGCGGTGATGTGTCCATCCCTGCGCCCGGAGCTCCGCGCTCCCAGAGCCGCCGCTTCCAGCTAGATCCAAGCCCGCCCGCTGCCATGGAAACGGGCAGCCCGGAGGAGCGGGACGGAGGGGACCGGCGGCGGCAGGAGGGCGGGGACGCCCCTCCCGACAGCGCCAATGGCTCCGTGGTGGCAGCGGAGCCGCAGCAGCCGCCCCCCGGCAAGCTGAGGAAAACGGCCTTCAAGCTGTTCGGGGCAAGAGGAGCATCTGCACCCTGCCCAGCTTCTTCGGCGGCCGCGGCAAGAAGGGGCTCAGCAAGTGCAAGACCCACGACGGGCTGAGCAGCGCCGCCTGTGACAAGGGCGGTGCGGCACGGCCGGGCAGCCCCTCGGAGGGCGGCAGGGACGGGCAGCCCGGGCCCCTGCCTGGCTCCCGCAGCGCCCAGCTGGCCCTGGACACCGGCAGCAGGGCGGAGCTGGGCCAGCAGGACGGTTCTCCCCCCGGGAGCATCGAGGGCTGTGACAAAAAGCCCAACGGGGAGAAATCCTCGTTTCCCAGATCCAAGAAAGGGCTGAAAGGGTTTTTTAACAGCATCCGGCGGCACCGGAAGAGCAAGGCTGCCGAGAGTGAGAAGGCAGAGCTCCCCGAGTGGAACGGGGACACCGAGGAGGCCGGGAATGCCCCTGGGATGGGAGCGGAGAGCCGAGGGGCCGTGGAGGGCAGGGGAGCAGGGCCGGCCCCTGAGGCCACGGCTGGCCCAGGGGACTCGGGGGGTGACTCCAGCTGTGGTGAGCCCACCGAGCCCACGGGCCCCGCAGCTGATGGAGGCACCTCCGAGGGTGACACGGTGGCCGTGCCAGGGAACGGGGACGTTCCAGATACGAAATCAGAGCCTGAGGCTGCTGCCTGCGCTGAGTTTGACCGTGAGAGTTTGCTGCTGGCCTTCCACCCTGACTTCATGGACAACGAGCCTCCCTGCCTGCACTCCGGGGACCTGCTGAGCCTCATGCTGGGGGACGTCACCTCCCTGAAGAGCTTTGACTCGCTGACGGGCTGCGGGGACGACATCGCCGAGCCCGACATCGCCGAAAGCAGCATCTCGGTGGAGCGCAGCCGCGACACCGCCAAACGCAGCTCCTGCCTCGTCACCTACCAGGGCGGCGGCGAGGAGATGGCCATCCCCGAGGAGGCTGAGGAGTACCTGCACCAGGTGTGGGACAGCGGCGTGCCGGGGGACAGGAGCTACGGGGCCCAGGTGTCCAGCAGCAGCCTGGAGACACACGCCTCTCACGAGGCTGATGCCCACCCCTACATGGGGGATGCCATGGACGGCGTTGACCTCCTGACGCCCCAGAGCGATCAGCAGGAGTCTGCCCCAAACAGTGATGAGGGGTATTATGACTCCACCACGCCAGGGCCAGAGGATGAGGCTGGAGAGGAGCTCAAGAAGGACCGACTGCCCGGGACAGTTACAGCGGCGATGCACTTTACGAGTTTGACACCCTGATGAGCCCCTCTCACGGGGAGGAATCCCTGTTCGAGGGCAAAGTCCCACGCCAGGGCATCTTCAGCTACTTCATGGACTTCTGCCTCCCTGCTGAGAAGAGCCTGATCCAGCAGATGATGGATCAGAAAAGAGGGCTGATGGAAACTGAAGAAGAGGGGCTTGCAGCCATTCAGAAAGAGCTGCTGTACTGGGAGCTGCAGAGGGAGCCGGTCCTGAAACACCTGGATGTCTCCAGCAAGGAGAAGTGTCCCCGGGGAAAGCAGTGCATTGAATGTAAAACCAGAGCAGCCAGCTCCATGGGCAAGAGTCAGAGTGGCCTTGGGAATGAGCAGGTGCCCTCACACACCCCAAGCCGGGCTGTCAATGGTGGGGTTGCAGTGGCTAGGGCTGAAAATCCAGAGTGGAGGGATTTTCCAGAGACTCTGTGTCTGGAAAACTGTTACAACAGCCAAAAAGCCCCCGGAAGTTGCCTTATTCAGCTCACAAAGAACAACCCGGGGTTCGATGCAGACCTGGACTGTGGGATGTTTGGGGACCCCATCCACGGCAGTGTGGCCTCAGCCAAGGCAGGGATGTTCCCTGGGTTCAGGCTGCCCGAGCAGGAGTGTGGCAGTGGAGCAGAGCCCACCCCTGGCGAGCCCCAGGTGGGCAGCGAGCCCGAGCACGCCGTGAGCTTCTCACAGGCTCTGGTGGAGTTTGCCAGCAGCGGGACCCTCTTCTCCAGCCTCTCTGAGAGCCTGGGGAGCTCGGCCTCCAGCTCATCCTTCACCCAGAACCTCCCTGCCCTCCCCACCATGGTCACCTTCGACGTGGTGGACGTGGAGCAGGACGGGGAAGGGGAGTGTGAGCAGCACCCGGAGCTGACGGCGGGCGAGGACATCGCCGAGGCCTTTGACGATGGCTACGGACAGAAAGAGTCCTTGGCTGAATGTGACGAGAGAATGTCCCTGGGCTTCTCGCCGGGCTCCTTCCAGAGCTGCAACTGGGGGGTGGCCAGCCTGCCCCGCCACCTGCGCCTGCACGGGCTGAGCCCCTCCATGCCCGCGCCGCTCTCCGTGGACCGGCGGAGCCGCTCGCTGGACACCGAGAGCCTGGAGTTCGAGCTGGCCGAGCCACAGGGGGCCCGCAGCGCCCCCCAGCCCTGCCGGCTCTGGGCCAGGCACGACGCTGGCAGGAAGGACTCTGCGGGAGCCAGGAGGAGCAGGAGCAAGGAGGAGGGTGAGCTGGTGGCTCCCGAGGGTGGCTTGAGCTGGCCGGGCCTGCGGCACCTCCAGCACGGCCCCGAGGCGGCTCCCGGCGGGATGGAGCTCTGGGACTTGGCTCCGGCTGGCGCTGTGGAGAGCGTCTGGGAGCCATCGGAGCCGCCGGACACCGCGTCCCCTTTCCTGCCTCTGTCCCGCGGCGGCATCGGGGAGGCTCCGGAGAGGCGGCCCCAGGAGGCAGAGCTGAGCAGGCTCCCGCTCCGGCCCTCCAACCTCCCCCTGCAGCCCGAGGCGAGGCGGGCCCGGGAGGCGGCCGGGTCCTTCCGCTACCACGGGGATGTCCCCAAGCTGTCCCGCCTGTTACCCCTGGGAGAGGCAGAGCTGCCCCCGAGCTTTGGCTTCGCCTGCTCCCCGGAGCACCGTGCCAGGGGCAAACCTGTGGGCATCGCCCAGGGCGTGCCACAGCATCCTGGGAATGGCAGCGGGGACACCGAGAGCCCAGAGTGCTGCACTGAGCCCCTCAAGGGCAGGGCCACCCCGGGCCACGGCGCCTGCCGGGGCACCGTCTACAGTGTCACCGAGGCTGAGTAGCTGCAGGAATGTCACCGTGTCACCCAGCTGAGGGGCTGCAGGAATGTCACCGTGTCACCGAGGCTGAGTGTCTGCAAGAATGTCACTGTCACCAAGCCAAAAGGCTGCAGGAATGTCACCATGTCACCATGCTGAGGCTGCTCTGGGCAGGGCTGAAAGGGGAGCAAAGGGAGGGAGAAAACTGGGAGCAGTTTGGGGAGGACTTGAGTTGAGCTGGGCTGGTGCTCCTCTTGCAGCCGTCTGTGGCCTTGCCCCTGTGGATGCTCTGGAAGCATCTTGGAGCTGCCTCCAGGATTCCTTCATCACCACTGAGGCACTTTGTGGTTTTCCAGCCCTCTCCAACACCAAGTGCAGCAGCAGCAGCCCCTGGCAGAGGCTGGGGATGGACCTGCTGCTGGTGTGGCAGGTTGGGGTTTGTGCAGGACTGGGGCGGGGGGAACAGGCCTTGGGCAGAGTTTTGAGGGAAATGGGGCTGTTTTCCTCTTGTGGGTGAAATGTTTTGGTTCACACTCACTTTGAATGTCTTCCAGCCCGGGCTCAGTGTGGGGAGCAGGGAGGAAGGATGCTGCTTGTTCCAGAGCAAGGATGGGGCGAGGCAGCTGGAAAGGGGAACTTTGCAGCAACGTTTTTATTTATTTGATTTGTCCTTACCCCAAAGGAAAGCAGGAGCTTTTGTGTGCGTGCTGATAACGTTCTCCAGGTCTAGTTTCAGTTTGCTCAGAAAGATGTGCTGTCCATGGTGTCCCTTTGAAGAACAAAGTGTTGGTCCCTTCTTTGTTGTGGTTTGTCTTGATGGTGCAGAATTCCTGGAGGAATCCTTTCCTGTGCTTTGTCCTGGGCTCCTGGCCTCTCCAGGGCCATGGGGACAGGGATGAGGCCTTTGAAATAAGCTAAATTTGCATCATGCCTGTAGCTGTGAAGTGGCAGATGATGTCACTTTCTCAAAAGGAAGCTTTGTGGCTTTTTAATTTTATTTTATTATTTTAAGGTTGTTTTCTTTGCATAAACCCACAGGAGGAAAGTTTTGTGTTCCTTGGAATTTGGGATGGACCGCAGCTGCATTGGGCTTCACTCCTCCTGTCTGGAGGGAACAAAAAACCTGGAAGCTGCTGGAGGGTTGGGATTTTTTTGCCTCTCTGAGGGAACGTGGAGGAGGACACAACTGAGGGGACAGACTGTGTCCTGTGAGCTCCTGTGACATCTGTTCCAGGCTCCTGGTCCCCTCTGTGATCCCAAACCCCCAATCCATGACACAAAGCTGCTTCCCTGTCCTGTCCAAGCTCTGTGTTCTGATTTAATTCCATTACCAGTGATTTTTGTTTTCCCCTCACCTCATTGCCCTTTCTCTATTTTTCTTTGCAGCAGAGTTTGTAGCATTCAAAAAAAAAAAAAAAATAATCCCGAAGTGGAAGTATTGGAGTTTTGCCACATTTGTGAGTGAGGGATGGCTCTGCTTGGGCCAGACTCGATTTTCCTGCTGAGTCCTGCCCTGCTGGGTCACCCTCGTGCTGCTCTCCTGCTCCACATGGATGTGGCTCCATCAGCTGCTCCCTGCCATCCCTGGATTTCCAGGCACAAGGAGCTGGTTTGGGTTTGATGGGTTTCCCCAACCTCAAGCAAAGTGAGGTCTTGATATTCCTTTTGAGAAAAGATTCCTTCTGCCCTGTCCTTGGGTGTCTGGGAAGGAGCAGGGAAGGCGGGGCCGAGCTTGGTTCAGCCTCTGTGTGTGCTGTGATTGTCCTGCTGAGGCTGAGCAGATCCATCTGTGCATCCAGGGGCTCAGACCTGGAGTTTCCCATGTTTTCCTGCCAGCCCTGCTGCAGGGAGTTCCACAGCAACCTGCTGTGCCATGGCTCTGTTCCCCCATCCCTCTGGGACACCAGAGAGGGTTTCCTGGGACACACCTGGCTCTTGGTGCCACTGCCACCCCTGGAGAGGACAATGTGGTGAAAGTGCCCTTGCTGTGGGGGTGTCTCCCCTCGTTAGCACAGCTGCTAATGAACATGGGATGTCCCTCCCTGGAGCAAGGACAGGGCCAGCTCTGTGCCCATCTCGCCCCATCCCAGCACACAAACCACGGGCACGGCCTGTTGGGGACACCACAGGGCCATTGTCACCCCCTCACGCCCTGGCTGGGTTTGATCCCTGTTTTATTTCCTTTCAGCATCTCACCAAAGGCATCTGGGGGGTTCCAGGCTCTGGAGCTTTGTTCAGCCAAAGTCCTGCTGAGGGCTGGGAATGTCTGGGTGCTAAATGAATGTTCCAGGGTGTCCCTGGGACCCTGGGGTGGGTGTAGGTACGAGGTGGGGAGGTTCACTGGGAGCAATACAGCCAAGGCTTGGTCATCTGACTTTATACCAAAGGTTTCTCCTCTTAATTCGATGGGAATTCAATGAGGCAAATATCTCTGGAATTCAAATGAGTTTTCCTAATGCAGTTTAGTCACTAATTTGCTGGATTATTGGCAGATTCTGCCCCATTAACCCAAAGAAATTGGAATTTCTAGTGCAGTAATTCAGCCTGTAAATGATGACTGCAGTAGGGATTGGATTTCACTGCCTGCTGAGCCACTCTTCCCAAAAATCCCCACTTGGCATCCATGGGAACAAAGCTGGGCTGGAGCTGGGTCAGTCCAACACTGCCTTACCCCAGGAGCTCACATCTGGGGGTGGTCACTGAGGCTTCTTATGCAAAAGGGCTTCCCAACCAGAAACCAGTCACAAAAGTCAGGAACAGCAGAAGGTCCTGCCAGGATATTTAGGAAAAACTTGAGGAATTTGCCTGTTCCTTGCAGGGAAGTGAGGGACTGGGGCTGTGAAGCTGGGATGGAACCGCTGCCCTTGGGGTCAGCCTGCCAAGAGGTTCTGTGTTGCATTCTGGGGACTTGGGGTTTTTCTTTTGTTTGTTTGTTTTTATACACATAAGAAAACGGTCAATTTTCTCTATTTTTGTATAGTTTTGCATTTTATAATCATGGGGAAATTTTACAGACTGTTCTTTTACTCGTGTGTCTTGTCTTTCCAAGTGCTGTGGTTTGCTTTTCCCATGGATAAAAGGCCATTCCTGCTGCTGCTGTGCCCAGATCCCACCCTGCTCCCTGGGAACGTGCTGGGGGCTCTGCCCAGCCCCCCCAGGCCTCACAAACACACTTTGCACACACTTGAGATGTCCTTAACCCTCCTCTGTCACACTCAGCTCTCCCTTCTTTGCTTTTCAGTGTTGTTTTTAATCTGAATCTGTGGATTTTGGTGATTTCTCCCTCCAAATGTTGTAAAATGCCCGCAGGTTTCAGCTGAGGCTTTTCCTGCTGTCTGCTGACGTTATTTTATCTCAAATTGGGGCTTTTCTTCAATCCTTCCAATCTCCAAACAGGAGATGCTGTTGGCTGGTGCATGGAAATGCTCTTGGACAGGTTTCCTCTCCCCTTGGTGCTCCCTGGCCGGGCTGGGATTTCACCCTGGTGCCTGAGGATTGCTCCTTCAATAATCCTGGGATTAGCAGGGCTCCCCACCTTCTCCTCCTTCCCTCCCCCAGGGAGCTCCAGCCCCGTGCTCTGCATCACTGAAACATCTCCCTGGAATGACACTGCCTTGAACTTCAGGATCAGAGGAGAGGAGAGCTTCTGGAATGATAAAATCCAGCCCAAAGCAGATTTTCCCCCCTTTTACCCCAGCAGAGGTGGCAATTACTGATTTAGCTCTGCAGAGATTTTTTTTTTGTCTTCTAATTAATAACTTCTCACCTAATGGTGCTTTTAAAAGTTTCTCTGGATTGGGTTTGCCCCATTCCCCACAGGGATGGGTGGGAAGGTTTCTCATTGAACATTCCTGGGGCACTCAGTCCCAGCTTCCACATTCCCTCTGCCCTGGAATTCTGGGCTCCCTCCTCTCCAGCTGGCGCCTCCTGCTCTTCTCACCCACACTGAGTCACCCCAAAGCTCCATTTGGGTGAAGTGAGAAATTGAAATCCCAAAAAGCCTCTCAGTTGTAAGGGAACAATGAATTAGCCCTTGTCCTCAGCTGCCCCTCCCTGCTGCCAGGCTGGCAGCTCCTCCCAGGTGACCAACCTGGCTGAATTTGGGGTTTTTTTGTTTCCTTCCTGGTCTCATTGCTACTAGTCCTTTCAAGTTTTTAATGTATTGATTGTGTTTTAAAATGAATGTTCCTTTCACTGAATTCTAATGAATAAACTGCAGATTTTTAGAGAACATTGGATTTCACTGGTGGTTTGGTGGTTTTGTGCTTATTTTATCCTTGATTTAATGTTTTTCTTTCCCTTCCTCTTTGTCTGTTGGGTATTTGCCAGTGAGGTGGAATTTTCCATGGGAGAAGGCAACAGAGACCCTTTGGAACAGGGTAAAGCTCCTCAAACCCTCATTAAATGAGCCCTGGAAATTCTCCATCCTTTAAGGCTCCAAGGCAGATTTTCCCTGTTCTCTGAGCTCCAGCAGTGACAGGAGCAGAGATTCCCTGGCTCTGAGGTGGCCCCACCTGGCTGGGCCATCCCTGGGATGCCAGAGCAGGGCAGGCAGGGATGGTTTATCCTGGACCCTGCTGAATCTGTTCCTCAGGTGCTTCCCAGGATTTCCATTGGAAAACCCAGGAGAAGAGTCGGGAATTGAATTTGTGAGGAGCTGTAATTATCGGGAGAGCCTGATGAGCTGCACCCTTCATGAGCCGGGGTGAGGCTCTGTCCTGTCCCTCTCCCCCCCTGGGGATCCCCGGCCGTCCCCCAGGCTCTGCCCTGAGCCCTGCCAGCCTCTCCTGCTCCCCCTGGTGCTGCTCTCCCTATTCCCAACCCTCCTCCCACTTCCCAAAGCCTCTCTGGAAATGCTGAGCTTCCCTCAGAGCTCCCTCTGCTCCCTGGGCCTTCCTTCCATTTCCCTTTCCCAGCCCGGATCCATCCCTGGCTCATGTTAGACTCAGTCAGGCTCTGCCCTGGCCGCGGTTCTGCTCCTGCCCCAGCAGCAGCTGCAGAACCTCCCTGGGCCTCCAGACACCCTTCAGGCACCCCAGGAGCTTTCCAAAATCCCAGTGCCAATCCCCTCCCCTGGGACCCCACAGAGAGGGCTCAGGGCTGCCCCAACACAGCTCTTCCCTCCAGCAGGGGTTGTTTCTTAATATTTTTTAGTATTTATTGATTACTATATAATCAATATATTATTTATAATATTTATAATATAGCCAATATAGATATAAAATAATCAATATATATATATACAATCAATATAGTATTTGTAATATTTATAAATAATACTATTTCTAATATATAATCAATATATGTATTTATAATTACATATCTTTATTTTATATATGTATACTTAAAATATTTTAATTATTTATACATAATAAATATGTATTTATAATTACATATATTGTATGTATTTATACATACAATTATACATAAATTATGTGTATTTATAAGTACATCTATTTTTATATGTATGCTTAAAATATTTTAATTATTTATACATAATAAATACATATTTATATAAAAGATATAATTATATATAACTACATATTTTGATTTATTTATATATATATATATGCTTTAAAATATTTAAATATATATGCTTTTAAGTATATTTTAATGTTTACTTCACTGTATTGTTTTCTGCTGCATTTCAGCTGGGAATAACCCCCCTCATCCCGCTGGAAAAGCCTCCAGCAGCTCCCAAAGCTCTGCTGCAGAGGGTGCGGCTTCTCCTTTGGGGTTAAATAAGGTTGGTGTGGCCCAGGAGCAGCTCTGACTGTGACACTCGTGTTTGTCACAGCTCTGGTGGCTTTCACCCCAAGCAGGAGCAGGGGAGGGCCCTTGGGGCAGCTCCATCCTGCTGTGTCCCCAAGGTCCCTCCCACGGGAGCCTCTGCTGTCACCTCCCAGCGTGGGGACAGACAGGGACAGGGGCAGCAGCTGGGGCCACCCCTGACAGCCACAGAGAGGGACCAGCTCGGGGCAGAGCCACCGGCTCCTGTGGGGATGGGGCTCCTGAAAACCCCTGACTGAAATTAGGGAGGGAGAAAGCTGCCCGGGCAGGGCAGGGGCGGAGGGCAGGAGCTGGAGGAGGAGCTCTGCTGATTCTCCTTCATTTTAAACGTGGGAAGAGTCTGGAAGGCGATTAGCTGGGAAAATGAGGCTGGGTCAGCACTGCCAGGGCTGGGTCAGCACTGCCAGGGCTGGAAAACTCTGCCAGAGGAGCCAAAAAAACTGTGGAAAGGTTGGGCAGGGGTGAGCGTGGTGTGCCTGGAGGTTCCTGGGTCAGGAGCTCAAAATTCAGGCTTCAAACTCCCCCTCTGGAGCTGTGCTCCCATCCAGCCTCCCTACAGCCTGCTGGGTGTTATTCCAGGCACCTTCCCTGCATCCCAAATCCTTCCTGGCTGAAAACATTCCCCAGGGCCCCGGGGTTCCCTTTCCACATCCCACTCCGAGCTCTGAGCCTGCAGGAGCTGCAGGGGCCTTTTCTCCCGGGGTGATGGCAAAGCTGGGATTCCCTGGTAGGGGCTGGGGTATCCAGGGGGTCCTGGCTCGTGTCTGGGGGTGATTAATGCTCTGTTTTCTGTGGTGCCAGAAAATTCTATTCCCCTGGCTGCACCCCCAGCTCTGGCGGGGATGGATGCAGGGGATACAGGAGATGGATTCCACCTGTGCCTGGGTTGTTTTCTCCTCCCCCCAGCACGTGGCAGTGGAGCGCTGATGATGATGAGGACAGCGGGATCAGCTCTTGGGATGGCCCATCCCGCTGGGAATGCTTCAAACCCTCAGCTCTAATTGCCTCCTTGTAAACACAAATTGACTCGTTTGCTGCAAACAAATTCCTGCAGACAAAACCTCCTGGAAGTCACTTGTCATCACAGGAATGTATCTCACACTTTGAAGTGTTTCGTTTTTTCCCCCTTTTTTTCTCCAAAGTGATTTGAAAAACGCCTACACAACAACTCTGTGACACAACAACTCTGTGACACAACAACTCTGTGACACAACACTCTGCTCTGTGAGGGAACACCAGGGGTTCGTGGCACTGCCAAGGTCCTCAGGCTCCTGTGCCCAGAGGCTGCCATGGTCTGGTGACCTTTATGTCACCTGCCACCCCTGGGACAGCTGCTTTAGTTCCTTCCCTGTTGCCATGGATTGAGTGGAGCTTGTTCATCATCACATCCCAATCCCAATCCCATCCCATGCCCAATCCCATCCCAATCCCTATCCCAATCCCCATCCCACCCCATCCCAATCCCATCCCATTTTATGGGCTCATTTCCCAGCTGGTGGCTCCCACTGGCTCAGCACAGCCAGGGACAGCCCTGGGACACCTTGTCAGGGACACCTGTCCTGGGGACACAGCAATGTTCCCACCTCATCGTTTTTGGGGTTCCTGGGTCCCCACCAGCTCAGCCCCCAGGGCAGGCACCAGCCCCCTGTGCCACATCCCCACAGTTGCTCCATGCTGGAGGATTATTTCTAATCCCTCTATTTTTAGAACAATGCTGAAATCTGTTTAATGCTGGAGGGATTTGGGAAAGAAAAAGACAACAAAGAAAGAAGAGTAATTTTCTTTTTGATACAGGATCTGTCAGTGAAGGGTTTTTTTGGGGTTTTTTATTTTGTTTTTTGGGAGGGTGTCTCTTTGCTGAGTCGTATTTTTCTGTCAGAAGAGAGGAGGGAAGGAGGAATGGAGCCTTAAGGAAAAGCTCTGATGAGTTGTCCTGGCTCTTTTGGGCATGGAAAATTTCACAGCAGCAGGACCAGATCATCCTGCTCCCCAAAATCTGGAGCTGGCCAGGCTTTCCCCAGGCAGGGGGATCCCCTGGGTGGGGCAGACACAGAGCTCAGAGCTCTCTGTTCCACGCATGGAAAGGAGCAGAGAGGAGGTGGGAGAGCTCAGCTTTTGGGGATGTTTTTTGGGGATATTCCCGAGGGGAGCGGCTGCAGGCGCTGGGGACCGTCCCTGCCCACCCTGGAGGGCCTTGGTGACCAAATCCCGGCTCTGGGCAGGAATCGCCTCCGTGCCGGGAATTCGGGCCACGTTTGGTGCTGGGCTGACCTCTAAGGGAGAGCTCCCACATTGCAGCTCATGGAATCCAGAATCTCAGAAGGGCTCGGATGAGAGCGACCTTAAAGCCCTTCCAAGGGCAGGGACCCCTTCCCATATCCCAGGCTGCTCCAAGCCCTGTCCAGCCTGGCCTTGGGCCCTGCCAGGGGTCCTGGGGCAGCCACAGCTGCCTGTGCCAGGCCTGCCCAGCCTCCCAGGAACAATTCCTGCCCAACATCCCATCTGAATCTCTCCTCTTTTAGTTTAAAACTGTTCCCCTTTGTTCTATTATTATGTCCAATGCTGAGCTGGGTCTCCCCAAAATTCCCCTGGGGCAGCCTGGGGCCCTGGAGCACTTTTTGGGGTCATGACAGGGGAAAACTCCGAGATGAGCCAGAACTTCATATTCCCTCAGTGCCCTGAGCCTTCAGCATCAACATCTCCGAGTCACACCCCAGGGTGAGGGGTCTGGGACACCCTGGGGACACCCTGGGAGGACAGGAGCTGCCAGAGGGCAGGGATGGATGGGATATTGGGAATTAGGAATTGTTCCCTGGCAGGGTGGGCAGGCCCTGGCACAGGGTGCCCAGAGCAGCTGTGGCTGCCCCTGGATCCCTGGCAGTGCCCAAGGCCAGGCTGGACCCTGGGGCTGGGAGCAGCCTGGGGTAGGGGAAGGTGTCCCTGCCATGGCAGGGGTGGCACTGGGTGGGCTTTGAGGTCCTCCCAACCCAAATCAGTCATCCTGTGACCCTGGAAGGGTTTGGTGGCTTTGGTGCCACCTGAATTGGCACCTGGGTGTGAGGGGACTGCAGGGGCTGGGAGCTGTGGGGGTTTTTGGGGTCCCACACCATGAGGGGACCCTGGATGCCAAATCTTTGTGACTCTCCAGGGAGTGGGAGCCAGGCAGGCACAGCCAGCACTGCAGCATGCCCAGGCCCCAGGGGCACCCTGAGCCCAGCTGTGTGCCCCAGGGAGGGGCACTTTGGGGCACTGCCTCTGGGGCAGAGCTGCACACCCGTGCTGTGTCACAGCCCCTCACACCCACACTGCTGTCCCCACCGCTGTCCCCCTGTCCCCCAGCACAGCTGGTTTATTCTCTTTGGGATGGTTTTGTGTTTATTGGGGTTTTATCTCCTCTGGAGCCTGCTGAAGGTTGGGTTCTGATGCAGAGCTGCTGGCAGCTCCTGCTGGGATGGGGGAATGCCCTCCCACCCCAAAGCCCCAGGGTGGGCCCCACAGCCCCACTGACCCCTCCTCTCTTATAGGAGCCTCCTCCAGCCAGGTCTCATAAGATCTTGGAGGACCATAACACACCCAAGATAGCTCAGCTACCCTTAGAGGCATAAAAATCAGCAGGATGGCTTCTGTTGCTGTATTGGAAACAAAAAGGTTTAATAAAAGGCAAAATAACAAACAGGAAAAAACCGAGCTAGATGCCAGAAGATCTTGCCCCTGATAAAACACACCACAAAAGCCATTCGTTTCTTTGTTCACTTCTTTTTCTGGTCAATTGCCCAGGTGGGACTTTTTGGCTCCTGTCCAATTTGCCATCCTTAAGTTTGAGGTGAAGTGCCCTGGGCCTATGAAGTGGCTTTTTCACTTAATCGAGGAGAGATTCTGGGCTTCTTTCCTTTTTGAAGAGACAAAGGACAGTTTTGTCAACAAAGGGCACTGTCCTGTCCCCCTCCCCTCCTGCCAGCCCCGGTCCGGAGCTGGGACCGTGCAAAGCCCAAGGCAGGGAAGGAAAGTCTGGGTTCCCCGGCTGCCCCGGGCCAGCCCGGGCTGGGAGCGGGACAGATCCAGGGCTGGGGACAGGACAGATCCAGGGCTGGGAGCGGGACAGAGCCCGGGATGGGGACAGGACAGAGCCCGGGATGGGAGTGGGACAGAGCCCGGGATGGGAGAGGGACAGAGCCCGGCATGGGAGCGGGACAGAGCCCGGGATGGGAGCGGGACAGAGCCCGGCATGGGAGCGGGACAGAGCTGGGGACAGGACAGAGCCCGGGATGGGGACAGGACAGAGCCCGGGATGGGGACAGGACAGAGCCCGGGATGGGAGCGGGACAGAGCTGGGGACAGGACAGAGCCCGGGATGGGAGCGGGACAGAGCCCGGGATGGGGACAGGACAGAGCCCGGGATGGGAGCGGGACAGAGCTGCCCCTGCCAGGTTCTGTGCGTTTGCTGCAGCACAAGAGAAATTCCTGTTTTCCGAAGGAGGGCGGGCTGGGACACGGAGTGCCTGAGGCAGGGCGGGCTTGGCACGGATGGGCGGGAGCTCCGAGGCGCTGGGAAAGCGGAACAGGGATTTGATGTCCGAGCCCTGCCCGTGGTTAATGAGGGATGGTTCCAAGCAGAAACTTCCCAAGAAACCCCCACCCCAATAAATGAGGGGCTGAGTTCCTCAAGGATCCGCTGGAGGAGGCCATGGAACCCCCTGGAGCCAGGCAGGGAGAGCTGGGGGTGCTCACCTGGACAGGAGAAGCTCCAGGGAGAGCTCAGAGCCCTGCCAGGGCCTGGAGGGGCTCCAGGAGAGCTGCAGAGGGATTTGGGGGTTTAGGCACTGGTTCCAGAGCAGGAAGCAGTGATGGAAATCTCCGGGGCTCTCAGGAGCTGGTGCGAAGGTCAGAGTGTCTGGATGGGACCTGGAGCCTCCTGTGGGAGCCCTGGTAGTGATTTATGGGAAGCATCTCTGAGATTAAGCAATGCCAGAGGGAAAAGAGACAAATCTGATTAAAACGTGATCAGGCTGAGCTGAAAACAGGACTAGAGGAAAGAATTCCTACAAGAAAATAGAGGGACTTTCCTGCAGGGTCAGTGTGGTGGTTTGACAGGAAATAGGTTTTCTGGGAATGGAGTGGCAGAGGCCAATGGGTGCTCAGATTCTGAAATTGGCACCTGATTTGGCCATTGGGGTGTTGGTTACGCCTCTGAGAACACAGGGTTAAAGGCAGAGCTGTCCCCTGGGAACTTCCTTTTGGTTTCTAGCTGGACCTGGTCAGACCTCCCCGTCCAGCCCTGCCGGCTGGGCGGGGGAGGGGACCTGCGGCCTTGAGGTAAGCTGAGTTTTTGGACAGAGAGGGGCTTGAAGGCCCTCGGGATGGAAGGGTGGAGGTGCACCAGGAGCCTTGTGCAGCCCTCCCAGCAGAGAAGCCCCGCTGAGGAATTTGGGCAGGCCCCCCCCTCCCCGGGAGACGAGAGACAGAAACTGCGCTCAGTGTACGGGGCTGTGGCCTTGAAGCCTCGGAGTTGGCGGCATGCCCGGCTCGTGGAGAAGGGGAGGAAGGTGCAGCGGAGAAAGAACCTGGCCGCCTGTAGAAGCCTTTAACCCCTGTTTGGACAATGATCTTGCAGAGCTTGACCCTTTCTGGAGCAGGAATAGGCAGGTGTGTTGTGAATGCGGGTTGTGAGAGAACCCGAGATGGCAAGAGATAAGAAGTGGCTGTAGCTGGACACTTTTTGTCAGCCATGGACAGAACCATGCTTCCTTGTGACACAGAGGCTGCATCCAGGGGGAGGCGGTGGCTCGGACTGAGAGGGTTCAGTTGGAGACCCCCCGGCCCCAGGGGGTAGAGAAATATGGGGGGGACAAAGGATGTCCCGAAGGTGAGACTGTGCTTTTTCTGGAAAGAGACAAAGCATCCTTAAAAAGACAACCCTCGAAGCAGCTCTAGTCCATGTTCATGTGGTGAGAGCACTGGACATGAAAAGGAAGAAGTCACCATGGCCCAAGAAGGACTTCTGCTCTTGATAGACTGGAGATTGAGTATTTACAGAGTGATGATGGACTGAGAGTTGAACTTTGAGAGATGTATTGGGAGAATCTGGTAGGGGGGAGGAGGAAATGCTTTTGTGAAGTTTTCATTGTCTGTCTGTGTGTGTGTGTCTGCGTGTGTATGTGTCTTGTTTGTAGTGTAGTTAATAAACTTTTTGTTCCCTCTATTCATAAGCCAGAAGCCTGCTTTGCTTATTCCTGGCCCCATCTCACAGCAGACACCAGGGAAGAAGTGTATTTTCATGGGGCACCGGCATTGTGCCAGTGTCAAACCATGACAGTCAGCCTGGGAAAAGGGCTTGAGCCCCTGTGAGGGCTGCTGAGAGCCACAATGACCCCAACAATGGCCAGGCTCTCCCTGAGCCCCAGCTTCCATCAGTTCATCCTTTCTTTGGGACATCGCTGTCTTCCTCCTTCCCCAGGATGCCTCTGGAGCCAGCAGCGCCGGGGCACGGGCAGCCCAGAGCAGCCTCACCTGGGACCACACCCAGGGACCAGGAGCACAATCCAGCCCAGCCCGGCCCTCCCGGGGCTCCAGACCCCCGAGGTTGAGCTCATTCCCAGCCCAGGTTCATTCCCAGCCTGGTGTGAACCTGCCCATCCTCACTGGTGTGCCCTGCTTGGCCTGGGCCACCTCCCTTGTCCTGCTCAGGTACCGTGGGGGCAGTGCTGGGGGTGCCACCCCTGCTGCCCTCCAGGGTCCCTTGGTGTCACCCCTGCTGCCCTCAGATGTCCCCAAAAGCAGGAGGGTGCCAGGGATGCCCCAATCCTTCCCCAGTCCTGGCTCCTGGCTGAGGAGGGCTCCCTCCTCTTCCCCACCCTTTGGGAAGCATTTCTGGGCATTACCTGGCACCTCCCAAAGGTGGGCAGTGATTTTCCACCACCCTTTTCCTGTTCCCCTCTGCTCCCTGTGGGATTTCTCCTTCAGTCCCTTTTCACATGTTTGGCTCTGCTCTGATTTTTTGTGTTTTCCTTGGGAATATCCCACCCACCACAGAGGGGCTTTGGGACCTGCTCCTGCTGGAGCTGTGCTGGGAGCCCCTCCAGCCCCTTGGGAGCTGGGACAGATCCTGCTGGGACACATCCTGATGGGACAGATCCCATTGGGACAGATCCTGCTGGGACAGATCCCACTGGGACAGATCCCATTGGGACAGATCCTGCTGGGACAGATCCCATTGGGACCAATCCTACTGGGTGTCCATGCTGAGGGCTCAGTGCTGGGAAGAACTGGTATTTCCTCCCACAAACCCAGGTGAGATTGGGCACAACTCCCTGGCAGCTCCCACACGTGTTTCCAGCACGTCTGAGGATCTTCCTCCTCCTCCTCCTCCTCCTCCTCCTCCTGCTGCTGCTCCCGGTCACTGCCGTGGGACAGTGACGTGTGAGGCTGTTCTAGCTTTGATCTGGAGGTTTGTTCTGTTTGATCTGAGCTGTTTGATCTGATTCCTCCCCCCTCACTCTGCTGCAGCTTTCCCTGAGCTTTTGTGCAAGCCAGGGAAGTTATTCCATGTGCCAAGGGTGTGCTGTTATCTCCCATCTCCTTTTGGATAAACTATTTGTTTATGATAATAAGGTGCCTCTTGGTGTGAAACCAGGGGGAAAAAGTAAAATCTGGAAGTGAGCCAGGCCCAGGGAAGGAGGAGCACTGCTTTCTGTTGTTGTTTCTTCCAGAACAGCCCCAAGAGCCAGTTTAAAACAGAAAACTCCCCGGCGTGTGCCTGTTGATTTTCATCAAGGTGATGCTTGGAGCTGGCAAGTGCCAATGTTTGAGTGCCTGGAGCAAAGCTGGGCTCTGCTGCTCCTGTTCCACATCCCAAATGCATCTCCTGCCCTCATGGGGTGTTGGTTTTGTGAGTGGCTCCCTGCTCAGGTGCTCTGGGGAGGATGGCACAGCTCGGCTTCCCTGGGCTCCCACCTGCCCCAGGTCCAAGGCCCCTCTGGGATGGGGCTGTTGCACTTTGCTGAGCTCCATTTGAGAAAATCCCCCAGTTTTGACCCAAAGCAGCCTCATCTCAGCTGTTTCTGAAGGCTGGAGCAAGCTGCAGCTCTGCAGGGCCCTTCCCTGGCTGGAGCAAGGATGGATTTGGGATCAGGGCAGGGTGCACACCTCACCTGTCAGCCCCTCTGCCTCGCCCATTCTCCTCCTCTCGAATCCTCTTTTATACCCCCTGGCTACGCTAGGAATATTTTCTGCTTTCACCCAGCAGCCTCAGCTCCTTGTTTTGGGAGTTCTGAAGCTCCTGAGACACCTGTGCCCCAGGTGGAGGCAGTGAGACCTGGAACAGACCTGGAACGTTGCTAATCCAGGGGGAGGTTCACCTCTGCTCTTCCACTGAACAAAAACTGCCCTGCCATTTTCTGGGATCTCATTGAACAAAAACTGCCCTGCCATTTCTGGGATCTGGGTCTAGGGGGACACTGAGCTCTGTTGTGGTATTTTCAGGGCCCTCTGTCGCAGGGAGAAAATGATGAATTTGACTCCATGTTCTTAGAAGGCTAATTTTTTATTTTAGTATTTATATTATATAAAAAAATACTATACTAAACTATGCTAAAGAATAGGGAATGGATACTTACAGAAGGCTCAAAGATAATAATGAAAACTTGTGACTTTCGCCAGAGTCCCAACACAGCTGGGCTGTAATTGGCCAATAAGTAAAAACAATTCACATGAAACCAATGAACAATCACCTGTTGGTGAACAATGTCCAAACCACATTCCAAAGCAGCAAAACACAGGAGAAGCACATGAGATAATTATTGTTTTCCTTTTTCTCTGAGGCCTCTCAGCTTCCCAGGAAAGAAATCCTGGGCAAGAGGATTTTTCAGAAGATATGACAGTGACACTCTGTGAGCAGGAGAGCTGCAGTGGCCACAGAACAGAGGCTGTGCCCAGGGATTTTTGGGACCAGGCTGATTTATGGACACGACACCACAGCAGGGAATTGTGAAGCCAAGGTTCCCAAGGTGTTATTTGTGCCTCAGGGTGTGTCACCCACCACAGCTCCACACTGGGGGGGCTGGATCCCCCCTGGCTGGGTGAGAGGGACCTGGAGGGATGGGGATTCTGAGAAGAACCCCTGAGGGAGCTGGGGGTGCTCAGCCTGGAGAAAAGGAGACTCAGGGGTGCCCCCATCACTCTGCACAGCTCCTGAAAGGTGCCTGTGCTCAGCTGGGGCTGGGCTCTTTCTCCAGCAGCACTGACACAACCAGAGCACACAGCCTCGAGCTGCACCAGGGGAAATACAGGTTGGATAGCAGGGAAAAGTTTTTGCAGAAAGGTGATAAAGTTCTGGAATGGCTGCCCAGGGAGGTGGTGGAGTCCCCATCCCTGGGTGTGTTTAACAAAGCCTGGATGTGGCACTGGGTGCCAGGGTTGTGCTGAGGTGTTGGGGCTGGGCTGGACTCGATGGTCTTGAAGGTCTCTCCCAGCCTGGTGGTTCTGTGAATTCTGTGATTCTGTGAATTCTGTGAATTCTGTGAATTCTGGAGATGGGATGGGGATGGGGATGGGATGAGGATGGGATGGGGATGGGATGGGATGGGATGGGGATGAGATGGGGATGGGATGATCCTGCTGGATGAGGGAGCTCCATCCATCACCTGCAGCCACCTGGGTGCTCCTGGAGCAGCTCAGCAGTTCCCTTCCTCCACAAGGCTTTCCTGGGGATTGTGGCTCCATTTCCCATTGCAGGAGGAGCTGCCAGGACTCCAGGAAACCCTTCCAAGGTCTGGCTGGGAGTGGTCGTGCTGCTGCTCTGGTGTTTGAGAGTTTGCTCAGGGGAGAGCCAGGGCTGGAAGCTGCAGGGCAGGAACCTCCCCAGACACGAGGTGCAGGATTTGCAGAGGGTATCTGGCAGCTGAGGTGCTTTCCAAGGTGGGTGGGAGACTCCCCATTGCTCTGAAGGCTTTTATTTGAAATTAGGTGTTTTCTGCATTGTGGGTTTTACCTCCAGCAGCAGCTGCAGGGCAGCAGTAGGTGAAACTCCGTTTCACTGTAGGCTGGATAAATAAAATTATTTCTTTCACGCTTAAAACCAGCTGCAATATTTTTCAGGATACTGGGACCTTCCATTCTCCCCTCTTTTCCCTGCTGGAGCTGCACCACTGCAGAGCCCCCGGAGGAGCTGGATCCTTGGGGGATATTTCTAGGGGATGTGGAGATGAAAGGGCTCCTTGCCAGCATTCCACCGTGTTTGCCCCTCTCTGCAGCTTCCCTGGCGCTGGCCGTGCCCGTGGCCGGGCAGGAGCTGTCCCGGGGGCTCTGCCCGATGCCGGCGCTGCTGCAGAGGCAGAGCGTGAGTCAGGCTGCAGAAATCTGCCCGGGGCTCTCACGGCTGCTGCCTTTGGAGGCCGTGCCCATCTGCAGCGAGCACGCCGGGACTGGTCCGGGCAGGGCTGCTCGGCTGGGGCGATGCTTTGGCACCCCCGGCTCGGGGGAGCGGGGCTGGGCAGAGCCCTGGGGGCTCCTGCTCGGGACCCCCCGCTGATCCAGCTCTAATCCCAGCCAGGCTCAGAGGGGTGGTCCCACAAACGCCATCCCCTGTGCCTGGAGGCTTTGGGGCAAGGGGTGGCAGGAGGGTGTCCCTGGAGAAACGTGTCCTCATAGGGAGGGCAGCAAAGGATGGACACCGAGGTGGGGAAATGGGGATTTGTGTCCCTTCGAGGTGGGGAAATGGGGATTTGTGTCCCTTCGAGGTGGAGAAATGGGGATTTGGGTCCCTTTGAGGTGGGGAAATGGGGATTTGTGTCCCTTCGAGGTGGGGAAATGGGGATTTGGGTCCCCTCGAGGTGGAGAAATGGGCTTTTGGGTCCCTTTGAGGTGGGGAAATGGGGATTTGTGTCCCTTCGAGGTGGGGAAATGGGGCTTTGGGTCCCCTCGAGGTGGAGAAATGGGGATTTGGGTCCCCTCGAGGTGGGGAAATGGGAATTTGGGTCCCCTCGTGTCACCGAGGGGTGACTTTGGCTGTCCTCTCTCTGCTCCTTCTGCCCTGCTGGGTGCCAGCACCATTTGCTTTGCAAACACAGGAGAGCAGAGCTTCCTCCTCCCCAGAGAGAAATCAGTGGGGTTGCAGGAGGTTTGATGTTAAAAGTGCCATTCCCAGAGCCCCGGCTTGGGGAGCAGGGAGAGCGTGGCTGTTCCCTGACCTTCCCTCAGCGCTGGTGTCTGAGAGGTGTTTGCAGGGCAGCTGCAGGGATGGGGTTCAGAGTGGATCTCACACAGAGTGATGTGCTGTGAGTTCAGGGACTGGATCCCACCAGGACCATCCCCTCCTGGGCACAGAGGGGTGTCAGGGCAGGCCCTGGGCTCCTGGAGCCCCAGCCACAGCTCTCATCCACCCTGTGCTATTAATAACCTCCTGTGAGGCTGCCAGGCCGGAGGAGAGGGAGGAAATGAAGTTAATACATGGAAATGTTTCCTTGTTTTCCCACTTGCTGCTCGGGGCTGGCCTGTTGCTCCCTGTCACTCCTGTCCAGCCCGGGTTGTGCCCGGGCTCAGGGGCTGGGTGCTGCTTCTGAGAGAGCCCAGCTGGGGAAGCAGTGCTGAATGGGGATTCTGGGGATACAGGAGGGAAAAGGAGTGTCAGGTGTGTTGGAGCTGCTTAGAAACAGGGAGGGGGCTGTTCCTTGGGGTGAAGGGGGGAAAAGGCGCCTTTCCTGGTGGATTTGGGGCCGGCCCCGTGCGGGATGTGGAGCTGGAGAGGGAGGCCGGGCTGTGCGGGGCCGGGCGATGCTCCGTGACTCAGCCCTTCCCACGCCGGCAAGTCCCTTCCTGCAGCCACCGGCACGGGCTGGGCCTGCTCCGCCCGGGATAAACCCCCAGCCCCCTCCCACCTCTCGGGTTATTCCTGCCCTCCTCCGGGCGCTTGGAGTCCCGGGGATGCTGTCCCGGGGGATGCCCTCGTCCCGGGGATGCTGCTGTCCCTGGGATGATTTAGTAGGGAAATGCTGCTGTCCCCGGGATGCCGCTGTCCCCGGCATGCTGTCCCGGGGAGATGCTGCCGTCCCCGGGGATGGTTTCCTGGAGGGATGCCCCTGTCCCCGGAGATGCCGATCTCCCGGGGGATTCCGCTGTCCCCGGAGGATGGTTGCCCTGGGGATGCCGCTCTCCCGGGGATGTTGTCCCAGGGGATGCTGCTGTCCCCGGAGGATGGTTGCCCCGGGGATGCTGTCCCATGGGATGCTGCTGTCCCGGCAGCTCTGGGCTGTAACCCCAGCTCTGACCCCAAGCACACCTCGAGGCCTCACCTCGGCAAGGAGCAGCTTCTCCCATAAATCCCAAAGCCAGTGGCGGGGCAGAGCCCGGTGCAGCCTCTCCTGGGCGTGGGGTGGATTTGGGGATGTGCGAACTCCTGACGCTGTTTGATGTTCACTCCTCTGCTGGCGGGTTTCTCCTTAGGACAGGATCCTCCTCAGCGTGTTCCTGGGTGGAGCAGAGCCAGAGGATGGAGCTGGAGCCCAGGACACGCTCTGGGATGGAAGGAGACCCCTGAAGAAACCTCCACCGATGGAGCAGCACATCGGTCCTGCAAAGCCAGGCTCGAAAATCAGGGAGACCAAGAAACACATCCTGCAAACTCTCTGCTGAGCTATGGAGAACCAGCCAGGAGTTGCAGCAGGGAGGATCTCCTGGAAGCAGAGCAGCTCCAGGGATGTGCCCCACGCTCAGCTCTCACCTCGGGGGCTCAGCCTTTTCTCCAGGTTTCCCTCGCTGATTTCCTGCCGTGGTTTGTGGTGTGGGCGATGCTGAGCAGCTCCTGCTGGTCCAGGGATGCACTCCCAGGCTCTTCCTTTCCCTAAACAATTCTCCTTGCAGAGGAGGAAGAAGCAAAGCCCAGGGCAAGGCCAGGAGTCACCGTTGGATTAACCCAGGCTGGGTGCAGGGGCAGGAGCACAATGAGCCCTCATTACAGCACCCATTAATGAGCAGGCTTTGGTAATGAGCTGAGCCTCTCTCTGCCCCCACCTGCAGCCACTAAAACGTTAAAAGGAGGAAAAACCAGTCTCTATCTCCTGCTGTGGGCGGGCCTGCCAGCCTTATCTCATCTCATCTTCGGGAAACCAAGCCCTGGGTGATGGTGCCAATGCCGGGTGAGGGCACCATCCCCTGCCCGGGCCGGGGGCACTTCCCCTGCACCCCCTCCCCGTGAGGCTGGAGCCAAAGGGCTGAGCTTTATCTAAAACGTGCATTAAATCTGCTGCTGGGCCCTGGGATGTGCGTGCAGCTCACTGTCCCTCACCTGCCATCACACCCCCGGTGCCTAAAGCTGTCCCCATCCGTGCCCCGAGCTCGTCAGGGCCACCACACCCGGCCCAGGGGCCAATTAATGAATTAATTGGGGGCTCTGGAGGTGGGTGTTGGGCTAAGCCATGCCGTGCCTGCCTCCTTTGAGCCCGCTCACCACGAGCGCCAGAATTTAAGGGCGTGTTTAAAACATCCCCTGCCCAGGTACAGGCGTTTGTCCATCCTGAGTGCCAGGGGGAGCACCAGAAACACAGCGAGGTGGGAAATTGCCTGGGTTTAGGAGGCCGTGTTGGGGTTTGACTCCTGGGGTGGGGGCTGGAGGGAGCTCCTGGCGTTCCCTGCCTGGATCAGGGCACAGCATCCAGGCAAAACTCAGCCCGTGCCCACCTGGGAGCTCGGATTTGATGCCCAGCTGAGGTGGGTGGTGCTGGGCATCAAATCTGAGCGCCCAGGTGGGCACCAGGCTGGTGCTGGGCCCAGGTGTCCTCATCAGCTGAAACAATTTGAACTGAATGTAATACAAAAGGGAAGGAGATAAGAAACTGCTGGGACCTAATGAAGGTAAGAGCTAAAGAATATATTGGGAATATGGAAGTGCTGAGCCCTTCTGGGCAGGGAAAGGAGCTTCCACCACCTAGTCTGAATTAAAAATGAGGATTAAGGAATCCCTGAGCTTGTGTTTTCATGGATTTCAGGGCACACATCACCTATGGAGAGGTGTGAGAGCGAGGTGAGAGTGGCAGGGACTGCAGCTGATGGGATGGGGTGACACTGTGGTACCCACCAGGAGAAGCTTATCAAGACCCATTTTTATCAGCCTGGGTGTTTGTGACCCACTCCTGACCCGACCCAGGTGTGAACCTGAACCCCTGCAGAAGGCTGAGGTGTCCTGGCCAAGGCAGCTGCAGTTCTGCAGGGCTGAGCTCCTGCCAGGCACCCGAGCAGGGAGTGCTGGGGGTGTCTTAATCACACTTAATCACATTTTCTGACTCCTCCATCACTGCAGAAACGTTGTTTGGGTTTCCAAGAGGCTGCTAATTCCTTATCACTCTTGTTTTGTGTTATTTGCACTTCAGAGATATTTCAGGAGCTGTGTTTGGATGGCCCTGGGGGGGTTATGTCCTTGGATGGCTCTGGAAGCAAAATGTCTGCTGGGGGAGAGGTGAGGAGGGGGGCAGGGACAGTGATACATCATCAAAGCTGGGCTTTAGGGGGAAAAGGGGCTGGGGGTTGTGAGGTGTTACCCTCAGCCATTTGGGCACGTCAGTGTTGCTGCCCCTGGATTTTGTGTTAATTGGGATTTTTCTTTGTATTTTTTTTTTTTTAATGCATCTGAAGGTATTCTTCAAGCCCAGCTTAGGCAGTTGTGTAACCCCTTGGATTCTCAGTTTTCCTGGAAAAGGGAGCTTTTAGCTGCTTCCCCTGAGGAGGAAAACAGGAGATGACAGCACTTAATGACGTTCCAAGCGGGAATATTAAACACAGTTTGGAGCAGAGCCCCCGTTTCCCCAGCCCCAGGTGTCTGATCCCCAGGGCAGCAGCTCTGTGGGTGCTCCCCGTGGTGCCAGGCGCTTATGGCATGGGCAGGGGGCTGGATGTGACCCCCGTGTGCCACCAGCAGGGCTGAGCTGTCCCTGGGACACACCTCAGCCTCAAACGCTGCCCTGACACGATGTTGCTCCATCAGATGTTGGGTCTTGGCAGGAACTGGGATGGAATTTTGCACCCCAGATTAACTCCCCATCAATGGGACAATGGCACAGAAAGTTAAGGAGTTTCTTGCTGTCCCTGGTGAATTTCAAGTATTTTCTTTGGCTTTGATGCATCATTGAAACCATGGGAAAAGCAGGTGGAAAGCTCTGCACGCGTGCTGCTGCAAGGAGTGATTGATATGATGCTCCCAATTACACTTAATTGTGGTTATCCTATTAATAACAGCCTCGTTCTGTGGCACACACCTGCCTCTCCACGGGAAACACTGCTAGCATCACTTAAAACACCAATTACACGTGATGGAAAAGCAGCAATTAAATCCACTAAGCCTTGTCCAAATAATTATTTCATTTTCCTGTACTATTTTTAATATTATAAAGGCAATTTCTTCAAAGCAATTCTTTGATTTGTGTGATCTCATATTTATCCATGTGGGAACATGGGTGGAGAGCAGGCCTGGGTTTGCAGGGATTTATGGAGAGGAGGATGCATGGTTAGGGTAGGAAAACCCTCATTTTAAGCTTTCAGTGTTCAAAAACAGTGTGGATGTGGCATTTAGGGACATGGGTCAGTGGTGGCCTTGACAGGATTATTGCACTTGATGGTCTGAGAGGGCTTTTCCAGCCTTCATGATTCCATGGTTCTGTGGGGAACAGGCTGGTGACGTTCTCCAGGTGTTTCTGGTTCCAAGCAGTCCAAGTTTGAAGCACCTGGTGAGGCCCAAACGAGCTGGGTTTGCCCAGGTGGGTTTGTGGCTGGGCAGAAGGTCTCCTCTCCCAGCACGGGAAAAAAGGGACCTGCCACCCTGAGACAGGGAACAGGGAAGCTTGAAAGACGATTAACACAGAAGATAATGGAGTTAGAGCATTTGGAACCAGAACTCTGGATAAAATCGAGGTAAATTTAATTCCCGCCATGAGGGCTGCTCAGTAGTGATGGAAGAGCCGGTGTTGGGCGCTCTGACTGTGCCCGAGGCGAGGCAAGGTGTCCTCTTGTCACTGTGGAAGGGACCTTGGGGATGATGTGGCTCCAGCCCTCGGTCCCTTGTGGGGGACAGAGCGCGGGGCCCTCAGAGCGCGGGGCCCTCAGAGCCCGGCCTGCGGCTCAGCCTGCGGGGCCGGGGGTGCCGGGGCTGCGTGGGACGGGCCGGGGCCGCGGCCGCGCTTCCTCCGATTGTTCTGCTCGCCGGAGCGGGGCGGGGACACGGCGGGGACACGGCGGGGACACAGCGGGGACAGCGACCCCCGAGAGCTTCGTGCGGGCATCGCCCCCAGCCCCGAGCAGCTCCGGCGGGACAGCGCGGCCGGGCCGGGGCGGCGCCGGGCGGGCGGGGGGGCCGGGCCCGCGGGCGGGCGCTCGGCGATCCCGCAGCGATCCCGCAGAGATCCCGCAGCGATCCCCGCGGCTCGCAGCGCGGCCGGCACCGCACGGAGCGGCCGCTTCGCCTCGCCTCGCATCGCTCGCCGTCGGTGCCGTGTGCGCGCAGCGGCGGCGGCGGCCGCCGGGCGGGCCCCGACGGGACGGGGCTGCGGGGGATGCGCGGAGCAGCGCGGCCCGCGCCGGGCCCCGGCGGCCGCCCCCCGAACCCCGCTGCCCGCAGGCGGGCGCCGGGGACGGCCCGAGCCCGGCTCGGGGGGGCCGCGCCGCCGCCCCCTGAGCGCTCCGCCGGCCCTGCCGGGGCTCCCGGGCCGGGGCCGGCGGGGAGCGCCCGGCGCAGCCGGGAGGGCGGCGGGAGCGGCTCCCGGAGCGGGGCTGCTCTCTGCTCTTGCTTTTCAACTCCCTCTCAGGAGCTCACACCTTCGGGCGCTTTTAAAATTTTTATTTTGTTATTCTTTTTGGTGTTTTAAAACTTTTTTTAGTTTTTAAGATTTTTTTTTTTTTTTTTTTGTTAAAACATTTCAACTTTCCGACGCCAGTGCAGAGTTTTGCCCTGATCGCCGGGACCGCGTGAGCGTGCGGCGCCGAGGCCATGCGGTGAGCGAGGTAAGAGCGGGGCTGGTACCGGGACCGGCACCGGGACCCCCGAGCCCCGTCCCGGGCTGGGGCTGGGGTTGCCCCCGGAGCCGCGGCTTCAATGAGAGTGAAGCGTCGCATCACTGCTCTTTGTGCTCTGACCCCATAAATCCGTGTCACCCCCGCGCAGGTACCTGCAGGACAAACCCTCTTGTCCCCCAGAACGGTCACAAAGCCGCGACGTTTGGATTAGTTTCGGAAAACCTCCTTTTTTTATAGAACATCACGTGGGAATCTTTTCTTTGTTGGGGTTTTTGGCTGTGTTGGAGCTGCTGAGGAAGCACCAGCCCGAAGCTGAGCGGGGCAGTTCCTGCCGTGGCCCGGGTCTGGGTTTATTTTCCGCCGCGTGTGTCGGAATTGAGCGCTTTGAGCCGGGTTTACACCCGTGTGAGCTCCCGGGGAGCGGGGTCACTGCTCGCCCAGGGTGACTCAGGGCGCGTTTGAGTCCCAGGGAACATTTCTGTGGGCTCTGGTGGGAGTTCCGTGCTTGGGAGCATTTGCTTATTACTGCTTTTAGTGGTTTTGGGGAAGCTGATGGAGAGAAAGTCTCGCTCAGGTGTTCGCAGAGCCTGGCCGGAGAGTCCCTGTTCCCGCCTCCACCTTGGTGCGTTGGTTTTACACCTGAACATTTATGAGATGAGGGATTTCAAAATGCGGGGGTTAATGGCTGATATCACCTCCCTGCTCCTCCCTCGGCGTTTGTTATAAAACAAGGCACGAATCCTTCCCCGAGTGACGACAGATCCCGGCAGCGGCTCCGTGCGGGACCGGGCTGCGGTGCCCGGGACAGCCCCGAGCCCACGGGGCTGGCTCCTTACAGCCGATTAAACCCTCGCTCTGCCGGCTCCAAACTGCTGCAACTGTTCAAATCAAGTATTTATGGAATGCTGCTCGCTCCCTGCCCGGTATCGTCTCTGATTGGCTTTGTGGAAAGTAGAATTGCCAAATTTAGGTCTGTTACAGTAAGTGCTGGAGCAGGTGGATGCTTTGCTGGAGCTCCTGCCCAGAAGGTTTGGGTGCCCTGCTCCAGTGCTGCTAGGACGGCTCATTCCAGAGGCTTTTGCTGCCTCATTGACCAGAGAGGGACTGGGAGTGGTGAATTTCTGCTGTGCCACCTCGTTTTCCTGGAATTAATCTGATTTCTGTGCATTACAAGGAGAGCTGACCGGGTGTTTGTGTTGGGTGGAGAGGGAACACTGTGCTGCCACCCCTCCTTGGTGTCCAGGGAAGTTCCAGACTCAGAGCCACCCAAGTCCCCCTGTGTGACACTGAGGCACCCACTGTGGCCTCAGGGAGGGCTTTGTCCTTCAGAGGGGTGACAGTGACCTCTCTGCCTTGCTTTCCTCCTGCCCTAGGAGCTGTCCCAGAGCTCAGCAGCTTGTCCAGGGGGACTCCAGGAGCTCTGGGTGGTGCCATCACTGGCACAGGTGCAAAGGGCTGGTCACAGGGAAGAAGCCACTGATGGGTAGGAGGAGGAGGCAGGTGCATCATTGCAAGGGGAGGGAAAATGCATCCCCTCCTGATAAATTCAGCTGGAAGTGCTGCAGAAGGGTCTGCTTTGGAAAGATGAGTCTGGAAACTATGCTTGAACTAAAAGCCACCGGTGCAACAAGTTGATTTCTGGTCCTCTGCTCCATTTTTGGTTCATCCCACACTTGTTTTAAAGGTTATTTCTTCCCATCCTGGTTCCCAAGCTCTGGAGGCTCCTGCCTGCTGTTATTGCTCCTTTTCCTGAGTGCTGATTGCTCTCAGCCATCCTGTTCAGTGGGGTTTTGTTTTCTCCAGCTTGCAGGCTCCTCTGAAACTTCCAGGTGAAGTTCAAGAACGGGTTTGCTTTTCAATTTACTTTACTAAGCCTCAGCAGTAGTCTGGGACATCCCAGATCTGAGTCAGGGAGCTGAAAACCCCACAGTTAATTACTGGAGCCCAGTGCCACTTGGAGCAGTTACTTCTGCCTGCATTCCTGCTGCTGTATTTGTGTCTGGTGATCCCAAAGACTTCCCCAATTTTTGCATATGAGCCGATTTAATAAAATTCCTCTGCCTCAGGATGGGTGGGAGCTGCTCCCACCCCCGCCCCTCCATGGGCCAGGTTCCTGCTGGCACCACGAGCCGGGGATGTCACCATGTGCTGCCTGTGGCCCCCTGCCAGCCTTGTTTCAGGGCATAAACATCACCAACTTAGATTTTGTGGGGGTGTTTTTTATGAAAAGTTTGTTGCATTTGGCCTTCTTGCACCCAGCACGCAATAGCTGTGGGAAGGAGGTTATTCCTGGCTTGGTGCTGACATTAGGACACACTATTAATTTTCCGTTAAATGACAGATTTATTGGAGTTTTCTTCATCTGCACGGTCTGACCTGAAAACCTGAGCTGGAATTTGCCAGAAGGGGGCATTTTGCAAACATCACAAAGGATTTTGGTGGTGGGGAGATGAGCAGGGTGAGCTCAGCTGGAGGATTAGGCAGCGATGTGTGTCAGGGAACCGCGGAGTTTTGGGGGAAATTCTTGTGCAAATAAACACCAACAAATGAATTTTGGGTCATTTAGGGCTGAGTGCAAGGAGGCCAGCTCCCAGTCCCACTGCAGCCTGCTGGCTCCAAGTAGTTGGTAAAATAAGAAACTGTGAAGTAGCCTTGGATTTTTTTTTTTCTCTGAGGAAACTCTTTAAAAATGTTTTTCCAGTTATCTCCCAGCAATTGTTTCTTGCTGTAGGTTGAGCTCTGAGAGCTCTGGTGTTCTTGCATGAGTTTTTTCTGCTGTTCCTCTCTGGAAGGAGGGTGTGGAGCCCACAGCTCTGTGTTCCCTCTGTTGGAAGGTGCTGCTGAGCTGCCCGTTGCTCATCCTGCCCAGTGCTGCCCAGTAAGGCCAGTCCTTCTCTGGGGCACACCAGGAGCTGTGCTGGGCTCTGGGGTTGGTTTTTTTGCAGGGGGTGTGTGCTGGATTTGGGGTCCCAGGCAGTGTGTGTTACCAGCCTCACCAGCTCTGTCCTCCCCTCTTCTGTCCCCATCCCAAACCCAGAGTCCTCCTTAATCCTGGCATCAAGGCTTGGCTTTCTCTGCCCTTCAATATTTACCATCTGCAGGTGCAGGGGGATTTTAAAAGCTGCTTGGGGTCATCCCTGCCCTGGTGCCAACAGCCTGGGCTGGTGGGAGCTGCTGCGTGGGTGGGATCCTTGTCCTCTCTTCAGCCCTGGGGAGAACAAGGCAGAGGCAAATTAGGGGAGCTGATGGAAAAAATGGGGTGAAAACCTTGTTTCTGTTTCCCTGGTTCCCTCTTTGATGTGCCAGCTGCTGGCTTACAGTTTGTTTGCTAAATCCAGCAGGAAGGGACTGGATTTGGGCACTTGTGTCCGTTCCAGGAGGTCTCATGGAGGTGCTGGAGCATCCCCAATGGTTCAGGATCATGCTAAGCCAGGCTCAGGTGCCATCACCCGTTTCCTGAGCTTTCTCCTCCTGCAGTAAATGCTGATCTCTCTGCGCATCCAGAGTGATGGGCTTCCTGGGGTGATGGGGAAGGTGTGCAGAAATAAAACCAAATCTTAAAAACACCTTCTTGCTACTCCTCCCTTCTTCCCAGGCTTGACTTCTCTCCCAGTTTCTTCCCTTTCTCCCCCTTGGAGGTGCAGGGTGATGGAGAACGGTGGCTGTGGCCAATTCATCCCACCTTGGCTCTGCCCCTCCTTCCTTCTCAGGGCACTCCTCCCCTGCTCCAGCCTGCGATCATCCTCCATTCCTGCTTTGCTATAGGAGCTTGTCCTTGGCTTTTCTCAGGGTTTGGGGCTGTGCTGATCCCTCGTTCCAGACAGAAGCTCCAACACTGGAGCATTTTGGCTGCAGTTGCAGCCTCTGGTGCCTGATGCCATCAGCAGCTCTGTCCTTGCTGCACCTGTGCCATCTTTCCAGGAGAGATGGAGAGATTTCCATGAGCCTCCCAAGCCCCAGCCTGCTCTGTGCTGCTTTCCCAAGCACAGCAGGATATGAAACATCTGTGAGAGAAAAGCCAGGTCCAGATGTTGCAAGAGGCTGCTGCAGTAATGGATTATCCCCAGCCTGGATGGCTCCTGTTCCAAGCTACCGGTGTGTTTTTTCCCTTCTTCCCAGCCTGGGCTCAGTGTGGTGCTTTCCCTGTTGCCAGAGGAGCATCCCAGAATGGGCAGGAGCCTGGAGGAGCTGCCCTGATGCTGTGTTCCCGTGGCAGAGCTTTCCCAGGGTGTTTTCTCCCCGGAGCTGGCGCGCGCCGCCGCACAGGAAATTCTGGTTGCACCATTATTGCAGAGCCTATTGTTTGGGGCAAGGGCAGGATTCGGGCTTGTTCACATCCTCCAGTGTCTCACTGTGCTGAAAGGATGTGGTGGGGTAGCCAGGGCTGCAGGAGGAGCACAAAGCTCCAAGCTGGGTTTGTGCAGAGTTTGTGCTTAGCCCAGATCTCTGCGTTTGTGACCAAACCTGCCCCTCTGGTTTTCCATGGGAAACCTCGGGGTTAAGGAAAACTTGGAGTGAGGATTAAGCAGGGCACAGTCCTTTGTTGCAGTTCGCAGTATTTTGCTGCTCAGCCCGCTCCTGTCTGTGGATGGTATGTGGTGGACACCTTGTGTAGCCAGGTGGGGTGGAGCAGGTGCACCCTGAGGGATGTAAAATCAGGATTTGGGGGATACAGAACCCACTGAGCGTTGCTGGAGATGGCAGCACACGTGGCCTGGCTCTCGGGGTGTGCAGGCAGGCAGAGCACGTGGCAGCTCTGTTTTCACCTGCCACAGCCTCGTGGCGTGACCAGGGCCTGTTCACCTGGCCCTGCCTCAGTTCTTCTCGGGGTGTTGGAGTGAGCTGCTCTGCCCGTGTTTGCTTTTGCTTTGCCTTTCCCCCTGCACTAATCCTGCGGCTTAGATGGTTGGCTTTGATTGCCACCTTTCCCAGGCTGGGCTCTGCGGGCTGCACGGGCTGCTCCTCACTCACCCGTGTGAGCCACAGCTCCTCTCAGGCTGCCTGGGATGTTTTGGCTGCCGGCAGGAGCAGGAGGATCCCAAAGCTTTGTTGTCCTGGCTGTGCAGGGTTGGCTGCTCACCCTCCTTGGGTTTTTCATTCCCTTTTGGCTGCCATCCTAAAAGAGAGAAGGCACCCAACCAGGGCGGGTGTAAAGAGCAAAGCTGCACGTGTGACTGTGCAAACCCAGAGCACTGGGAATATTTCTGTGTCTGCTCTGGGGTGCCCTGACCCCCAGGGGAGCACTGACTTTGACCCTCATTCATGGAGAAAGTGTCCTAGACTTCAAGATAGACAAAAATCCTCAAAAGTGTGAAATAGATTATAGGATTTGGGATTTTTTTACTATGTTGTGGGTGGAAGCAAGATGCAGGGCACAGGGTGTCATCCTGGGTTTCTTCTTCATGCTTCTTCTTCCTCCTCCTTCATGGGTTTGGGTGATGTTTTGTAATTGGGCAGAAAAGTCCTCATTGGGGCTCTTTGGGATGGGTTATTGGGTTAAAAGGGGAAATAATCCAGGTGTCAGTTCTTAACTGGATAGTTTAGTCTTAAAGACCTTGTCACAAGAGACAGTTGGCTATTTTGTGCCTTCTAATGAAAAGCTGTTGAACTCATGGTTGTGAGGCTGTTTCACTAATAAGAAATAATCAACACCTGAATCTGAACATGAACTACCTCCTCAAGTGCTTTCAATCCAGACCCAGAGAAACTGATATGTGACATTCCTGCCCTGCTGCAATGTCACATATCAGTTTCTCTGGGTCTGGATTCTGGTCAGAGCAGAATTCTGGCCAGGGCAGAATTCAGCCTGGAGGTTCCCAGGGCTTTTTACTGAGCTTCTCCTGCCCCAGTAGAGCCCTGCAGGCTGTGCAGGGGGAGGCTGTGCTGGGTTTGTGGAGCAGGGGGGCTGAGCTGGCACAGAAAGGGACCCAAGCAGCCTCAGTGCCGTGCCCGTGCTGCCACGTGCCTGGCAGAGGGACGGGGAGCCTGGCAGCAGCTGTCTGTCCTGTGTCCCTCAGCTGCACAAGCCACGCTGGCAGTGCCTGTAGCTCATCTGCTGCTGCTGCTGCTCTCACGCTGGCACAAGGCACCAGCTGATGCTGTCCTGCTGCCACTGGGCTGGCATTGTCTGCCAGGGCCTCCTGCACACTCAGGGCTTGTTTGAGAGAACCATTTAAAGAACAGTTGAAAGCTGCCCCGTGTCACTCGTGGCTGGGAGGAGTGCCTATTGTGTGAGGGAACAACAGCACTGTGTGAGTGCCCGTCCCCAGCACGGGAGCTGTGTCACTGCAGGGGGAGGTCACACGTCCTGCTGGCCTGTGGTGGCTGCAGAGCCTCCAGAGAGGAGCTTTGGCCAGGCAGCTGGGCTCCACCACAGCCCCCTATGGCCTCCTATGGCCAGGCTGGGGCAGGAGTGGCACCAGGGTCCTGCCTGAGCTCGGCTCTGCAGCTGAGAGTGGGAGGAGGAGGAGGAGAGCCTTCACTGGGTCTTTGGGCAGTGAGAGGTGTTGGGTTTGCACTGGAAGGGTGAAACCCCATCAGGCAACCCCAGGGTCTGTTACCATCTCCCCATCCCTCCCTTGCACTGTAGGGAGCTGGACAACATTCCTGGGTGCAGAGCACGTCCTAAACTGGGTTTGCAGCCTGTACTGGAGCTGAGAAAGGCTCTGGCAGCTGTGAGAGCAGGAGAGCAGCACACCCTGTGCCCCTCTGCTGTCACCCTGGGAGCATCCACTGAGGGATAATGGGGAAAGCTGGGGCAAGCAGCAGGGCCCAGGGTGATGTCCTGGCATTCCACAGAGTGCCCTGTGCTGCATGGGCTGAGTGATGGCAGCAGAGTGAGCATGGCCCATGGTGTGGGTGATGGCAGCAGGGTGAGGGTGATGGCAGCAGGGTGTGGGAGACCCCATGGTCTGGGTGGTGGCAGCAGGGTGAGGGTGGCCCCCGTTGTCTGGGTGATGGCAGCAGGGTTACAGTGCCCCCATGGTGAGGGTGATGGCAGCAGGGTGACAGTGCCCCCATGGTGAGGATGATAGCAGCATGGTGAGCATGGCCCCATGGTGAAGGTGGTGGCAGCAGGGTGAGGGTGGCCCCATGGTCTGGGTGGTGGCAGCATGGTGAGGGTGGCCCCATGGTCTGGGTGGTGGCAGCATGGTGACCATGTCCCCATGGTGAAGGTGGTGGCAGCAGGGTGACAATGCCCCCATGGTGAAGGTGGTGGCAGCAGGGTGACAATGCCCCCATGGTGAAGGTGGTGGTAGCAGGGTGACAATGCCCCCATGGTGAAGGTGGTGGCAGCAGGGTGACAATGCCCCCATGGTGAAGGTGGTGGTAGCAGGGTGAGGGCGGCCCCATGGTGTGGGTGAGACCCCATGGTGTGGGAATGCTGAGCATGGCTGGGGAGGGTGTCTGGGGCCCAGCTGAGCCTGGGGGATGCTCTCTGCACCCTGTGCTCTCTGTGTTTTTCAGGGAGATTTCACACACCGCTGGCTGATGAGTTGACTTTATGTGGTGTAAGTCCTGCCAAAACAATTTCTTCCTGTTATTGCTGCTCCAGTTTTAGAGAAGTGATAAGAACCTTTTGCAGGGACCTGGTTTCTCCCAGGGGCTCTGCTGCTCTGAGCTGGGAGCTTTGAGCAGCAGTTCCCAGAGTGACTTTTCCTCAGTCCTTCAGTTAAATTTCAGAATTAGATTTAGTTAAATGATCTAAGGAATGTCAGAGTATATAGTCTGTAGGGTCTCTCTACAGCCAGATGGATCTGGTTCATTTTGGGTGATATTTCCTATGAATTATCTCTTGAGTTGCTCTTGGAGGTGGTTAATGAAGGGCAAAGACCTTGGAGACAAGGCTTGTGTTAAAATGAGAGCTGAGACAATGTGAGGCTGTGTTTGGATCTGGATTGGAGTTGTAGGACCGTCCCAGGTCTCAGCCCTGCTGCCTTCAGCTGATGGTTCCTCTTGTGACACCATTTTGTTTCCAGTCCTGTAAAGGCAAATTTTTAAGGCCAGACGTTAAATGTTCCAATGGGAATGGGGGTGGATCTTAAACCCCCTTCTGCTTGGTTTTTAATTTGTTTTGAGTGAACAAACAATAGAAAGCAGAGTCACCAGAAATCCAGAATCCTAGAATGGTTTGGGTTGGAAGGGACCTTAAAGAACATCTTGTTCCAGGCCCTGGATGGGCAGGAACACCTTCCTCTGGCAGGTTTGGAGGGCTGCAGCATGGGCCTGTGCCAGGCAGTGCTGGATCAGCTGTGGTGACCCAAGATAAAGGAATAATTCCGGGTTTCCCAGTGGCAAACAGAGCTGGGAGGGCTCCGGTGACTGCTGAACAATCAGGACTGAGCAGGCTGCACTCCTGTTCCTGAGAGAGAGAGGCTGCTGGAGGAAGGAAAAACAGGAAAAAAGGCTGTTAGCCATGGGGTGAGGTGCTGCCCCTCTGCTCAGGGTGGCAGGGCTGTCCCAGCACCTCAGGTGTGGGGGGGGGAGGGAAATGGGGGCCACAAAAGCCCCTTGTGAATGCAAACATTGAGTCATGAGGATTCCGCCAGAGCTGAGCTCTTCAGCTGGGCTGTGCACAGGAGCCTCTGGCCAGGTGTGAGGCTGGAACTGGGTAAATGAGTTGGTGCTTGCAAACAGGGATCCTGCAGAAGGGATCTGCTGCAGCAAGAGCCAAATCTTTGCTTCTGACCCTTCAGGGTTTGGTGTTTTCTCACTCTGGGATGCAGCAGCAGTGCCTTGGAGTAATTCTCCAAGGGCAGGAACTCCTCTGTGGCCTCCCTCTGGTCTTTGTGACTTCTTGACATAATAATTAAAGCCAACTATTTAAATAAACTTTTGTAAAGATAATGAGTTGCATTAGGTAGAAATATTTGTATAAAATGGAAATAAATAATTACATAACCCAGCCTGTTTTGACACAGCTAGAAGCAGTTTTCTCCAAGACACAGATTATTCCATAATTACTCCTTAATGAAGTTCATGCCTCTTTGCTCTGAAGGGTTTGCCCTTGTCCAGAGCACAGGAGGAAGCAGCAGGTTATTTGGAAGTTACATGATCCAGGCTGGCATGTTTGTACTCCTCAAAGCTCCTCTCTGATCAGCGGGGTTCATAAAGGATCGGGGCAATGCCACCAAAAAGGTCTGTAAGAAATCCAGGGAGTCCATTCCTGTGATTTCAGGCTGGAATGTTTGTGTGATAATTGCTCTGTAATCTTTCCAGGCACCTTGCTTTGATTCCTGGAGAGTCTCACCTTTATTTACAGCTACAACATGTGTTAATTAAGACAGTCAAAAAAGAAGAAGTTTTTTTTTGGAAGAGCTTTACTGCAGAGTGCTGCAGGACAGCTCCATGGAACGTGGATTGATTGCTGGATGCTCCTTGAGGCACTGCTCAGAAGATCCCAAGCATTGCCCATCTTCCTTCAAACACACAAAAGGAGGTGCAGCTTTGGCTGGAAGCAGGGAGGAGCCGTGGATTTAGGTGGTCTTGGAGGACCTTCCCTGGTTCTTTCTGTCCCCTCTGCTGAATGAGGATAACACATGGCAAGAAGGAATACTGAGATCCCTAATTTGAGTTTAGTTTAGGCACCTAAATACACTTTGGCACATGTCAGTGGGAAATACGATTTTGGTGTTAAAGGTACAACTTTCCCTCTGGTGATGCCTCAGGTTTGAGCTTTTCTATTTTTCAGATTCTGCGCTGCTTTAGTGTGTGGGTCTGGGCTTCATATGAGGGGATGGTGAGCTCTGCACAGAGCAGGGAGACAAAACAATTCCTGCTCTAGCTGGGACCAAGGACAAATGATCCAAATCTCAGCCCAAGAGCACAAACACCGTGGGCTGAGAGAGAAAAACAAGCAGGATGGGACTGCATGGGCTGGAGCTGGAATGGGACAATGAACTCCAATATGGAAATGGAGCAGAACTGATAAAAGTGAGAGAGCCCATGACCATTTTGTGACCGTTTTGGTTCATCTTGGGTGCAGCCCTGGCTGGGCTCTTGTGCTGCCCAAGGTGCATCCATTGAGGAGATCCTTTTAATAAATCCCTACTTTATTCTTTATCTCTGTCCACTCTCTGCTCTAGATCAGCCTTCACAAGGCATCACTGGGAGGGGGCTGCATTAGGGGTGTCTGGGAGCATTTCCTGATCATGCAGGAGGGTTTCTAGAGAAGCAAAAATCTGGGGCAGGATCTTCTGCAGAGTCCAGCCAAGCAGCCTTCAGAGCCCGCTGCTAATCTGCTCTTTTGCTGGTGTTAGAGGGTGGGGGTTCAGCCTCACATGGCTTAAATTGGGATTTCGAATTGTGGAGGTGTGGGGACACCTCATTTTAAGCTGGATAAATAACAGTTGGGTTTGGTCTGGTGGCTGTGGAGCTGCATTGCTGTAGAGATGGGTCAGAACTTTGTGTTCCTGAGTTGGAAGGGACCCACAAGGATCACTCCTGACCCTGCACAAAACAACCCCCAAAATCACCAAATAACCAAATCCAGATGAGGGGCTGGATTAATTTCTCTCTTCCTTTGCTCCTTTTCTGCTTTTGTACCTGCAGTGGAGGGGCAGGCTGGGAGGGAAGTTCAGCACAGGCTTCTGCCAGGGCTGGAACAAATGAAACAAGGGTGATGCCTTGAATGTGAGGGTCACAGAGATTTCAGTGGGCTTCACTGATTTTCATTGGGGACTTCATTCCTGCCTCCTTCCTGCCCTGCTGCACCTGTCCTGTCAGCCCTGGGGGCTGTGGGGCAGAGGGTCACTGCCTGCCCTGTGGTTTCTGTGTCCACAGGCAGGACTGAAGCACCCACCTGCCCTGTGCCAGGGATGGCTCCTTGCAGCCCAGCCCAGCTGCTCTGTCTTTCAGGCAGAGATTACTTCTGGCACGCTCTGTCAGGTTTCTTGATTTTCTTGCTGCAGGTAGTTGTGAAACAGCAGCTGTTCTGCAAGTGCCACTGCTGGGCTGGCACTCGTTTGCCTGCTCCTGTGGGGAGGAGGGAGAGGGAATTAAGGACAGACAAGAAAAAGAGGGATTAAAGTCAATGGAAGATCCCTCTGCATCTGTGGGAATTGAGTTTTGCTCAGGTTTTCTGCTGGACAAGCCCTTATTCTTTCGTGGTTTTTTTTTTTTTTTTTTTTGAAGCATGTCTGTTGTTTCCTCTGAAGGAAGAAAGGGTCACTTTTTCCACACTGCTGACGTGAGCTGTGAATCACAGTGGTTTTGGGAAGGTGCTGTCACTGGGACCAGTCACCTGTCGGAGTATTTGCTGCCTTCACCCTGATGTCCTGAGGCATTTTGCAGCCCATGTGCCAAAGGGCTGGGTATGACCACAGCTCAGAGTGCACTTCTGGTGCTTCTCCAGGGCCATGGCAGGAAGGATTGGCTCCTTAAAGCTTTGGGTTTCCAGGCAGTGCTGTAGCCTATGGATGGGAGGTGATTTTACTACAGGAAGGAAATGTGTCAGCACGTAGCAAAGATCCAGCACAATGGCCTGAAAGCCAAGGGGGTTCTGCCCTGGTGCTCCAGCCACAAGAAAGGCACAACTCTGGAGGGGCATGCAGGGAGCTGAGCAGGTTCTGTGGATGCTGGCAGTGCTGGGAGCTCCAGGGGAGCTGGGGCTGGTGCTGCCCTGCCTGTGCAGGCACCTGGAGCCTGCGTGGGAGTCCCTGCAGCAGCTGAGCAGGGCTTGAAACCCAGCACAGGCTGGGGTGCCCTGGCTCACTGCACCCTCCACAGGGTGCACATCCTTGCAGACCTCATATCCTTGTCTTTTCTAAGGATTTGCAGCCTCATGCCTGGCTGCTGTGGAGCCCCAGGGCTTTCCAGAGCTGTGGAAGTGTATCACTGCTGCTCAGCATTGGCTGAACACTGTGTCCTATGAAGAATTTAGGTTTGTGTGACATGAGCTGGCAAATCGAGATGTTGTTTTTGCTTGGTGGCAATGTTTGGATATCCACGCTGTGCAATTTCCTGCAGAAACTAGATATTGCCTGCACGTGTTCCCAGCCTGTTTGTGTTTTAAAGCCTGGGTGAAGCTGCAGGTGTGCTGGGCTCATCCTTGGATCTGCACCTCAGAAGGGAAGGCACTTTCAGGGTGACTGGTCCTGTCCTCCCCTGCTTGTGGCTTTTGTATAGACCTTTGCCACACATGGCAATAAATTTGTTTGTTGTTGAAAAAGAGTCATTGGAGAGACTGCAGAATATACAGACTACAGAAAAAGGTGAAACAGAAAGGTGTCTAATACTCAGAACCCAACCCCAGCTCCTTGTAAAAAGATTCAGGGTTTGGTCCTTAAACAGGGACAAAGGGAACCTTCAGCTGCTCCTGCTCTGCTGAGTTTTGATCCCTGGTGAAAAGGGGTGAGCAGCCTTGGGGGGAGCAGGGTGGGCAGGCAGAGGAGACACAGCAGTGTGGCCACCTGTGCCTGCTCAGCCCCACCCCTGGGGCAGGGGCAGGAGGGGAGAAGCTTATCAGCAGTGATGCTAATTGGGTGCAGTGTTGGCTCCCTGCGTGGCTGGCTGGAGCAGTGGGAGCTGCCAGCCTTTGGCAGGGCACAGCCACACTGGGCACACGGGCACGGCCAGCAGAGGCTGTGCTCCCATCCCTTCCCCTCAGCTGCTTTAGTGTCCCTGTGGGATGGTCCTGGAGGGCTGGCCTTGGTCAGCTGTGGATTTGAAGCCTTGGGTTAGGAGATGGGAACAGCTGGGCTGCAGAAATGCAGGATAACAGCAGCATCCCCACCAAGGCATCACCCACCCACCTGCAGGGCATCGCTGTGTGCCAGCCTGGGCTCAGTGTGTGCTGCTGCCTGCTGTGCAGTGGCTCTGGATGCAGATAAGGGTGAGTTTTGCTTGTTGCTGTTGAGGAGGAAAGCAGCAGGAAGGTGTCAGCCTCTGTAGGAGGCACCTTGTGACTTTGGAGTGTTCCGCACCAACCTTGCAAGGGAAAAGTAAGGTGCAGGCAGGTGCCAAACTGTCAAAAGTTCTCTGTGTTATCCCTAAATGTGCCTTTCTGGGGTGAAAAGCCCCAGCCTGAGAGCAGGCCAGGCCTGTGGCAGTCACTGTGGTTTTCTAGAAATACCAGAGCATTTTTTTCATGTGCCTAAAGGCAATTTAGTGCAAGGCCACTGACCTTCCTGAGCTGGATATCCCAGAGTGCTGCAATGGACAGAGGCACAGCAGGTGTCACTGGCCTGTCTGGGACATCACACCTTCCAACAGCCAGAAACTGGATTGATTTTATAGAAAAACAGTGCAGAAGACTTTTCAAGGAATTGTTTGCTGCTGAGGGCAAAGACACTTGTACACTTGATACCTGAGGCTCTAAAGTGACACTTGTCACCAATTTCAAAGCAAGGCAGGGAGATACCTCACCTTGCACTCAAAAAGCTGTGCTGGATGAGGTGGGTTTTCCACAATGAGGTGCCTGGGAGTTGAGAGCCAAGCAGCCCCTGCCCAGCCCTGTGTTTGTATGGTTGTGTTCAACTGCTCTGAGGAAAAGGGGAAAGGAGGACAAGGGTAAATTCCACCCATGCAGCTGCCTGACAGGAACAGGTCACTTGGGATCTGTTTGGAGGTAGAAACAGGGCTGGAAGTGAGACAGTGAAGTAGAGGTAAGGAGTTCTTTGACATCACCAGGGCCACATCAGGGAGTTGCTGAGTAACCTGCTGAAATAATCCCTGAAAATGTTTGAGCAGAACGGGTTGCTGCCTGTGCTCCGAGTCTCTGCTTGTGAATTTGGGGCTGGCGTTGGCACCCAGCTCTTTGTTTCTAATCCTGATCTGAATGTGCTGAACCTACATTAGCAGAGAATCCCAGACTGGGAGGCCTGTAACTATGGCAGTGTCCTCCAAACGTGACCCTCTGCTGCTCATCTCAGCGCTGGCACCGGCGGGTGCTGTGGAAGGTGGCACTCCTTTCTTCTCATAGTAATTCCATGTCAAAGAGGAAATATAAATAAACTCCCCAAACAAAAGGAGCAAGGAAAAAATAATTCTTTCAAACATTTGAGCAGGAACAATAGGGTAGGATATGCACTCTCTGGGGAGGGGTAATGGCTGAAAGCGATAGGAGCACAGTGCTGCCTTGGTCTGTACCTAGCTGGGCTCAGCGAGGATTATTTATAGCAAATGTTATGGCAGAAGCATGTGTGACCTGCAGGCTCCCAGCTAGGGGAAGAGCTTTCCTGTGCTGTCTCTGGGATACAATAGACAATTATTTAGACACTATCTTTGTCTCGAGATATAAACAATTAAACGCTGGCTACTGATTTCTGCTCTGATGTTCAGACCGTGCTTTCTTGCTTAGGGATTTGTGGAGAAGGCAGGGATTTTTAAGAAATGTCACAGCTGTGAAGTTCCTGAGGCATCTCTACCAAACTGACTAGTTGGGAATGCAGAGCAATGTCACAAGCGCCACGAAGTTGTTGCTTCCCAAAGGCTGGCAGCCAGTGGTTCAGTGTTGTTCAGCTGACATTAATGGGGTGTGGATGGGTGTAGACCCCTGAATCTGCCTGTTCCATTGTGTTTTGGCTCATCACTATGGTATTAAAGTACCTACAGCTGCTACTGGATAGTAATTAAATGTTCTTACATATAATTAACTGCTTTCAACTGACTGCTGAACAGCTTAAATAATCTACATGTAATGGCAGATATTTTGGTATTAGAATGGTGACAGTTGGTGCCAAATAGCTGGAGAGGTTGGGGAAACAGCTATTGTGCATCAAAACAACCTTGTGCTGGCAGATGACTCCTCCTTCAGGCTCCCTCCTTTTCCTGGGGGTCCCTGTCCATCCTGGCTGCCAGTACCAGAAGGATCCTTTTGGATCCCTTCAGGACTCACCTCAGGTTTATCTTCTGTAGAGCAGAAGAATTTAGAATTGCAAAAAGGGGAGATGTGTAAGGTGCTGCTGCTGTGGCTCAGTGGGCAGAGGGTGAATCTGCACCTGCAGTTCCTGGATCAGCAGTGTGGATCTGAGGAACAGTTTAGCACAGGTGCAGTGCCAGAGGTGTATGGGCTTTGTGAGAGGCTTGGTCTGAAATCCACCTTCAGCAAGAACTGATCTATTATGTTCATTATTTCATTCCAGTTGTATTCCAGGGATTTTAGATCTCTGTCTTTTTATCTGGAGCTTCTGCTCAGCTTGCACAAGGAGCTGGCTGCTGGCTCTCTCTCCTTCCCAGTGTGTGTGAAGCTGATCCTGGCTTGGTGTAAGGTTTTAGTGCTCTGTGTGCTGCAGAGGCCAGGGCTGGTGCCCTGTTCAGCTGCCTGGCAGCTCCCTGCAGTGCCAGCCCATCTCCAGTGTGGAGCTGTGGTGTTTGCAGTGAGCTGCTCCCTGCCTGGCAGCACCAGCCCCAGCCCAGTTTGTCTGACAGATGCAGTGGAGCAACTCTCTCTCCCCTCGGCCGCAGGCAAAATGAGTCTCCTGCTCTAATTTCATTGTGTTTGGCCATCTCACAAACTCTAAAGCTCCCTGAAATGGGAAGGAAGTAATGTTTAAATTATACATGAGTGAACTGATTTACTCAGCCTGAAGTTTTGAGTTCCGTCCTTATAAATACAGGGCTGGAGCTATCAGTCTGTGCATTCATCCGTCTGCCTGGTGGACATTGAATTAGCAGGAGCACAAATGCAGATCCAGGACTGTAAAAGCTTTGGCTTAAACCAGTGCAAACCGTGTGGGGCAGATGCTGCTGCCACAGGGAACGTGTCATGTTTGCCTGGGGTTATCTTGTCTGCTAGTCTGCCCTCAGTGATGGAGCAGACCATTGCTGCAGGGTCCCTTCTGCCACTGGCAAATGGCGAAGTCACCATCCCTGGAAATATTAAAAGAGTGTGTGGATGTGACACTTGAGGACATGGTTTAGTGGTCAGGGTGGTGGTGGTGGTGCTGGGTTGATGGTTGGAATCGATCTTGGAGGATCACAGAAGCATTAACCTTAATGATTCTGTGATTCTAAATTCAGTGTTTTGATAATGTCTGTCCATTCCTGACTAGGAAGGGATTCAGACTGCTCCTCTGTCTGTCTCCTGCTCCTAATGGAGGGGTTTAGCTTCCTGTGGAAGGGATTTTGCAGAGCATGTGAAATGCTGGTTCAATTCTCTGGTCACTTCCTATGGGCACGGGCCCCGCGCTCCTTGGGGACCCCGGTGCCGGAAAGTCGTAACTGCGCTCGCTGATGGGCTGGAGATCCCTTTTGCAGATGTTTCACCCAGGTCTCTCCTTCCACCTCGATTGAAATAAATGAACAATCAAGCTGCAGTGCTGCCATGCCTGGCCAGGGCCCAGCAGCAAACCGTCCTCCTTGACCCAGAAACAGAGGATGCTGGATTTTTGTAGGGGTTGCACTGGTTTGTGGGGTGGGGATCTACCAGGTGGGCAGGGACTTGATCATCAGGCTGCATCCTCAGGGTGTGCTCTGTGAGCAAACACAGCTCTGCCCTTGGTCCCTGGATGTGGCACCCAGCAAGTCTGAAATGTCTGCGGAGACATAAACAGAAAGGGGGAGAAGTCACGATTCTCTCCCTATTTGTTTGACCTAAATACATTGAAGTAACTGTACCCCCATGAAAGAGATAATTTCCTGACGCTGGAGAGCTTAACATCTGTTTCCTCCCATTTTTTTTCAGTGGTAGAACATGGTAACGGAAGAACTGGCGGGGTTTTTTTTCCTCTTTTTCTTTTGTATAGCAAGAGGCACTGCATGCTTGGGCTAAATACGCTCTCGGAGAGCAGACAGGTTTCTCTCAAGGGTTATATGATCATTTGTTCTCTATTTTCTCTCCTTCCTGCCTCCCCCCGCCCCTCCTGGAGAGGAGCGGATACAGCGAAGCCCAGGCAGGACTTCCTTAGCTCAGCCATGCCTCTGGCAGGCTGCGCCTCATGCCCTCTCCCTGTCACCCCCCTTCCCTGAGAAACAATGGCCAAAGGCTCCTTCTTGTTTGTTGTTTTGGATCCTGCAGAGGAAGAGCCGAGTGGAAGATCGTGTCCCCGGGGGCCCTCGGTGCATTCCAGCTCTGGCAGCGCCCGCCGAGGCTGTCGGCGCCTGGGCCACACCGGCCCCGGGTCTTTTGCTCCAGCCTTGTGCTGCTTGGGGGGACACTGGGCTTAGAAGCAAATTTAGCACTGCTGAGGGGTGAGAGGAGAGGGATGGAGAGCCTTGGAGGGGTGTCTGGAGTCACTGCTCCACAGTGAATGCAGATCCTGTCCTTGGAGCATCCAGCACAGCGCAGGTTGTCACAGTGCCAGGAGGAGCTGGGCTTTACTGCCGACTGTTCTGACATGGTTTGAACCCCCCAGCTTCTCCTTTGCACATGGGGGCACTGAGCCTCAGACCCTCTCTGCCTCTGGCTCCAAAACCTCCAGGATGACCTTGGATCTCTCCAGGCGCTTTGAGGCAGCAGCTCTGTGGAGGAGAGCACAGTGTCTGGCATGTGATCCTGTCTAGGCTGCCCCAAGGGCAACCCCACCACCAATTTCCTCTTTGTTCCCTTCAAAGGTTTGTTGTTTCTCAGGGCCCCAGTCAAAATAGTTCTTTCCAGTCACTTGATAGAAGGGATTTACCATTTGCCTGGGACCTGGAATATCCCACAGCACCAAGGGATCCTGGAAGCACAGAATTATTTGGGTTGGAAGGAACCTTTGAAACCATCTTGTTCCACTCGTGCCATGGGCAGGTACACTTTCCACTATCCCAGGCTACCCCAAGCCCAGTCCAGCTTGGCCTTGGACACTGAAGAAGATTTTCGGGATTGTGTGGTGCCTGCCTGGCAAACAGCCTGAACTGTGTGCTGTTAAATGAGCAGTTTCTTTCCATCATTAGGGTCTCTTGAGAAAACTCAGCCTGGATCAGGCTAATCCTAATTTCCTAACTGATGCTTCCTTTCTAGTAGGTCTTCCTACCCTGCTGCCTTTGGACCTGGTGTTGTGGTTTAGCCTGGTTAAACAGCTTGGCTTTGCTCTGCTTGTGGATAACTTGTGTAGGGCAGCTCAGCAGCAAGAGATTGCCCATAGAAAGTGTCACTCCCTGAGGGGTGGCTTGTGACAGCCCTGATTGCTTGGGCCTGATTCAGTGTCCTTTAAGTCTATGAGAACTGTCAACTTTAGTGGGTGTTCCCTGGGCCAGTGCTGTTACTTCTGCTGGCTGTCTGCTAAATCACACTGAAAAGGAGCAAAATTGCTCTTACTCCCACCTGTATCGTGCAGGAAGAGCCTGTTGCCAAGGGAATGTTGTGCAACCACGAGTGAGATACAGACACCTATTTCTTTCTTAGAGATTGGGATAAGGCAAAAAATATGGAAAGAATTTGGAGGGAGAGTCATGGCTGTAGATACAGATGTTTGTGTAACACACCTGGTGCCCTTGGCTGGGGATTTTATTAATCTCAGTTTATTCATCCTCCTCAGTGACCTGGAAAAGGAAAGTGAATTTTCAGAATGAAGGGCTGCTCCTTTTGTGATGAGAAGAGCAGGGCAAGGCAGGGACCCACACAGCCCCTGTACACTGGAGCTGTTGGCAATGTTTGGTTGATAGCTGGAATTTTATAAAACCATCTTCCCTTCCAGGTGAGATTCTGTGTGTTTTGGAGAGCAAACACGTGAGCCTTTGGTCTCCAAACCTGACTGAGCCACCCTCCTTAGGCTCAGGTAATGTGTGGGCAGTGGAAGAGGTGGAAGGTGTAATTGTGTTTTCTGTGGTTAAAACCCTGCTTGAAGTGAAGGTAGTCCCAGCTCAGCTGCTGGGTGGTGACTTGCTACGATTTGACATCTGCAACTGCAGCTCAAGGAGGGGAGAAATAAACATGTGGTTGACGAGTGGTGTAGTTTTCTGACTAATAGCTGTTCCCACAGCGTTTCTTCAAAACCTCTTTCCCCTGCACCCCAGAAAGGTGAGCAGTGGTTCATTGGACACTCTCAGGGCTGCTTTCCTCCATATTCGAATTTTATTTTGTCATGATGGCCTAAATGCCCCCAAGGCCCTGTGGTTTGGTTGGTAAAGCCACCTTTGCCCTGCTTGGCTGGGGGAAGCACAGGTTGCCCCAGGCAGCTGCTGCAGGTGTTTGCAGAGCAGTGGATGCTGTGTTCAGCAGCTCCTGCAGGCACTGCAGCACAGCAGATTTGGGCTCCTGCTTAGGGAACACTGAAGGAAGGGGGCTGAAATTTGCCTCGAGGGTGGGAGGTTTGCTCTAGGTGAGGCAGTGCCAGTCCTGGGGCTGGAGCTGGCTTAGGGGCAGTGCTGGGCTGTGGGCACTGAGGAGGCTGTGCTGGGAGTTGGCTCCTGCCAAGGTCAGCCTGTGGTTTTGATGCCTTCAGTTTTAGTTTTCGTGTTTTCCAGATTCTGTACTGCAATGGTGTATAACGCTGAACTTCACATAAAGTATTAGCAGCTCTCCTCACAGCTCAGTCACACAAAACAATCTTTTTCCAGCCCCAGAACCAAGGACACCACTGCAGCTTCAGGCCCAAAAAGTGCAAACAACAGAGAATTGAGGAGAGCAAACTGGGAGGGTGGGACTGCAGAACCTGGAGCTGGAATTGGACAATTAACCCCAATATGGAAATGGACCAAAACTGATAAAAGTGTGAGAACTCGTGACCCTTGTCCAGCTTGGGTGTAGCCCTGGCTGGGCTCTTGTGCTGCCCAAGGTGAATCCTGTGAAGGCCTTTTAATAAATCCCTACTTTATTCCTTTAACTTTGTCCAGCCTCTGCTCTAGGACCCTCTCAAGGCATCAGTTTCAGTGTGTGCAGTCCTGCAGGTGTGACTGGGGGGAATTCAAACACCAACAAGGTGGTTTTGAAGAAGAAGAGAGGTTCAGGTGAGGCTGTGGTGGAAGGGGTTGAAGAGGAGGAGCTGAACACTGGTCACAGAATGGGTCCCCTCTCTGCTCAGAGTGCTCGGGTCTGGCTTCATAGTAGCAGCTCTAATTTACATCTGCTTTAAAGCTGCTTAAAAAAAAATAATACAACCCCTCCTTATTTAATTTTAAAGCCACCCATGTGCCCTGTGATTCTGGATTCTGTTGCTTCTCTGGGGAGGGCTGTGCAGGATCTGTCCCTTGTTATGGGCTCTCTTTTGCCTGCCACATGAGGAACAGCCTGTCTCCTCTGTGCTAGCATCCCTCCAAAGACTTCACAGGCAAGCCTCTTCCCTTTGAATCTTCTTTCCTCATGCAGGATCCACCCAGCCAAAAACAATAAAACATAAAACTGGAAAGAGAAAACAAACAAAAACCCAGGGCCATTTGTGATTTCTGTCTTTTGCTGCCAGTTGGCTGTACGACTTGAAACGACTGAAGTGCTCTTTTTTTTTCCCCACCACTCCTTCCAACCCATTCCAATGTGTTAGTCTTTAAGTTGCAGCAGGAATGTCTGGGAATAACTCAAATCCCAAAGTGACAGCCTGAGAAATGAGGAGCTGGTCTCCTCCTCAGGCACCAGATGGAGGAACTGTCCTGTTCAACCCTTGGTTTTTTGGGAACAAAAGCTTCTGTGGTCTCTGCAGGGACCCATGGCAGCACAGCTCCAGCATGAATTTCTGCTGCAGGGTTTAAATGGAGGCAGGTGGTGCTGAGGCCCAAAAGTGCCTGGGGAAGGAGGTTCTCTCTTAAAACCTCCATGGTGGTGGGTACAGGAGGCTGAGTAAAGAGACAGCTAGAGCAGAGCATCAGCACTGTGCTTGGGCTGGGTAACTGGGGTGAGACTGGAGGTGCCCACTGAGTTGTAGGAGTGCATGGGGTGTGTGGCAGTGGTGGCTGGGCTGGGGAGCTGTGGGGTGTATCTGGCAGTGGGCATTTGGGGTGTGTAATTGTAGGATGTGCTTGGCTGTATCCAGTGGTGCTGTGCAGATGTGGGGTGTATTTGGCAGTGTCCATTTAGGCTGTGTCACTGTGGGGTGTGTTTGGCTGTATTCCTTCAGGATGTGTAACTGAGTGGGATGTATTTGATAGGGTACATTTAGGGTGTGCAGCTGTAGGGTGTATTTGGCAGTGCCCATTTAGGCTGTGTCACTGTGGAGTGTGTTTGGCTGTATCCCTTCAGGGTGTGTAACTGAGTGGGGTGTATTTGGCTGTGCAGATTTAGGCTCTGTCACTGTGGGGTGTATTTGGCTGTGTACATTTAGGGTGTGAAGTTGTAGGGCATGCTTGGCTGTATCCACTGATGCTGTGCAGCTATGGGGTAGGTATATTTGGCAGTGCCCATTTAGGCTATGTCACCATGGGGTGTATTTGGCAATGCAAATTTAGGCTGTGCCAGTGTGGGGTGTATTTGGCAGTGCACAGTGATGTTGTGTAGCTCTGGGATGCATTTGGCAGTGCCCATTTAGGCTGTGTCACTGTGGGCTGAGTTTGGCAGTGCAGATTTAGGCTATGTCACTGTGGGGTGTGTTTGGCAGTGCCCATTTAGGCTGTGTTACCATGGGTGTATTTAGCAGTGCAGATTTAGGCTGTGTCACTGTGGGGTGTGTTGGGCACAGGCAGTGCCACCAGTGTCTCCACCACAGCCCAGAGCAGAGCCAGCAGCGCCTCACATGGTGAGGTGTTTTTTTGCCCTTTAATAAAGGGCAAAATGGCCAGGAGGAGTGAAGGGGAGATACGAAAAGGTGAGAAGCAGCTCTGTGAGCACTGAGGCTGGTGAAGATGGTGAGGATGAGGTGCTGAACAGGGGGGTGGTCCCTGGCAGGAGTTGTGGCCTGTGCAGGCCCCACACAGGAGCAGGTTCTGGTGGGAGCGGGACCTGTGATGGCTCCACCAGGCAGGAATGGGACCTCTGGAGGCTTCACACAGGAGCAGGAGATGCTCCTGGTAGGAATTGTATCCTGTGGAGCTGATTCCTGGCAGAAATTGTAACGAGAGGAGGCCCCACACAGGAGCAGTTCTCCTGACGGGAACCGTGGCCTGTGAAGGCCGCACGGGAGCCTGGGATAAGTATGAGAAGGAAGGACAACTATCATGTCCCAGCCATTCCTGTCCCAGTTCCCAATCCTTCTGCACCCCTTGGTGGGAGGTAGATCCCCTCAGAAATGGGGAAGTTGAGCCATGGTGGGTGGGGGTAAGACATGGTGTTAGTTTTATCTTTGTTTCTCGTTATCCAGGTTGGTTGGCAATAAATCAAATTGCCAGGGATTGGAAAGGGGTCACTGTATTTTTATAGTAGCCCATCAGCTTTTTCCTCTTATTTCCCCCCTTGCCTCGGGTGGGCAGCACAGTGAGTGGACATCTGGCAGCCCACCACAGCAGCAAACACTCATTTCTGCTACCCTAAGCACAGCTGCTGCCAAAAATGCTTGGCACAAGCCCTGTGGCAGGACTCATGGAAAGCCAGATGACTGTTGTCCATAAAAAAGAGAGATGCTGGTTGTTTCTCTTGGCTGTGCTCTGCTTCCGTGGTGCCTGTGCCATCCCTGGGGGTTTCATGGGCTGTCCCTTGTTAAAGGCAGACATGGTGGCAAGGTAGAAACAGACTTATTTGACTGAATGCAAGGATCATGAGATGCCCAGGTAGTAGCTGCTGCATGAGTAACCTTAGTTTTACCAGAAATAGCAAGTTTAAATGTTTTAAGTAGATCTGGGGCCTGTTCACAGTGCTAGTGTGGCTCTCCTGCTGCTTGGGGGAAAGTGGAGAGTTTCTCCATTGTCAAACCCATGTCTTGGGGGCTCACCATTTCTTTCTTCTTCCTCCTAAGAGTAGGATTGGAAATTGAGGGAATTTAAGCCCGTTGAGTGCCTGGCATGTAGTTCTGCTTTGTAGACAGCAAACCCAGGACCAGCAGACCCAGCCCCATGAAGCTGTAATGTTGAGACAGGGCAGATGTGTTCCAGGGGAAGGGAAGCTTTAGGAGCTGAGCAGGAGTTCAGCTGTATTCCCACAGCTGGTTCAGAGTGGTTTCCATTGCTGCTCCAGATGGAGGAACTGGATTTTTAATCCTGTCCACTGGAACTCACTTGAGGGGAGCACATTTTTTGTAGTGTTGAGTGGTGGCCAAGCAGCTTTCATTGAGCAGACCAGTGCCAGGAGGGATTCCCATGCTGGTGCCATCACTACTGTATGAAAAACCTGGCTTGGATATTCCATGAGTTTTCTGATGTTGTAGTATTTTAGAGTTGCATTGTTTCCAGGAAAAGGCTCATCCTGACTTTTCTTTGAATGGCTGCCTAGAGAGACTGAGCTATTGGGAGCATGGTGCCAGTTCCTGGCAGATGGGGATGGTGGAGATGACAGTGACATGTGCAGGGGCACTGACTGGAGTTTCCTCTCTCCTCTCTGCCATGAACTCTGATGCATTTTGAGTCTCCACGGCTTGCAAAGCGAAGATGTGATTCATGGGATTCTGAGCATATTTTGTGGTAACTTTATTAGTGCAGGAAGTTTATTTGTGGTCACTGAGTGTTCAGTCATTTAAAGCAGATTTAAGTAGCTTTAAAATTTATATGGTTTGGAAGCAAAATTTCAGCCTCCCTGGAATCGATGGGGAAAACTACCACTGCCGCTGGGATGAGGTTTGACTTGTGATGCTTTAAGAAATGTGTTTGACTTGTGATGCTTTAAAAAATTCTTAAAGTTTTCTGCTCTAATTGCATTCCTTTGTTCTTTTCCTTTAAAGTCTTGTGAAGAAAGCAATCTGAGGACCATGCATCCGTGACTCCTGGAACCAGCCTGTGAGCCAGGGCGATGGAAGTTCTGGAGGGCCTCCAGCGTACTGCTTCTGTGAGCATTCCCAATGGATGTGCCAACAGGATTTCCCAAGGAAACATGGAGGGAGGGAGCACTGATGCCTTGGAGGCCTGTGGTGCTGAGCACTGCGCCTCTGGGGACGCAGTCCCCGGTGAGCAGGAGGAAACACACAGGTATAAGAAGACAACCAAGGGCAGCCGGATCTGGAATTTTGTCAGACGAAGGAAAGGACTCTCTACGAATAAAGACAGGCCCCAGTCCATGATTCTGCTGGGAGTTGCCTCTGAGGTGTCAGAATTAAAAAAGCCATCCTTCATGGACAGGGTACGCTCGTCAAAAAAGGGAAGATCCTCCAGGACACCCAAGAACGTGGATTTGAGAGCATCCAAAGTGCAGGATGTGTGTGACCCTGAGGAGGACCTTCATGGCAGTGGGCAGAGAGCTGTCTACAGGGTTAGGAAGCTGGGCGATGGCCGGAGGCCCTCCCGCCACTCCTACGCGGGGTTCATCGAGGATTTGGACTCTTCTTTTGAGGACATAGAGCTGAACATCAGCATTCCTGAACTCGATGCCACTGAAAGTAAATGTCTCAGGGATATCAGTGGCAGATTACACGGTGAGGATAATGACGGTAACTGCCACAGAATACCGGCCAGGAAGAGCGAGTCTTTGAATTTTGAGCACATTAAGAGTCCTGCAATTACAGAAGGGGACAATCAAAAGAGGTGTGCTGTGCTCCCACAGGAGAGCAGGAGAGGAAGGAGCTCTGATGTCTGGAGCTATCTGAAAGGAATTTCATTAGCTAGCAAAGATAATTCAAAGCTCCCAGATCAAAGGGCTGAAACCAATTTCCAGAACATAGAAAATACAACTGATCATTCCGCTTCTTACTTTGACTTTGATACAAGATGTGAGGAAAATCTCAGCCAGCGAAAAAAATCAAACGGTGCTGCCAAAGCCACTCACTTTGGGGGTGTTGTGAGGTTCTTAAGCAGCGTGGCCGAGGCGGCGAGGCGGCTGCGAGGCTCCTCGAGGGCGTTCTCCCCTGATGAGAAGAGGCCGCAGCGCAGTTTCCGGGGCCGCAGGCAGGACGTGGCCTCCCCTAGAGAGGGCTTGGTTATTGAGAACGAGAGCGCCAAGGCCTTCTGCACGGTGGGAGCCTGCCTGCAGTCCCCGGATTCGGGCACATGGGAGAACCTGAGCTTTGAGAGTTTGGGGGGGAAGGAGCCCCTGCAGCACTGCAGAACCACAGATGGGCTGAAAGGCCTTGGTTCCTCTGTCCTGGATAGTGGCAATGACAGGCTTAATGAAACCTCACCTTCTCCCTTTGGGCCAGAGCCATCCATGTCCCAACTGGCAGAGCTTGCAGATGGTTCTTTCACTGAGCTGAACAGCAAAGACCCCTCTGAGGATCTGCTTGAACTTCCAGAGATGACTCTGGCTGAACCGATTGAAGACTTAGGCACTAATCAAGAGGAGACCCAGGTCATGGCCAGGGACCTGCCACCTTCTCATGATCGTTCTGTGAATAGTCTGGATACTGTGGACCTGGCCTGTTCTCCAGCTGCCAGTGGGGACTTCTCTGCAGAAAATGAAGTGCAGACTCACCTTCCACAAGCTTCACCAACTAAATTTGATTCTGGGAATGTGGCTTGTGCCCCAGTGGTTGCTAAAGACATGGATCCATCTCCAACAGTTGCCCAGGAGCTTTCAGAGACAGAACTGGATAATCAGGACTTGAGAAATCCTGAGCTGCCTTTGCAAAACTTGTCTGGAAGTGAGCTGAAGTTTCAAGACACTGGCAGTACCCTGGAGAGGGTCGTGGGCAGGGACCTGGCACCTTCTCCAGATCTTCCTGTCAGTAATCTGTATGCTGCAGGCCTGGGCTGCTCTCCAGCTGCTGATGGTGCCTTTCCTGCAGTGACTGAGGTTCAGGCCCACCTTGCACAGACATCACTGACTAAACGTGATGCTGAGGACGTGGCTTGTGCCCCAGCGATTGCTAAAGACGTGGATCCATCTCCAGCTGCGGCTCAGGAAATTTCAAGGACAGAACTGGATAATCAGGACTTGAGAAACCCTGAGCTGCCTTTGCAAGACTTGTTGGGAGGTGAGCTGGGGATTCAGGACCTGGGCAATACTCCAGAGACATCACAGGCTGTGGGCAGGGATGTGCCACCTTCTCCTGATCTTCCTGTGAATGAGCTGGTGCTGTGGACTTGGACCATTCCTCAGCTGCCAATGGTGACTTCTCTGCAGCACCTGAGGCTCTGATCCACCTTCCCCAGGCAGCTGTGACTGAAGAGAACCAAGACACTGTCAGTACTCTGGAGAAGAGTCAAGTCACAGGCAGGGACCTGCCACCTTCTCACGACATTCCCGAGAATATTCTGGATGCTGCGGACATGGGCTGTTCCGCAGTTGCCGACGTGGACTTTTCTGTAGTGACTTTTTTGAAGTGTTCCACAGTGAAAAGGCAGGGTTTGGAACAGCCTGGTGGCCGCATTAAAAAGCGGGGAACTGCTTCATTTGTGGAACAAAACTCTGTGGAGGTCATGGACAGAGTGGAAGAGTTTGACTGCAGCACGGAGTGCAGGCCCTTCCAGGTGCACGTCTCGAGGATTGTCTCTTCTGGACGCCTCAAGAATGGAAAGGTAGGAGCAGCTTTGTAAGGTTTGCAATAAGACCACGTTGTTGTACATCTCAAAAAGTTGGTTTGCACTGGAAAATATTTTTTTACATCCCTCATTGGGATTTGCAGCTAAGGAGGTTGTTCTGTGAATAGTGGCAGCAGACACAGCTCTTAGATCAGTCTGAGTCTGAGCTCTTAAACCTCCAGAGCTGCTTCTCCTAAGACCTTTCATGTGTATCAGTGTCTCTTGAAGAGGGTGTAGCAGTTTATGTATTCCTAGACACTAGCTTTAGTTTTTTTCCTCTCTGCATTTGGGTTCATTTGAAGTAGAAGCTCCTAAGAAGAGGGGTTTTAGCAAACTGAGAGTTTTGAAGTGTGCTGTGGGCAAACAGAATTCAGCAATTACACTTTGACCTCTGTGATTCTTTACCTTAAATACTTGTAGGAGTGATGGGGTGGGTGATGAATGAGAGGTGGGCAATGCTAGTGGCTCCAGTCATGGCAGGACATTCCTGTCTGGTACAAGCAAATCTTTCGAAGCCCTTAAAATCCTCAGAACATGTAAGTGGACATTGCATTTTCAACTAGGTTCTGGGTGTTACAAATCTGTCTTGTCCAGATTATTGCTATGAGACTTCAGAAATCTTGTGGAGCCAGCATGAAGCCCAGCTTTAGGGTTCTTTTGGGTACCTGCTGGTTAGCTGAGGCTGGAATGACGACTTTTTGTTTTTTCAAGGTGCCAAGTAGAAAAATAAGGTTGATTTGTGAAGAAACTTTCTCTTTTCTTATTGGGTTTGGAGAGACAAGAGATATTCCAGGGTGGTGACACTGTTGCCTGTTGGAAGAGGGGTCGCAGTAACTTCCGAGCCAAGAGGGGAAGTGTTTGATAATTGGCAGCAGGTTAGAAATGCTGGGGGAAAAAATCTGAACTTCTGACTCACAGCTAAAACAGGCAGCAGTATTGTTAGTTATTCCTGGTTTTGTTTTTCTGCTGTTTCTGTGTAATGCAAAGAGTTACAGAAGCTCTCTGTGTAATCCCAGGCACTCCAGAGGAGGGAGTAGTGGTTGGTCACTTCTTGGGGTTTCTGGAAGAAACATTTTTAGGAGCTGAGGAGAGCTGTGGTTTGATATCCCTTCACAGGGACCAAGCTGAAAGTATTCTGGGCAGGAGCAAGATGAGAGAGGCATGAAAGGATGGAGTGGAGCAGAGGGAAATAGCAGCACTCTTCTCCTGGAGCAGCCACATCCCTGCTGGGAGGGCACAATCCCAGCGCTCTCCCAGCTCAGCTGTGTGAACAGGAGATGCCCTAAGTCCCAGCTCAGCTGTTGCAGCTTACTAACATGACCAAGAAACTTAAATATGGTGCTTGAGATAGCTGGACAGGAAACCTCCCCCGAGTTCCCGTGGAGCGTGGCGATAGCACACGGCCTCCGGGCTGCCGGGGCTTCCTGTGGCAGGGAGGGCTGGCTGCCTCCGGGGCAGGGGCTGCAGCTGGGGGAGGGAAAGCACACAGCCCCCCTGGGTTCTGGACACCTCCTGCACCCCAGGAACTCCTGCTGCAGGTCTGGCAATGCACAGTGATCGATGGTGGCACCAAACCCAGAGCAGAGGGAGGCTGCGGGAGGGACCTCCTGGGCAGGAACAGCCCTGGAGAGTCTGCCAGCAGCTCCAGTAACAAATGACCTGAGATACCCCAGGGATTTGCTGGCCTGTCTCCCATCAGGGAGCGGCACTCGGAAACACTTTACCAAAAATAAACATGGAAGAGGAGTAACTTCAGCCCGAGCATGACAGTAGCAGCAAACTCCAGCCTCTTATTGTTTTAGGGCTCAGTCCATCTCTTTGCTGGCACCTGTTTCTCAGGACAGTCACTGGTCCTGCTGCCTCCACTCCAGGCTGCTCTGATTAACTGTAGGATTTGTATTTCAAGGGAAGTATTCAACCACAGGCAGGAGAAGGTGCTGCCAGGATGGGGTTGCTTGGCCAGGCCAGCTGCCCTGAGCAAGTTCCCAGCAGTTTTACTGTGTGTGAGCAGAGTGAGGCAGAAGGCATTTCCCAAACAACTTAAACATTACCCCAAGAAAAGCATAAAAGTGCCTGTTCCCACAGAGACTCCTGTGGGGAGATGGTGTGAGAAACTGAGGCTGGTGTAGCACAAGGAATGCTGGAGTGGGGTTTAGGGGATGATTTGTACATTGGTTCTGTCAGTAAGTAAATCTGTTTAGTTGTATCTGCAATTAATGCACCTGGTTTTTGCTTTCCTGGTCTTGCCTTTTAAAATTCTAGTATGTCTGGGCAGGGGCTGAGTGATGATGTGGGCAGGTAGTTTGGTAGGATTTGATCCTGGTGCTTTAAAGGAAATAGCATTGCAGCAGCATTTAAGAAAAGCAGATGCAGAAAAGTAGAAAAGCACACCCCTGATAGTTGCTTTCAGACCCCATCCCAAATTCTCATGTGTTCTGGGAACTTGTGAAACAGTGGAGATAAAATGTTTTTAAGAATTGGAAGAACAGTAAAGGTCAAAACAAATTATCAGTGAAAAATGCATTACTCCATTCACACTGCTGCAGCTCTGGAGTCACAATGCCATCCTTGTTCTGAGACATAAGACATGGAGTGAAAGATGTCATGGAGGTTTCACTAGGTTTTGGACAGAGTTTCATTTTTCATGACTCCACTGAAGTGAATTATCCTCCTCCAACCTCTAAAAACACCACAGCATCCCAGCAGGGAAACTGCTGCTGCAGGAAGTCAGGCATAGCCCCAGGAGTTGTCTTTGAGCATTTCCAGTAGCTTGAGATGATGTTTAGATGGAAAGCAGCTTTGATATAGTGTATTTTGCAATTCCAGCCTTCCATCAGGGTTCCAAACTGGCTGCTGTGTCCATGGACAGGGTTTGTGGGTGATTTGATACCTCCTTTGGAGTGCCATGAGGAGAGGTTGCAAGACAGGCATCTGAATTCATATTTCAGGTCTCAGTTTGGGGGTTTTAGGACCCAGAAATAAATGTCAGGTGTATTTCTGGCAGAGGTCCCTGCTTGTCCCAGGGCCCTGACCAGGAGCATCTCGGAGCCTCTGGGCTCGTGTCACCCTCGCAGTGACAGAGCAGAGGCTTTCACTGCAGTCTTTCTGTGCCCTCTGCTGGCTTGCTTGGGAAATAAGAGGTTATTCTGATGGACCAGAAAGCCAAATCTTTTCCTTGGGGTTCAGAATTTTATCTCCAAACGGCTTGCAGGCTGCAGCTTGCTTCTGGCTGTTCTGCACCAGCCCCAGTTGGCTTTGTGAGGCCGTTCTCTGGGGGAATTAGGATTGCCAGAAGTGTGCAAATGAGATTTCTACAGGCTTGTCAGCCTTGCAAAAGCTGTGTGTCCCACAGGATGAGGTGCCAGGCTGATGGGATGTTGGGTTTGGTTTCAGGGCTCTGTAAGGGGCTGTGTGCTCAAACTCCTGCATCACTGCAGATGTTTGCCTAGAGCAGGTGCTGAGGTCGTTCCTCCGAGTCCTGGCCTCGGATCCAAACTGTCCCAGTGCCACAAAGGCTGTCCCTGACGCAGAGTGTGCTGTTGCTCCGAGTGGCCCACATGGATATGGGTGCTGTCAGGGCCTTAGGAGGTTTTTGGGGTTCCATAGGTGCTCCGTGTGGGAATGCAGGAGCCTCTCGCTGTGGTGGGTCCGACTGGAAGCGCAGCATTGCTGATGTGCCTGAGTGTGCGCATGCCAGGGGATGGGTTTGCAGATCTGCTGCCTGATAGCTGGGGCAGAGCTCAGATCCTCCCACGGCTTTGGGGTTTGGCTTTAGTGCAGCTCCAAGTGCCTTTTCACAAGAGGAAGATCCAGCAAAATACCCTTTTTTTATCTGTGTTTGTGGAGAAATTGCAGGTGATGCCCATAGTGACTTTTAGCTTGAGATTGGTTTATTGTGGGAGCAGCTGCAGAGATGGGATTGCTGAGTGGATTTATCCCTTTCCTCCCACTGCTGAATGACACTGACCAGGAAATAGTACCTGGGAGAGTTGATCTTCAGAGCTTTCTTCATCTCCTGGTTATTCAGCTTCTGGGTTGTGTCTCAGCCTGCTGTAAGAAAAGACTTTATAGTTCTTCCAAATTAAGAATTAGTACTTCACTTTTTAAATCCTGCTGTTGCCAAAAGAGTGCTGTATTCCTGTCTGCAGTGAGGTGCAATTTACTAGCAGAATGAAGATTTGGGGTATTTATGGCTTTTAATGTGGTTGTGTCTGACAATCATTTTATTTTTAGAGGAGACAAAACCTCTAAAGCCTATCTTCAAGCTGTGCAGATTCTTGTATTCATAATAACCAGGAGGTGCTAGCAAAATCTTGAATTAAAGCCTATATTTAGTGCTATCTATAGTGGGGTAGGGTTTTTTGGGAAATGTATTTTTAACATCATAGGGAAATGGGAAAGGCAGGTTGAGTTTGCAAAGCTGATAGGCTTTGCATGTATACAGAAGCAGCTATGGAACACATGGATAATTCAGATTTCCACGTTTTCTTTAAACACATGCTGTGTCTTTCCTTTATCCCATTGTCAGCCTCAAAAGTGAAACCCAGGCATCAGAGTAGGGATGGGAAGGGGCACCTCTGGGCCTTGCTGGCCTTATGCTAAAGGGACTCTGTGTTGAAAATTCCCTGGATGAAAGTTTTTCTTTGGCTTTTACCTCCTCCCAGCTGCTTTCCAGCCAAGGGAAGTGTACTGGCTCACTGGCTATGGTGCTGGGGCTGGGAGATGGAGCCTTGATTCATCCACAGCTTTCTTCTGGGGTAATTACAGCCTGTCTGCTTTGTTCTTCATCTGTAAATGAAAATAACAGCACAGTGAAAATGACCTGCTGGAGTCTTGAGGATGGATCCACCAAACCATCCCAGGCCCCCAGTTATTAGCAGGCTCCTGGAAGTGTGACAGATGTGTCTGTGATTGAGCTTAGAAACCCCTTAGAGAGGAACACCTCCTGTTTGCTTCCCTTGACCTTTGTCAAATGATTTTTCTTCTGATTTCTTGACTCTATACACAAGACTTCCATGGTGTCACATGTCACAGAGAACAAAATGAAAAGTAGGAGTTTGAATTGTGATGTTTTTAAAAAGAACATTCCATTCTGCAAAATGTCATGGTACAGTTGTCATTTTCAGGAACTTTTCCTCCTGGAATAGAATAATAAAAGTTGGAGTGAGGAAAACAGCATTTTTGCCCACTTAGCTGTAAATGCCAGTTCTTTGGATTAGTGTTACAAAGCATGAAGGTATAACTGAGGTATTTGACCATTTTATGGGTGCTTCAATCAATTGCAACTGTTTTATTCAAGTAAATATTTTGTAGGCTATAGATGCAAGGACATGTCTGGTTGCTGTTGCCCTCAGTGAGCTGCCGACCCGTTTGGCTGCTCTTTGCTGTCCCTTGGAAGCAGCCAACCCTTGCTGGTACGGGGTGCTCAGCACCAGCTAATTCCTCCCTGTGTCTGCTCCTGCTGGGGCTTGGGAATGGGAGAGCAGCCTCACCCCCAAAATGCAGAGCAGCAAGGGGGTCTCCATCAGGGTCACTCCCAGAATTTCTGGGACACTCAGTGCCACTGGAAGGGTTGGGCTCAGAGCTGTACAAGGCCTGAGCCCCCTGCACTGGTGTCGGGATCTTTAGCTGCTCACAGTGACCCTGAGATTGTTGAAAGTCTCTTTTCCCAGCCTGGTGCTTGAAGAAGCAGTCAGGGCTCTTCATTTCTCACTCTCAAGGTTGTTCATTGTATCTTACCTATAATAAATTTTCTCCTGCCCTGCCGAGGTCTGTCCAGCAGGACAGTTCCAGGCACTCTGCCTGCCCCAGGGCAGTGTTATCTCTTTATACTAAAAACTATGTGTACAATGTTTACAATTACTTTCCAATACCTATCACCTATGTTAGACAGTGAGCTTCTACTCCAAACCAATCTGTGAGTGCCAACATCACAGCAGAAGATGGAGGCCAAGAAGAAGAAGGAGAAAGGCTGGACACACCCAGTTCCCTCCATCTTGCCTCCTGAGCCCCCATTCCAGAAACCCCAAAATTGACTTTTCCACCCTGTGATAACTTCACTGTTATTCTACTTAAACTGTTGTGGCTTGCTGATCTTCATCTAAGGTTGGTAATTTGCTCCATGGGTCAAAATCAAACCCACAGGTGTTCTGGGCTCCGTGCCAGGGTCTCTGAGCCCCCTGGCAGGGCTCCTGGCCATCCTGGACAGCCAGAGGGATGTTCTGGGTTCCCACACACTGGGGGCTGCACACCAGGGTCAGCAGGTCTTGACCTTGCAGTCAGAAATGGAATGGGTGCAGACTGCAGCGAGCTGTGCCGTGGTAATTCTGTGTATTATTGTGTGTCCTGTGCTTGCTTTGCCCAAGATGTGAGTGCTGTTGGTAAAACCCTCCTGTGCCCCTTCTCTCGGCAGCCGACGTCTCCCCCTGCTCAGCCGTCCCCGCAGGCAGAGCCCTTCAAGGCGCTGGTGGAGCGCTGCCGCTCGGAGCCGCTGTCACAGAGCACCCCCATGGGGCTGGACCAGCTGGGAGGGCGCATGCAGCACCTGCTCCGCAGGCGTGGTGAGTGCCTCTTCTCTTCTCTTCTCTTCTCTTCTCTTCTCTTCTCTTCTCTTCTCTTCTCTTCTCTTCTCTTCTCTTCTCTTCTCTTCTCTTCTCTTCTCTTCTCTTCTCTCTTCCCTCTTCCCTCTTCCCTCTTCCCTCTTCCCTCTTCCCTCTTCCCTCTTCCCTCTTCCCTCTTCCCTCTTCCCTCTTCCCTCTTCCCTCTTCCCTCTTCCCTCTTCCCTCTTCCCTCTTCCCTCTTCTCTCTTCTCTCTTCTCCTTTTTGGGTGGCACCCATGCTCCAGAGTCGTGGTGACTGAGTGCCTCTTCTCTGCCACCTTTGCTTTTTGGGTGTCACCCATGCTCCACAGATGTGGTCAGTGCCTCTTCTCTGCCAGCTTTGCTTTTTTGGGTGTCACCCATACTCCACAGATGTGGTGAATGCCTTTTCTCTCACAGCTTTGCTTTTTGTGTGTCACCTATGATGCAGAGCCATGGTGAGTGCCTTTTCTGTCCCAGCTTTGCTTTTTGGTGTCACCCATGCTGCAGAGCCAGCCAAGGGCAGCAGGGGTGGAAAAGTCAGGAATGTGGTTTGAATCTGTGTTGGTTACATCCCTGACACCAGGTGAGGGAGCTCTGAGAGCCACATGCTGAGGAGTTTCTTGCTGGCTAATAGGATCTGCTTGTGTACAGTGTGTTTATGAAATAAGGTTGTTTTCTCTCTCTGATGTCTCTGAGCACAGTCCCCATAATCTGGTTATGAGAGGATGAACAGGAGTAGGCACGTGAGGTGTAAAAGCTGTTCAGCAGCTGCTGTGTGAGTTTATATTTGGTGGTTTTCTCCTGAATTTCTGTCCTCTAAGAATCCTCTGTGGTGAGTACTCACTGAGTACTCACTGTTTGGAGGTGGTGAGTGACGATGGATACTGAGATCACAACTCAAGTCTGATGTTTGTTTGGAAACACAAGAAGTGAAGGTTTTTTTTCCTCTTGTGCTTGGGTACTTTGCATGATGAAGGAGGGAGTCTCATGAGCCAAAGACTGGCATGACCTCTCTGCATTTGTCCTGCTCACAGTGACACCAGAGAGAGCACCCTGGAATGTATTTGCTGGCAGGGTCTTGTGCTGGCAGGTAAATTGGCTGATGGCTGAATAGATGACATCATTTTCTGAACCTCCTAATTAAAAAGATTGATAATGAGAGAAAGGAAATGATTTCCTGAAGGGCCACTGCTGGCATGAAGGATCCTGTGATTTAGTGATGGGCGAGCAGGGAAGCACTGCCAGGCTGTGCTGGCATCGCTCAGGAGCACTCCAGGATCCAGGCAGCTGATGGATGGTGGCAGCACGTCAGGGTTCAGAAGAGCTGGGGAGGACAAGGCCAATTAGCTGCCTGTGCTGTTAATTGATGGCTCTGCTGCTGGGGTGCAGTGGTTCCCAGCACAGGGGGGTCACACAGCCCCTCAGAGTGAGCATTTCCTGTTTGCACGCTGCTCCATCCATCGCCTCCTCCTGCTGGAGCCGGCACCGTGCTGCAGCCTGGCTCTCCAAGAGTCTCCAAAGTGAAACGTGGGCTGCTAAAAATAGCAGCAGGCTGCCTGCATCAGCATTGAGGAAATAGGTCTCAGTGCAATCTCTCTCCCAACAATGCTGGAAGAAAACCAGGATGGCCGCCCAGGCAGCCTGCAGCAGCATCCCAGCCCTTCTGTGCTCCAGCCTGGGCAGGGCAGAGCCCCCACCTGTTTGGTTTGGGGGTTTCCTCTTTCCCAAGCCTGGAACCATTTATTCTGGTCTCAAACCCCTCAGGACTGACACAGTCTGAAACCTCTGCCAGGTGAGAGGTACATCAGGAGATAGAAATTGAGCGTTGTGCATCTTTTAGGGAAGAATTCCAGAACATGGCTGTTTTCTGTAGATCCTTGCTCCATGACTGGGATGAGGAGCTCCAGGTGCTGGAAACACCTGTGGGGATGCAAGTACCACATATGTGCACTGCCTGGATCACATGTACCTGTGCCAGCAGCTGCTCTGGGGGCACCAGTGGTGCTCAGCTCAGTTTCCTTCCCTGCAGCCCAGGGGATGTGAAGAGCCTGATGGAAGAAGGAATTAAAATTTAAGCTTGCCAAATGTGGGATGGAAAACTCTGGTCTCATACAGCAGCTTCACCCCAAAAAGGAGAGAGATAGGATGTGGACTTGAAAATTTCAGTTGATTGGAAAAGGAGAGCTCATTTGCCTCTTTTTCACAAGCTGCTGTGTGCCTGGGTAGTGCCATCTGCAAGGCCAGGCTGGGGTCTGGTGTGAGTGGTATCACTCAAAGCTAGAGCAGAGCTGCATCTCTGAGAGCTTGGTCTGAAATGCTGGGGGTGAGAACCAGCCCAGTTTCCTTAAAAAAACAGCTTTTATGGCCTTACCCATTTCTGGTTTGTGTGTAAATTGGAGGAGCTGTTTATTTTCCAAGGCCTGGAAAGGCCCAAGGTGCACCCACCTATGGACCACGGTGTGTGGGATTGCTGCAGGTGCTGCTGCTGGAGCAGGTGGGACCCAGGGAGCTGCTGCCCTGGGCACACTGGGGCAGGCTGGTGAGGGTATCCTGCTCCTGGAGCTCCTGGCAGAGCATCCTGGCTCCACACCCAGTTGGGCTGACCCCACGTTGGGATGTGGCTGCCGGCTCTGCCTTTTTGTAGTATCCAAGCTGCACTATTTCTCTTGCATCCCAAGAGCACTGAATAAAGCACCTAAATATACTCCGTGCTCTCTTTTTCTAAAGGAGAGGTTGAATGAGTCTCTTGCAAACAATTTTGTTTCTTTCATTTAAAAGAACAGCCTCCGCCCCCAGCCTGAGCTAAAGCACAGCATTTATCTTTTGTCATTCCTTTTTTTATTTTTTTGTTCCTGTGGATTTTCTCCTGGCAGCTGAGAACGAGCAGGCTTCAAAGACCCTGAAGGTGCGCGGGAACTGCAGGAACGGCGGCCGTCGATGGAACCTCTTCAAGCCTGGAGCTGAGAAGCTGCAGATCAGTCGGGTAAGGAGCTGTGTGCACCGTGCCCCTGCCTGCTTCAGGGCTGGGATTTGCCTGCGTTGGGCTTTGTGTTTAGAACAATGTGCCTGACTAACAGCTTCCTCAGTCCCTGGGTCCTTCAGCCACAGATGGGGATGGTTTTGGGTTTTTTGTGGCAATAAAAGCTCAGGTGCATTGTCTTTTCCCCAAATCAGTGTCCCTTCAATGTGTAGCACAGGCTGGTGGGCTGTCACTGGGCCTCCTGTGCCTGTGGCTGAGTGCTCCTTGCAGGTGGAGGGAACTGTGACGTTTCCCATTGCCTTCAGATGTGCTCCCTGGTTTTGATGGGTTTATTTTTTCTCCTTCCTTTTTTAGCCCTGTGTCCTTTGGGTTTGGTGCTGCTCCCAAGCACCATCTCGGTGACAAATTCATGTCACTGCTTCTTTCCCAAAGTGTTTTGCAAATATAGGCACAATCCACTCGATTCTTTTTTTGTGAATGATGCTTCTAGCGGGGGAAGTAAAAGCTGTTGTGGGCCCGGGGACATTAATGTTTTTCACTGGGAAAAATTCAGAAAAGATGGCAAAAATGGTATAATTTGTCTGATATGTTTCCTTGCTTGGGCAGGGGGTTGTTTTTTTTTTTTTTTTTTTTGCTGTGCCCTGCGTTTGAAGTCTGGAGGCTTTGGTTATTTCATGGTCTTGTTTTGGATTTGTAGTGCTCATGAGTCTGGTTTCACTGGTACCCAACAGATCCAGATTGTCCCAAACCCAGCAGATTTCCCAGCTTGCACTGTGATGCAGGCAGAGTTTTCTACTGACTATGGCAGAAGAGGTTTAGCCCTTGTTGTTCCTCTAGGGCACAGGAACAAAGGATGGTCTGGGAGCCAGGAATTTCCCTGCTGGAGGGGAGAGGGGAACTGACCTTCTCTTGTGTCTCTGTGGCTCTTTCCCTCCCTACTGCTGTCCTTCCTTACCAGACCTTTCTTGTATTCCTTTCCCCTTTGATATTTGATGAGCTGCCTTCCTGAAATGTGATTTCCAGGAGGTCCTTGGCCTCTGTGTGTGCTTTTCCATCACAGGAAGTTGGCAGTGAGTGATGCTGACTTCTCCCTCCTCCTTGTGTTGGGTGTTGCTTTCCAGGGAACACGTGCAGGGATGGACTGCTGGATTTTTGATCACTTGTGACTTTTTGGAATTCCATCTTGCATCATTTCTGTTTTCTTTGCTGAGTTTTTGTGGGCTGAGGTACAAAGGCAGAGGGGAGATAGACAAGGAGTTCAGCTCTTCTTTTTCTCTTCCTTCCCTTTGGGTCCTGCCTCGCTGCCGAGACATGAACTGCTCCTTTCAACTCAGGAAAGCTGTTCTGCTTTCAGACAAGCTGAACATCTAAAGCTTTGAACAAAGTTTTCCTGGAAGATGAAATGATCCCTGTCCAATAAAGCTGTTTGTCCTTGGGGCCAGGATAAAGGCAGGTGACTGCAGAGCAGTGCAAGATCCTGTTGTGCAGTGGGCAAGCCCTGCCTTGGAGTGTCTCAGGTGTGTTATCCATGAGCTGTGTCCCTGTTCAGGGTTCAGGGTCTGGTACTGACCAGTGCATGGATAGATTTGGTCCTTAATTAATCACTTTATTACACCTTAGTTAATCACTTTATTTTTAATCCTTTAAGAGGAGCCTTGCAGCTTTCATAGCTGTCCTGGAGGCCCCTCCTGGAAGCCAAGGTGCTGTTTTGACACAAAATTGCTCCTGAATTATCTGTGCCTTGAACATCCTAAAGCCAGGCCTGTTTCAGATTGCAAACAGAGCCCAGATTGCATCAGAGACCCTTAGAGAAGCTGTGGAAAACTGAAACCTCAGCAAACAAACACCCTGCTGAAGTTTGGGAAAGGTTGGCTAAGAAACTGCTTCTCCTGTGGTGATAGTGGGAGGGATGTGGAGCTGGAAAGGGAAGTGAGCTGCTCATGACTCCAGAGATGTGTGGGTGCTGTTTGGCTCAGACATGGCCATGCCAAAGACCTGTGCCCCCTGAGGCAGAGAATTGGCTTTGGGGAGGTTTGTTCAGCTTGTTTTTAAATCATGGCAAACCTTTGGTTTATAAATCAGAGGTGCTGTGCAAGTGCTGCAGGAGCAGGGTACAGAAATGTGGCTCCCAACAGCAGTGCTGGAAAACTCAGCTATCACCTCTGCCCCAAGCTCAATGAAGATCTACAGGGCTGCACATCACCTCTTGGCCAGAAAGAAGTTTCTGCTCTGGCAAATGTATAAATTTGGGGTGAGGTTTGTGGGCCTGGGTGTCTCTGCTCAGGTGCTTTCATTGACAGCTGACACCAGTGAGGTGGCAGAGCAGAAAGCAGGGATTTATCCTTCCAAGAAAGAGTGTCTGAAATCTGGGCACAAGCTGGAGAAGTTTTTTATGGAGTAGATAAGGTTATTGTTCCACTTTGGAGGTGGGAATAAGAAACTGAAGCACTGGAGGGTGGTACATATGGAGCCATACAGTATTTTTTTAAATTTCTCTCCTAATTTAAGAAGCAAGTAAAAATAAATAAGGTCAGACTTCTAAAAGTTTTCAGTCTATATTTTTTTCCCAGGGTACACTCTTCAGCCTGGAGAAAACTTATGTTGAAGCAGTTTATGTGCAGAGCATTTTGGTTTAGCACTTAGGTCCCTCAGAGCCTTTGCTTTTATGGGAGCAGTTTGGCACAATCAGGACCAACTTTCAGGAGACCTGAAGGTGCCCTGAAGTGCAGACTTTGCTGCAGCAGAGATCACAGAGTGCCCTGAAAGGCTGCCCTGACAGGACCCTGAGCATCTCTCCTGCCTCTTATTTAGCCTCAGGCAGGTCCTGCCAGCTGGGATGTGGCTGATCCTTGGAGCAGGGGCAGCAGTGAGCTCCCTTCTGCAGCCCCAGAGCAGTGCTGGGAGATGTTTGATGGTCTGGATGGCAGAGGCAGAGGGTGACAGTCCCACCCTGACCCAAATCTCTGGCCTCTGCTGCCTCCTGTGAGGGAACTCTTTGCTTCTTTTTAGCTGCCCAGTCAAAATCATCCCAGCCTTCTCCAGACAGGTGCTCTGGGGATGTGCTCCAGGAGGAATCACAGAACCACCAGGTTGGAAAATCCTTCAAGATCATTGAGTCCAACCCATGTCCTGGCACCACCTCAACTAAACCATGGCACTGAGTGCCACATCCAGTCCTTTTTTGAAAGGAGATTCAGCCCTTCCTGAAACTGGAAGCCTCCTCTCCATG
>CM032357.1:17621898-17888066 GCA_019023105.1 Diglossa brunneiventris | reverse complement strand
AGCAATTGTTCTTGTCATCTTGTTCTGTTGTGTGACAATTGTTCCTGGCTAAGAGTCTTCTCCCCTTCTCCACACACAAGCTGTGAGTCCTCTCCTGGTGATGCCACCAGAAGACTCTCATCACCGAATTCTTGCAAAAATGAAAAAAAAAGAGAGCACTGAGTTAAAATAATCTAAACAGTAAATACAAAAAGTAATGTAGTACACTAGACATGTATTTTGTATATCTGGTGATACCTTTTTACAAATAAAATACCTGACTGAGAGATAATATTGAAAGATATATACTATAGATTAAAAACTGCTCAAAGTGCACTTTTGCTACAGATTTATAAGGAGACTAAAAGGAATTAATGGGAAGAGAATGGTGTGATGTTACTTCTGTATAATAAATGACCCCACCTGTCTCCAATAAAGGTCATTATGATCAAACCCACAGCACCCAGAGGTTTTTCCTTGAATTTCACTCCTTAACTCCTCCCAGCCTGCTGGCTGGCTGAGGATCCTGATCCTGCTGTGTTTGCATCCCTGTAACCTGTGCAGGAATGGGTCAGAGCAGGAGAACTGAATAATTAATTCAGTGTCAGAGATTGTAACTGCTGTGCTGGTGCAGCAGGGAGAGGTTACCCAGGGCCTCTGTTCCTCCTTCCCCCATCACCCCTGGAGCTCTGCTGCTGCCTTTCCTGGGATTTCTGCTCCCTCTTCCCCCCTGTGTTGTGCTTCCTGAGATTTTGTTGCAAATATCTTCTGACTGATCTGGAACAGAGACATTTAAAGGCAAAACCAGGAGCCTGTGCTTGGAGCTGTTGAGGTTCACTGCAGGACAGGTTTTCATTTCGTTGTGGTTCACTGCAGTTCACCTTAGCACAGGAAAATGGGATCCTGTGGGAAGGAATTTATGGGAATACAATGCAGTGGGAGCAGGGGAGATTGGAAGATGGCAGCTGCTCTGTAAAACCAGGTTGTAAATCCCAAATGCTGTCTGGCCCTTGTCCTGCTGGGTCACACCTCAGCAGGAAATAAATAAATTGAGCTAATTTTAACTGCAGTGAACATGAGTTTGACTTGCAGGAAGAACATTCCCTGGAAATTGGGAGAAAACAACCAAACCCAGAAGGGCTGAAAGCAAAGTGGTTTGAGCCACCAGGGCAGGAGTGATGGAGCTGGGATTTGGGAGCTGGGTTGGTCCCTGCAGCTCTTCTCCAGACCCTCTACTGGAGTGAGGGTGGAGACCATCCCATAGTTATTATTTTTCTATTAAATGATATTTTGCTTCCAATTCCGCGTTTGTGGAGAGGCTCTGCCCTTGGCTGTGCAGCACAGAGGAGCTCTCTGACCTGCTGGTGGTGCTCAGCACGTTCTGGTACCAGCAGGAGCTTTTAAAAGCCCCAGTGCCAGCTCAGTTTAGAGATCCTTAAAACAAATCCTATTTGATTAGTACAAGAAGAAAATGGGCTGACAAAGCCCCTGAGACGAGTCAGACCTTCCCATTGTGAGGCTGGTATTTAGCAAAAGGAAACAATCCCTGAAATGTAATTAATTCCCAACGTGTGAAGTGCTGCTGGCTCTCACTAATTAACCCCGGGGCTGCTGCTGCTGCTCCGGTTCCCTCCTGCTCCTGCAAACCCCGGCCTGGCTGGGGCATCTCTGCAGAATCCGGGTGGGATGGGGTGTCTAGAGGGAGAGCTCAGGGTAGGGAGGGTTGGAGATGGAGCAGTGGGAGGTTAGGGATGAAGCAGGGGAGGGTTAGACACGAAGCAGTGGAGGGTTAGAGGTGAAGCAGTGGAGGGTTAGAGATTGAACAGTGGAAGGTTAGAGGTGGAGCAGTGGGGAGTTAGAGGTGAAGCAGTGGAGGGTTAGAGATGGAGCAGTGGAGGGTTAGACACGAAGCAGTGGAAGGTTAGAGATGGAGCAGTGGAAGGTTAGAGGTGAAGCAGTGGAAGGTTAGGGATGAAGCAGGGGAGGGTTAGACACGAAGCAGTGGAGGGTTAGACACGAAGCAGTGGAGGGTTAGAGATGGAGCAGTGGAGGGTTAGACACGAAGCAGTGGAGGGTTAGAGATGGAGCAGTGGAGGGTTAGACACGAAGCAGTGGCACTGGGGTGGTGCCAGGGTCGTTCTGTCCTTGTGCTCTGCAGCCAAAGCTGCAAAGGGCAATGCTTTGATCTTTACACATCGTTTGTGGCAGAATGAATGGCCTCAAAGTGACACTGGGGCACTTCAGGTGGGATATTGGGAGGGAATTCTTCCCTGGGAGGGTGGGAGGCCCTGGCAGTGCCCAAGGCCAGGCTGGATGGAATTTGGAGCAGCCTGGGACAGGGGAAAGTGCCCCTGCCATGGATTGGAATCATCCTTAAGGTCCCTTCCAACCCCTCCCCTCCCTCGTGGGATGTTGGATCTGCTGGAGTGTGGGGGATGTTTCTGCACCCGCAGGAGAGGGAAGGATGAATAAATTACACAGCAGCAGCAGCTGTTACATATTTGAGTTGCTAATAATGAGTGCATTAGTGGTTGTCAGTTGTTTTAAAAGCTCCCAATACAAAATAACAACACAAATACAAAACACTGCAGTGGTTACAACACTTCAGCTTGTGTAAAATCAATTAAAAACATTCAGATAGTCCCAGCTGGGTCTTCCCTGGTGATTTCCAAGTCCCAGGCAGAGTGAGGGGAGGACAGAAGGGCGAGGCTGGTTTGGGAGCTGTTTGGGGTTGAGAACATCCCAGACCTACCAAAGTTCATTTTGTTTTCCAGGTGGTTTTTAACTGAGGTGAGCCTCTTTAGCAGAACGTGTTGTGTGAGGAATTTTGATGTAGGAAAGAGACATTTACTCGGATTTAATGCCTGGAATTAGCAGGGCCAAGCCATCGGGAGCTGCACTGAATCTGAGGCTGCTGCTGCCACCAGCCCGTGGGAGGCTGAGGCCAAATGCGGCTGAACTTTGTGTGTCCATGAGCTCGCAGGTGGAGTTCAGCAGGAGCTGAGTTTGGGAGTGATTAAGTACCCTAATTAGCACTCAATTAAGTGGTTTTGTTTCCTTCTCTGAGGAGCAGCCACAGCTACTCCAGCAAATCATTGCCAGGCAGAAGGCAGGGAAGTGCTGGGGGGAATGGAATGGAATGGAATGGAATGGAATGGAATGGAATGGAATGGAATGGAATGGCCCAAAGGAAGGGAAATCCCGTCTGTCAGTGCTGCTGTGCAGGCCCAGCTGTGTCCAGAGGCACTTGGGAGCACAGGGTTGCTCTCTTGGAGATCTTTGTGGGATAAACCCCACTCAGAGCCAGCAGGGAAAGGTGTTCAGCCAGGAATCTCACACTGATGGCAACTCTGAGACCTCCTTGTCTGGACTCCTCTGCATCCCCCACAGTTTGGGTCTGTTGGTCCTTTTGGATGATGTGAAATGATTGGAATATTTGCGTATTTTGGGAGCATCAGCTGCACAGCAGGGTCCTTGCAGGTCATGGGGACTGTGGCAAGGGGAAATTCCATCCCTGCATCCCAGAGAATCCCAGGATGGTGAAACCTGTGTAGGTCCAACCCACACCTGTAAAAATCCTCCCTTTCCCATCACCTGGACCAGCTGAGGTAAAATACTTCAGTGTTTTGCTCGATTTGGAAGCTGCTCCAGGTCCCTTTGCTCTCACCTCCCACCCTCAGCTCCTCCTCAGCAAATCCTCAGGGAATTGCAGAGGCAGCACGTGGGGGTGATCAGGGACAGGGTTATTCTTGGCCATCCTCCCCAGGTCCTCTCTTTTTTTTCATTTTTCATTTTTCTTTCTTTTTTTTTTTTTTTTTGAACATTAAACTGCTCATTTTCAGATTTTGAGTCACAATATTTCTCCAAGCAAAAGGCCACGAGTCTGGAAAAAATCCAGTTCATTCCTTCAGAATTCTCTGCCATCATTTCAGCCCAGAAGAGCCAAAGCAGAGCTGGGACCTGCTGCTGCTGGTGTGGAGGGACAGTCCCGACACCTCCAGGGTGCTGAGGGTGCTCATCCCCTGCCAGAGCCTCCTGCCAGGTGTCCCCAGGGGTGTGGGGACAGGTGTGGGTTGGTGAGGATCAGGAAGGGGCATTATGGGATGTCTGAAGCCAGCAGACAGAGCAAAATGGAATTATTTTATTATTATATATTGTTTATTTTTTTTATTTTTATTTCTTATTTCTTATTTATTTTGTTATTTATTTATTATTATATAATTATTTATTATTATATATGCTCACCCTAGGGAGTAGTAAAGTGAAAAAATGAGATTTTACTTTTTCCCCCCCCCCCGGTTTCTCATGGATGGTATAAAACTGAACCTAAAACCAGGTTTAAATGGATTTCTTGAACCCCAGACCCAGCAGAAAAGCCAAGCTTTTGTTTTATTAAAATTTCCAGGAGGAAATTCCAGGAGGGAGGAGGTTGCTGGATTTGGGAAAACCAATTTCTCTGTGCTGTTTCCCCCCGGTCTGAGCCAAGTGCTCGGGGACTGGAGGATTCCCGGGAGAGCTGGCAACGGCCTTATCTTCTAAAAATATCTCCAACCAGCCTCAAACCCCTCCGAAACACGGCGGGGAAGGGGCGGGACGCGATGCTGGGCTGCGGGCAGGGATGGAGCAGGGAGCAGGAGGGACAAAGCCGGGGGAGGCGGCGGCTGCGAGAGCATCCTCCGGGAGCGGGGGAAAACGGGAAGGGAAGAGCTTGGGGGGACTCTGTGTGTGGGGGCTGCTAAAAACAGGTTACAAACTGTTGTAAAGTAGCTGATGGATCGTTAAGCACGTGCCGTTAGTTTGGTTATTGTATTGTAAAAGGGGAGTTATAGGAAATACGCTACTCAAGGTACCATAGCACACCTCAGTAAAGAAGCCTGAGTTAAAACCAATAAATAGACAGGACGAGCGAGGGGGTGTCGAGCTGCCTGGTGCTCCACTTCAAAGCTGGGAATTTGTTCCCCGGGATTTCTGAAAGCCAATGTCCTTCCTGCCCAGTAAAGTGCACCACGAGCCAGCCCGGCCAGAACTGTAATGTTGTAATGGGCCAATAAGCGCCTTAAACCTTCCTGCAAATGAAGGATCCAAAAAGAAACCAATCCGGGACAAAAAACAGGATAAAAGGGGCTCCTGACCCACTGAATGTGTGCTGCTCTGTAGCATCCCATGAATTCTCCCCCCTTGGTCAATCCCCAAGCCCTCAGCCCTGGAAACATTAACCACTTACCACAGAGTCATCCCTCCCAAAGGGAAAAACAGTTGTGACCGTGTTCACAGGGGTCTGAGGATGAGGGAAGAGATGAGGATCTGACTCCGTGTTTCAGAAGGCTGATTTATTATTATATATATTATATTAAAACTATACTAAAAGAATAGAAGAAAGGATTTCATCAGAAGGCTGGCTAAGAATAGAATAGGAAGAAATGATAGCAAAAGCTTGTGGCTCAGACAGAGAGTCTGAGCCAGCTGACTGTGATTGGCCATTAATTAGCAACAACCACATGAGACCAATCACAGATGCTCCTGTTGCATTCCACAGCAGCAGATAATCATTGTTTACATTTTGTTCCTGAGGCCTCTCAGCTTCTCAGGAGGAAAAATCCTAAGGAAAGGATTTTCCATAAAAGTTGTCTGTGACAAACAGTCTCCCCCATGGACTTGGTGTCACAACTTCCTTGGGTTTCTCCTTCCCCTGTCACTGGCTTGGTACCCCTGGAGACCAGGCCTGTCTGCCCAGCCCTTAGCTCTGCCCCCCACCCCTTCCCCTTTATAAGCTCCTGCTCCACGTGGTTTTCCTCTTTTCCCCGGGTTTGTCCTTTGGTGACTGTGTTACTCTGCTGGAATAAACCCTTGCAAAAGAGCCTTTCTCGCCTCTATGGCTGAGCCAGCTGCGGTGAGTGTTGAGTGGAGGTTTGTCTGCATTGCCTGAATGTTAACTCAGCGCTGCCTTTCCACGGGAGAGGCTTGCTGGGGACAAGGCATGGGCAGCAGCACCGGCCCCTGTAACCCCGCATTTTTACCGCTCCGCCTGGGCCATCGGGGCCATCGCTGCCGAGCAGCCCCAGCGCCGGCGCTGCTCCATCCTCGGTGGGATCGCTCCTGCTGGGCCCGCGGGCCCCCTTGCTTTGGGCCTTTCTTTTATTACAATAAATGATGAAATCACTCTAGTGCCGGGAGCCTGCTCTGGTTTTCACCAGTGGCATCCCAGCGGCGATGTTGGCGGTGCCGTCTGCCGGCGCCGGGAGGAGCCGCGGCTGACTGGAGGCGGCTCCCTCACCCCTCTGGGGCTCTGAGAGTGTCCTCTGGTCCCCGAGGCTGCAAAGTGGCTCCTGGAGTTGGGTTTTTGTCCTTCCCAGGAAGGAAAGAACATATTTGCTCTCTCCTGCACCCTCCTTCAAGGTTTGCCTGTTGGTCGCAGTTCCGAGGAAAGCAAAGGCTGCGGGATCCGAGTGATAGATCCTGGAGAAACCACAGCGATTTTATCTCAGCCCTGAGCGGAGGAGCAGGGCTGCTGGATCTGCTCCGGGTGCTCCTGTTCCAAAACCTCAGAGCAGCCGCTCTGCAGACCCACTGACCCCTCCTCCATCCCTGCACCGTTGATTATCAGGGAATCATCATGGAATGGTTTGGAATGGACCTTAAAGATCATCTGGTTCCACCCCATGCCAGGGACAGGGACACCTTTCCCTCTCCAAGCTCCATCCAACCACTTCCATGGATGGAGAATCACCTTGCTTTGGGTTTCATCCCATCCATTTCCACCCTGCTGCTCCTCCAAACCTGCTGGGAGGTGTTTAGGGAGGTCTCCCTTGCCCTTGTGCATCTTTGATGGATTTGAGCTCTGCTCTCCCCTTGGCAGCCAGAGCTGCAGCATCAGCAGCTCTGTTCCCTGTGGCAGGTGGGAACCTCCATCCCTGCATCCCAGAGAATCCCTGGATGGTGAAACCCGTGTGGGTCCAACCCACACCTGTAAAAATCCTCCCTTTCCCATCAGCTGGACAAGCTGAGGTGAAATATTTCAGTTTTGCTCCATTTGGAAACTGCTGAGCAGTCCCCTGCCCTGCTCCAGGGCATCTCCTCTCCCTCAGGTGCTGGGAGAAGCTGAGCTGCTTCTTTTCCCCTTTTCCCTCACTCCAGAAGGATTTGGGCTGTCTCAGGAGCCGTGCAGAGCCAGGAGCAGAGGATGGAGGGCTGGGCTGGGCTGGGCTGGGCTGGGCTGGGCTGGGCTGGGCTGGCTCGGGGGTTTTCCAGCAGCTCTTGCCGTGCATTAACTCTCTTTTATTTACCCTGCTGGGCAGATTGCCCTGCCCGGGCACAGCCCTGCTCCCCACCAGGGTTTGGCCCCTTGCCAGGGCACCCTGGTAGCCCAAACACCTGATTTGGGGTCATTTCTTCAGGCACTCCCTCCTGGCTGGGCAGCAGAGCCGGGCACAGCCGCAGCCCTGTAGGGCCAGGCCCTGGTGCTGCTCTGGCTGCCGGGTTGTGACACCTGGAAAGGTTTAGAGGATGAAAATGCTGCAATTAGAGGGGGAAACACCCCTGGGTTTGCCCAATGCAGTGCCAGGCAGGAAGGGGCTCCCAGGACACCTTGGGGTGCCTCTGCTGGGGCACAGGGACGGAGCCCAGCCCTGGGGATGCTCCAGCCCCAAGAGAGCCCCCAGGGCCGGGCCAGGCTGCCGGGGGGTTCTGGCGTGGCCCCACCTGCCCTGGGTGCTCCACAAACCAACCCCGCTGCCTTCCTTCCCCTTCCCCGAGCACTAATTGAGCCGAGGCACTAATTAATGCCACAGCGCCCAGCTGTGCGCCGGGAGGATGCTCTGATCTCCCAGTTCCCGGTTTGACAAGGTCAGGAAATGCCGACACCCTGTGCCTTGGGGTGAAATCTCTGACATTTCCCTAAACCTGCCGAGACCAGGGCTGGGGTCGGGCTGCGAGTGCCGAGCACTCAGGGATGCTCCGGGAGCGCTCCCAAGCACCGGCAGCTCGGGCTCGGTTATTTTCTGCCAATATCCCCGCGATGTTTTTTTTTTTCTGGACGGGGTTTTGTTCTCTTAAAAAGCCACGCAGCTAAAACCAGCCGTGAGCTCGCCGTGTCCCGGAGCCGCCCCGGGAGCTGCGCTTGTGCTGCGCTCTTTAAAAACCCCTGCTGTGCCTCAAGAAACGCCTGATGGGAAAATCAGGGGTTTTCCCTCGCTGAAAGAACCACCTGGCCTCAAATTATCACAAAGTGGATGATTTCGAGTCGGATTTCATTAAGCGCAGGGCTGTGATAATTTGGTTGGGTGGCCCTGGAGAAGCTCTGCCTTCCCCAGGGTTGGGGTTGTGCACCTTGGGGTGCAGGGAGACAGCAGGACGGGATTTGGGGGTCAGGGACTCGCTGAGAAAGGATCTGGGGGTTGGCACTCAACGAGGGGGATCTGAGGGGAAGAGACGAGGCTCCCGGCTGCTTTCCCAGGGACGTGGTGAGGGAATTCTGCCAGGTCCATCCCTGCAGACCCTCGGGAACCCCCAGATGCTGTGGAACCCCCGTCCCTGTGAAAGCAGCCGGGAGCCTCTTCTCTTCCCCTCAAATCCCCCTTGTTGAGTGCCAACCCCCAGATCCTTTCTCAGCGAGTCCCCGACCCTCAAATCCTGCCCTGCCGGGTTCCTGACCCCCAAATCCTGTCCTGCTGTCTCCCTGCACCCCAAGGTGCACAACCCCAACCTGGGGAAGGCAGAGCTTCTCCAGGGCCACCCAACCAAATTATCACAGCCCTGCGCTTAATGAAATCCGACTCGAAATCATCCACTTTGTGATAATTTGAAGCCAGGTGGTTCTTTCAGCGAGGGAAACCCCTCGTTTTCCCCATCAGGTGTTTCTTGAGGCACAGCAGATGCAGGATGGGCAGTGGGCAAATTGCATCCGTGCTGGGAGCAGCGGAGCCAAACTCAGCCACACAGAGCACCAGGGAACAATGGCGAGGTAATTAGCGACTCCCTAATGAGGAGCTGGGGGTGTCCCGGGGGACAGAAGCATCTGGGGGTTCCCGAGGGTCTGCAGGGATGGACCTGGCAGAATTCCCCCACCACGAACCTCTAAAGTGGCCGGGAGCCTCATCCGGGTCGGAATCTGGGGATGAATCCCAGGGAAGGGAAACGAGGGGAGCAGGGATGGACAGAGAGCCCTGGGGGATCCTGGCTGGGGGCGCTGACACCGGGGGAGAGGAACGGTGCATTTGTCTTTCCAAACCAGCTGTGGCTCTGCTGGTAGATAAAACCAGCACTGGGAAGGATTCCACTGATTGATGAATAGAAAAAAAGATATTTGCTTTTACAAATCAACTTTAGGTTTGCTGAGAAATGAAATTAGACATTGAAAGATGAAAGAAACAATGGGGAAGAAAAACCCCTAAATTATGTAAGAATTAAAAATTTAAAGGGAGGGTTATACATTAGAGGGAAATCTCTGGTATCAGGGGTTTTGGGAAGTCTGTGCCACTCAAGTACCTCAGCCAATGGGGAAAAACCCCTAAATTCCATAAGAATTAAAAATGAAAAGGGAGGGTTGTACATTAGAGGGGAATCTCTGGTATCAGGTGTATCAGGAAGTCTGAACCTCTCAAGTACCTCAGAAACTGGGAAAGAGAGAAGGGAAATGTGGCTGGGAAATTGGGGTAAAAGGAGGCTGGGTGCTCCAAAAATGTGAGAGATCCCAGGGGAATGCCCCATGGCCTCTGCCTTTATTCCAATAAAGTAAAAATGGACTCCTCTGTCTCCTTTTTGGACATAAACCTCTGGTGTTTGTGGATGAATTTCCCTAACAGAGGGGATGAAGGCTGCGGTCACCGAGCCGGGAGGGGACGGTCACGGTGACATTGGCCAGGAGGGGATGGTCACAGTGACATTGGCTGGAGGGGATGGTCACAGTGACACCGGCTGGGAGGGGACGGTCACGGTGACATTGGCCAGGAGGGGACAGTCACAGTGACATTGGCCAGGAGGGGATGGTCACAGTGACACTGGCTGGGAGGGGATGGTCACAGTGACACCGGCTGGGAGGGGATGGTCACGGTGACATTGGCCAGGAGGGGATGGTCACAGTGACATTGGCCAGGAGGGGATGGTCACAGTGACACTGGCTGGAGGGGATGGTCACAGTGACATTGGCTGGAGGGGATGGTCACAGTGACATTGGCTGGGAGGGGACGGTCACAGTGGGAGGGGATGCTCACAGTGACACTGGCCGGGAGGGGATGGTCACGGTGACATTGGCCAGGAGGGGATGGTCACAGTGACATTGGCTGGAGGGGATGGTCACAGTGACACCGGCTGGGAGGGGATGGTCACAGTGACATTGGTGGCTCACGGTGACACTGGCGTGTCCTGGGTGCCCTGGTGGCCGCATTCCCAAAGGTGACACAGGCACAGCTCGCCCAGCCCGGCGCGGTTCTCACCTCTCCGAGCAGGGCAGCAGCTGCTGGCAGAGGGATCAGGCTCTCCCGGGAGCGCTGTGATTCCCTCCATGGAGGGAAAAGCCCTGAGGAGAGGTGGGGAGCTCAGCAGGGTCTGATCCTGTCACCCCAAAGCCCCTGGAGCTCCAAACCCACGCCCAGCGCTCATCCAGATCCCTCCCCCGACATTTCCCAGCCCTGTGATGTCCCCAAGCTCCGCGATGTCCCGTGCTCAGGGACCTGCCTGGCCACCCCTGCAGCCAGGGTACCAAACTGTGCCAAAAAGTTGCAGCAAGGGGGAGTTTGGGCCGGAATTGTTGCGATTTTCTGTTTGCTCAGGGTAAGGGAGGGATCCTCTCCCCTCTGCTGCCATCCCTATAGCAACCAGCAGCCTCTTCCCGTTCAACAAGTGACTCATCAAACACGGTTGCACTCGTGTCAGGGATGCTGCTTGTGACTTCCAGCTCTGACAAGGGAGCTGACCTTTCAGGAGGAAAAAAACCACTCAGAAAAACCCCGGGGGAACAGCTCAAACCTGGGTGGGAAGGTGCATTTCTGGGTGTCATCCCCCCCATCCATCCTGCTGCTTTTAACTCCCCCAAATCCTTCAAATTCAGCAGTTTTAAAGAATGTAGAGGTGTTTCCCCGTCGCTGCTTTTCCCATTCCCTCCTCCAGGTGTGCCATGAATTCATCCCCGGGGGTCTGGGGGATGTTCCTCAGCCAAGCCACCTCCAGCAGCACCAGGGGAGGCCCAGCACAGCTCTGGGGTGGAACCCAGGGCAGAGGGAATTCCTGTGGGACCAGAGACCCTCCCTGCTTCCAACCCCAGCCTGAGGATGGAGAAGGCAAATTCCCAGGATGTGCAGCAGCTCTCCACTCTGGCTGGGTGTTCACACTGTTGGAATTGCCTCCTTTATGCTGGGGGAATCCCTGAGTACTGGGACAGCTCTGGAAGTGGTGCTGAAGGAGAAAATTGTGATGCCCAGAGAGGGAAAAACACTTCCACAGCAAAATCCAGGTGGGAACAGCTCAGGCTGAGGGCTGGGATGTGGCCACGGTGCTGGCAAGCCCCACTCATGGCTCTTTTAAGTAAACAGATTTTTTCCAAGCCAAGCACTTGCTTTATGGAAATGATTTCACTCCCAGCCAGCAGCTGTGGCCTTTTCTGGGTGATGTCCTAACCCAGCCAGTCCTGGAGGGCTCTGCATCCCGGCATTGTGGTTCCCCAGGCTGATTCCCAGGAATGTGCCCTGCTCAGGAGGGGAGCCCAGTGCTGTGGCTCCACACAGGGTCCTGTTTAAATGTCACAAGCCTGAGTTAAAACCAATAAATAGACAGGACCAGCACGGGGGTGTGGAGCTGCCTGGTGCTCCACTTCAAAGCTGGGAATTTGCTGCCCGGGATTTCTGGGAGCTGGGGGGGCTGGAGGTGCTTCCAGGGCCACCACAGGGGGTTTCCCCATGGAAAACCTCCTGTTCCCCCGTGCCAGTCCTCCAGGAGGGATCACCAGGGGCTTCAGGGCTTGAATGGAGCAGCAAATCCATCCCTGCATGGATTCCACACTCAGTGCCTGTGGGTTCCTGCTGTGCTGCTGTGTCCTTGGCTTGGGGCTTTTCCACACAGAGCCAGGACCATCCTGGTGCTCAGAGCTCCTTCTCTGCTCTGGCTCCAGGGTTTGGTGCTCTGGAGCTGCTCATCCCAAGCCTGGTTTTGGAAAACTCCCATTGGTGGCAGGGGCACAGCAGGGAGGGATGGCTGCCCAGCACTTGGATGCAAAAACCTCCAGGTTTTCTATTTTTTTAAGGACTTTTCCTATTTTTCCCCATCCAAACCTCTAGAAAACCTACCTTACCTCCGTGCCACATCAGGTAAATTGTATTATTGTTAATTATTAATTATCACACTCATATGCCCAAATATTTTGCCTCATATTCCGCAGGCTCCCAGTGTTCCCTGTGGCTGAATGGCAGTTTAGGGAAACAGTCACTCCTGATGATGCCCCCAGCCAGAGCAGCACATACAGCTTGGGAGAAGGAGTAAAACACAGTGCAAACCCCTTTATTTTGGAAAAAAAGGCCCTTTTCCCAGAAGCCCTGCTCAGTGACATATGGTGACACAGCATGTGCCAACAAAGGTGCTCCAAAACGTGTCCCTGTGGCTCAGGAAAGGACTTGGAGCAAAACCATTCGTGTGGGGATGATATCACTGATGGAAGGAGCAGAAATCCTCTCCCTGGCTTGGTCTGAGTGTTTGTTTGGTGGGAATCAGGAGGGGAGGTTGGAGTGAGCCTTGGGATTTCTCCTTCCCTCCTGGCACAGCCAGGCACTGTCCCCCTAAGCGGGGAATGTTCCCTGCTTGTGTAACAGCACCAGGGCAGTGGGACACGCTGTCCCTGCTGTCCCCAGGCTGGGCAGCCCAGAGGGAAGGGGCAGGAATGTGATCCCAGCTGCTGGAAGAGCCAAAGATCCACCCGTGGCTCTCCAGGAGGCAAAGTCAGCCTTGCAGCAGCGCTGTGGCACAGGTCACCCTTGCAAGCCAGGACCTGGAGGGACCCACCCCAGCCACCTGGAGAGAGGATTTTCAGGCAAATCAGCTGCTTTTCCACAGAGCTGGATCATTTCATCAGCCACATTCCTGCCTGCCACCCTTCAACTCCTCCAGTGCCTGGCTTTGGCACCTACACCTCAACCACCCCAACCCACCACGGAGCCCTGGTCCTTCCCACCAGGCTGGGGTGCTGCAGCTGGAGCAGCTCTAGGAGAATTCCCATCTTTCCAGTGGCAGCAGTGAGAAAATGGCCTCATTTCCACCAGGAATTATGCAAAGCCTTTGAATGTAGGGCTCCAGCACTCCCAGCAGCGCAGCCCCCACGGCCCCGTTTTGGGGAGGGCTTGTTTGCCACCCTGATTAGTCAGCACTGCTAATTATGGCTGAGCTTTCCCTGCTTCGAGCTCCTCAAGCACCGTTGGAGTAACAGGGAACAAGGGAGGTGCTGGAACGAGGCTGGATCCACTCGCTGCAGAGAAATGAAACGTGGGGAACGTTCCAGCTCTGAGCCTGGCTCGGGGCACCAGGCAGGGAGCTCGGGGCTGTGCCAGCTCAGCCACAGGATGCTCCCAGGGGAGTGGGAGCTGGGCTGGGAAAAGCTGATGGGATGCTGGGAGGTGGTGATGTTTCCCCAAAGCAAAGATGAGAAGCTGATTTTGGTACTTGTGGAGGTGAAAATGATGGAGAATTGGAGCTGTGGTTATCCCTCTGTAGCAACAGTGTGCCCTTGAAAAGCAGCCCTTGCTCCAGCTTTGGTTCCCAGTGGGCTGGGCCTGGGACATCACGTCATCAGCGACTGCCACCCTGGTTTTAACTCGCCACCCACTTGTTTTAACCAGAAAAGCACAAATTCTAAGGGAGGATGAGCCCCAGGTGAAGCTCTGCTGTGGGCTGGGAGCACCCAGCATTCCCACAGGGCAGTGCCACAGGAAAACCTGCCTTGTCCAGCACTGAGCTTTCTCCAAAGGGCCAAAATCCAAGGAAGTTGGTGAGGAATGAAGGTGGGAGACATTTTCCATGCTGAACAGCATTCCCAGGTGAGGCTGGTGGCCTCTTGCTCTGTAATTAGGGTCAGGCTTGTGTCTTTGCTTAGCTTTGATCTTTGCTCCTCTCTTTACTCTGTAATTTAAATACAGTTAAATTCCTATATCCAATACATGAATATTCCCAGAATGGTCTTGCAGTTACTCAGGGAGCTCAGAACATTGAATACAACTTGAAAAAGTAGATTGTCAAGCCTTGAAAACAGGGTGTGCAGCGGCTCATCCTCTCATGTGCAACAGGGCTGCTCTGGGCACAGCAAGCCCTGGTTTAAAAGGGGCCAGATAATGTCATTTTTGTCACCAGAAAATCTCAGCATTCTTGGGGTATTTGCCAATCCACTGCACCCCATTGAAACCCCGAAAAATCCCATTGGAGACATGGGGCTGCTCTTCCCTGGGCAGGAGGACCAGCAGCTCCCAGCACTGGCTGCAATCCACAGGGATGTGTGTATGGAAAGGGGAACTTCTGGAACCCAGAGGGGTAACACCTGCCAGGGACTGGTGTTCCTGTAGGACACGGCAAAAACATCCCGGGATCGGGGCAAACTTGTGCTGGGATGCCGAGGGGAGGAGCTGGAGGTGGGAGGAAGGGGCTGCCCTGGAGCGCCGGGGGTTGGAGGGGCTCGGCAGGAAGGGTGGGATGGGATGCGGGACGGAGCAGGAGGGCCAAGGCAGCTGCAGCGATCCGCGGGGTTTGGGGTCAGCCGGGACCCTCTGGAGCCCTCGGGGCACAAGGGCCAGGCCGGGTCACACACACCGGGCGTGTGCTGGGTGTGCAAATCCTCGCTCAGCCCTGCTGCCCGCGGGCTGGGGACAGCGGGGACATCCCTGCTCGGCCCCGCAGCGCTCCTGGGTGGGCTCTGACCCCACAGAGCACCAGGCACGGCCGGCACATCCCCTCTGCCTCTGCCGCCAGCGCTCCCTGCAGCGCGTCCCGCAGGTGAGATCAGCTGTGATTGGAATTCCCGTTATCCTCTTACCTCCTTTAAAATGCTTCACAAATACCGTTTCCCCAGCACACTGATAAAAGCCTGGATGGAATCAAGTGATAATCACAGAAGGAGTCAAAAAAATGCTGTTGATGATACAATGTTATCTGAATTTCTGAAATACTGCCGCATTTACCCCTGGTTTAGGTGACAGTTTTACACCACTATATTTACACCATCCCCAGGGCTGATTTCTGTGTCTCACAAATCACAGGCCCCAGTTTAAGGCAAACTTTTGCTTCTCTGCGGGTTTTATTTTGTATGATGAAGAAATAGGCTCATATTCACCGGATTTTCTGTGTCATCTGTAGCTTCTCCATTTAAGTGACATGACACCCTGGTACTCAGCTGTGCCACATGTTCTGCCAGAAGCAGGAGCTCAGTCCCTGCTTGTACTTCACTCATAACTCTGTGTTGAGCTGCTGCCGGGGGGGAGCCGGGCAGGGCTGCTCAGCCTCTCTCCATCCCCGGGCAGGGCTGCTCAGCGCCTCCCCAACCCCGGCCGTGCGTAATTCCCGGGAGCGGGAGGAATTCATTCATTCAGCTCCTCGCTGCTCGTGTTTCCTCCGCCCCTCGTGCCGCTCCCGGCGCTCGGTCACGCGGCCCCAGGTAGATGAGGATTCACATCCCCCGGGACGGGGCTTGGCCTGATTAGCAACCCAGATGCTCCAAATTGGGGCGGTTGGGTTCAGCCGGAATCGCTGCTGTTCACCTAAATATCTCTGCACATCGAGAGCTGGAAATGCAGCGCTGAGCTGGCTGCGGCAGCCTGGAAGAGAGAGGGGATGAAAGGGGGAAGCTGGAGTGTTATGAAACGAGTAGGGAAAAGGGGAGAAGGTGTAGCTGAAATGCTGTGGATCCAGGAGCTGAGCATCCCTGCTTTGATGATCCTACTCCCGAGATGAATCACGGAGCCATTTATAGCTGGAAAAATACTCGTGTCTTTGGGATTTGTTCCTTTCCAGGCTGTTCCTTTCCCAAACAGTCGGGGAGGAAGCTCTGGGGATGGGTGGGTGCTGCGCTGAGGGGGACAGACCCCATACTCAGCGTCCTTGGGCAGGTCCCAATTCCCGTGAGCTCCTCCTCATCCCAGCTTTTCGCTGGCTGGAGGGAAACCGTGTGGGGCGAAGGCTCCGGGGCGCGGTGTTTCCCCGTGGAGCGATGCCCCTGGCCCGGGCTGGATCCCCGAGCAGCCTCAGCCGCCGCGTCCCGGAGGCGCCGGGGCCGGTGCCGCTGTCCCGGGCATTGTCCTTGAGCATCGCGGCCCCGGATCGCCGCCCTCCCTTCGCATCCATCCCCGCGTCCCTCGGCACAAGCGGTAAAAATAAACCCGGCCAGGCGGCCGGGCCTGGCCGGTGCCCAAGCTGCATCCGCAGGACGCAGGTGCAGCGGGCCCGACCTTGGGGAGGCGCGTCGGGGCGGCGGGAGGCTGATGAATGAACGGGCGCGGGGCGTGCCCGCGGGTGTGCGGGGATGGGGAGCGAGCGGGGAGCCAGCCTTGTTGTTATTCTGATCACAGCGCCTCTGATTCACAGACTTGGATCATGAATATAAGTGAAGACTTTGACGTCAGAGTTGAGATTTATCAGCAGATCCAATGGGGCAGGAATATTAAGTGCAAGTCGATGCCAGCTCTCTGCCAACGCTATTAGCGATGCTCGCCGAGGAATGAGGCTTCGCACCAAGGGCTGGAAGGACCGGCGAGGAAAAAAATAAAAACGGGGTGGGGGGAGCGAGCCGATCCTCGAGCATTAAAACCAGGTAAAACAACAAGCCCGGGCGGCGCGGCTGCATGCGGGAAGGGGCGATGGTGGCGGCGGGGGATGGCAGCGGGCTGCGGGCACAGCCCCGACCTTCACGCCTCGGCTGCCCAGCCCGGGCGGGGGATTCACTCCTGCGGGCACGGCAGGATGCTGCCGCCGGCCGGGAGCATCTTGCAGCAGCCTTTTCCAAAGGAGGGAAAGGCGTGGAGGAAGGAGAAACTTAACGTAGGCTGTTCCTTGCCGCTGCGTTCTCCTTCCATCAGCGGCACCGCATACAGGCGCTGGCCTATTAATAGTGTTTATTTTTACTCACCGCACGCAAAAAAGAAAGGGCTGCGGGAGGGGGGGCTGAGGGGTTGCGCTATAAATAGGTAGCAAAGGTGGCCGTGCCCCAGGGAGGGGAGGAGGAGGAGGAGGAGGGGGCGGCCGGTTCCTCACCGGGTGCGCAGTGGCTGCGGACCCTGCATGGAGCCGGGCGCACGGAGGCGGCTGCGGGCAGCGGGGCGATGAGTTGTGCTCGGCCTCAGCCCGCCGGGAGATAGCGGCCAGGGGTGCGTGTGGGGCGGGGGGGACGGCGAACCGGGGATGGGGGGCTCGGTGCCCGGGAAGCTGCAGTGGGGGGCGGGCGGGGATGCGGCGGCGGGGGCGGCCCGGTGCGGGGCGCGGTGTCCCGGGCCGGGGGGCTCCAGGCTCGCTCAGGGGCTCCCCCGGCTCGGCGCGGCTCCGGGCGGGGGTCGAGGCGCGGCGCTGCCCGGGCTGGGCGCGGGGGGCTCGGGGGCTCGGGTCCGTCGCTCACCGCCCCCTTCTCCCTCTCTCCCCAGCGATGCTGCACGGCCCCGCCGCCATGGGGGAGCCGTGGCCGCCGCAGCCGCAGCAGCAGCGGCTCCCGGGGCTCGGCAACGCCTCGGAGCCCCCCGCCTGGCCCTCGGCGGCGGCGGCCGGGCCGGGCACGGCGGCGCCGGGCGGCGGGGCCGCGGCCGCGGGCTCCGTGAGCCCCTGGGACATCGCGCTGTGCGCCACGGGCACGGCGGTGGCGGGCGAGAACGCGCTGGTGCTGGCTGTGCTGTTCTACACGCCGAGCCTGCGGGCGCCCATGTTCCTGCTGATCGGCAGCCTGGCGCTGGCCGACCTGCTGGCCGGGCTGGGGCTGGTGGCCAACTTCGCCGTGCGCTACCTGCTGCGGCCGCCCAGCGAGGCGGCGGAGCTGGCGGCGGCGGGGCTGCTGCTGGCCGCCTTCTCCGCCTCCGTCTGCAGCCTCCTGGCCATCACCGTGGACCGCTACCTGTCGCTGTACAACGCGCTCACCTACCACAGCGAGCGCACGCTGGGCTTCACCTGCGCCATGGTGCTGCTGATGTGGCTGCTGTGCCTGGGCGTGGGGCTGCTGCCCCTCCTGGGCTGGAACTGCCTGCGGGACCAGAGCTCCTGCAGCATCCTGCGGCCCGTCACCAAGGACAACGCGGCCGTGCTGGCCGTCACCTTCCTGCTGCTCTTCGCCCTCATGATGCAGCTCTACCTGCAGATCTGCAAGATCGCCTTCCGGCACGCCCAGCAGATCGCCGTGCAGCACCAGTTCATCGCCACGGCGCAGGCCACCTCCACCCGCAAAGGGCTCTCCACGCTCTCGCTCATCCTCGGCACCTTCGCGCTCTGCTGGATCCCCTTTCGCCATCTACTCGCTGGTGGCCGATTCCAGCTACCCCGCGGTGTACACCTACTCGCTGGCGCTGCCCGCCACCTGCAACTCGCTCATCAACCCCATCATTTACGCCTTCCGAAACCCGGACATCCAGAAGTCGCTCTGGCTGGCCTGCTGCGGGTGCATCCCTTCCACGTTCTCCTCCAGACCAAGGACATCCAGCGACGTGTGAGGACTGAGCACGGAGCCAGAGGCGCTCCCTGGCTCTCCCGCTCCTTCTCTTTTTCCCCTCTGTCGTTATTGTCTCCTACCGGGAGGAGTCCCCTCCCCGGTCAGCACATCTCGTTCCATGGAAAGATGGCCAAAAAGAGAAAAGGGAAAAAAAAAAAGCAAAAGAGAAAAGGAAAGAGAGAGAGTAGAATGATAATGGTTTCCTTTAGAAATGTTATTTTCTTACACATTTTATTTTTTATTTAAAAACACAAAACACCAAAACACAAAAAAAAAAAAAAAAAAAAGAAAGGAAAAAAAAAAGAGAGAAAGCAAAGAAAAAGGATCCTCGCACGATGGCGTTTGTCTGCTCTCGGGGTAAGGAGCCAGGGGAGCAGCGGGCCCCATGCGGGCGGTGCCACCCCTCGGGGCACATCCATGGGCACATCCCCCGGGAGCGGGGGGCGGGCAGGGAGGTGTCGCGGCCCCCCCGGCGGGGCTGGTCCCCGAGCGTGGGGGGGCTGTGCCCATCGCCCCGCAATCAGGGCCTGCGATGCTATGCAATAACGGGGGAGGAGGGACAGGGGCTGCCCGTGCCTCTGTGCTTGCAGAAGCTCTTTGAGGACCTGCGGGTGAGGGACACTTGAGGTGTGGCCTGTTGGGGCTGTGGCAGGGCTGGGGGCACCCCGAGAATCCCTTCCGTCCTTCCCCCCCTCCCCCGAGGATGTGGCAGGGGCAGGGCTGGGGTGTGGGGGTGCCGAGGGCAGCGAGGGTGCCCTGCACCCCAAATCCAGGAGGCCCGGGAAGGGCTCTCCTGGTCCAGCTGGGCAGTGGGGTGCTGCTCTCCCCCCTTCCACACCAGCTGTTTACATGGGGTGGGGGTTTCATCCAAAGAGGGCTCCGGGCTCGCCGGGGTCCCCGAGAGAGGAGCCTGTGTCACCACACGTGTCACTGCTGGTGCTGCCACCTCAGCTCGGCTTCCTCAGCCCCGACATTCCCGAGCTGTGTGCTGTGCTTTGTGGTGTTAGTGAGGCCGTGATGATGATGATGATGATGATGAAGTGTCCTTTATCCTGGGCTTTCTTTTGGCCGGGAGGTGGAATCGTGCATTCACTGACAGGGAAAGGGAGAAGCCAGGCAAGCCCCGGAGAGGGGCAGGGCTGGGGTGGCACATCCGGGGTGGCTCGGGGCACAGGGGGTGTCCTGCCCGGGGTCCTGGCATGGGGGGCTTGGGAGACCCTCCAGCAGCTGGAGCTGGTACCCAAACATTCTGCTTTGCTGTAGAGAAATTGTTGTGATGTTGGAGAGGGACTTTGGGAAGGGTGTGCAGGGACAGGACACAGGAATGGCTCCCAGTGCCAGAGGGCAGGGATGGATGGGATATTGGAAATGAGGAATTGTTCCCTGGCAGGGTGGGCAGGCCCTGGCACAGGTGCCCAGAGCAGCTGTGGCTGCCCCTGGATCCCTGGCAGTGCCCAAGGCCAGGCTGGACAGGGCTGGGAGCACCTGGGACAGTGGGAGGTGTCCCTGCCATGGCAGGGGTGGCACTGGGTGGGCTGTGAGGTCCCTCCCAACCTGTAACGTTCTGTGAGTCTGTGATAGTGGAAGAAATGTTGTTGCTTTGTGTGGCTGCAGAGGGTACAAAGTCACTTTATGGCTGGGTACAGACAGATCCAGGTGGGTTTTGTCCCTGGATCTGTGCAATGAATCTCTTGCTCCTCGGAGCTAAGTGCACAAGAGAAAGCTCTGAGGTTCCCACGTGTGCCTGGGGCTTGGAATTATTGTCTGCCTGTGAGAGGTGGCCAGTCTTGGAGTTTTTATGTTTTGTGGGCTTGGGTTTTTTTTTTTTTCATTTCCTTTCTCTGATTATTCTTTGGAGAATGGGCAGTTGGCACAATGTGGAATCAATGTAAGTTTTAAAGTAAATGTATATGTGAGACTAATATTTATACAAACACTTTACTCATTCTGTTCCTTCTGATTTCTTAAGTGCAGCCAGGTCCCTGCAGCTCCTCAGTGTGAAAACTCAATAGCTTAAACCCTTTTTGAAACATTGTGAACATTTGAAATGTTTTTCTACAACCACCCTAGCTAGAAGCCAGGACTTGTTTCTCTGGGCAGCTCATTTTGTATCTTTAGATGAAAGTTAGTTTAACTAATCAGCTCCAGAGAAACCTTGACACAAAAAAGTTGCATTTTCTTGGTTTTCCAATAAATTCCCTGTTGTTGAAGAGCTTGATTTTAACAATGTTCTTTTTAGAGCTTAGTTGCTTATGTAAAATGTGTCTCAGTTTGAGGGATGCCCTGATGATTTTTGCCAAAGTCAAATGGGGATCAATGAAAAATTTCTCCCCGTGGCCCTCTGAAGCAAGAGGAGAAAGATTTGGGATGTGAGGAGATAAAGCTGGGACACAGCCCCTGCCAGGGTGAGGTTAAGGGCAGCTGGGGGTGTCCCCACTGGGACACTGGGGGCTCACCCAAACTCATTTCCAGCCACTTCGGCAAAGGCAAACTCTGAGTTCTGGTCCCTGAGTGCCCTGACCCAGCTCACAGTCAGCACCAGGGTGTGGTACAAGCCCATTCCACGCTCAGAATTACTGTAAAATAAAGATCTCATTTCTTTTTGTGTGATGCTCTAGCACCTCTCTCTGAGATGCCAAAGCTGCCCATGGAAGGTGTTAAAAACCCTTGATAGGTTTCAGGAAAACCCTCAAGAAATCTCCTCTAAAAAACCCCATTTTGATAAATTGGCATTTTTGCAGCCATTGTCCTAAATAAAAATAGTGCATTTTCCAGGTTGTTTGTTTGTTTGTTGCTGTTTTTCCTCTCCTGTTTTGTCAGAGGAAATGAGGGGAAGTGAGGAAGAGGATAAAGAGGTTTAGGTTCACTGGCCATGTGTTGCCTGTGGAAACCTCTGACCATTTTACTGCAGTGCTTTGGTTCTGTTTTGGTTCTGTTTCCCACAGAGAAAACCTTTTACTGGGAAAGTTTGGAGTTTGGCAATGCTGGACATCAGGGGGATGATGGATTTTGGAGTCTCCTCATGCTGAACAGCAGGAAAGTTGATTTAAAACCTGAAATCACTTGCTGGGGCAGTGTGGCTGTGTGCAGGGTGGGGATGTCCTGGTGCTTGGGGCTGGCTTTGGGATGTGTTTAGGATGGAATTCAGGCTTTAGGATGGGGTTCTGCTGCCATAAAGAGGGAGCAGCTCCCATGAATGTAAAGGAATCCCATGTGGATGAAGCACCAGCGGTGAGGGAATCACCAAAAGCAAAATGGGGTTTCCAGCTGTGGATTCACTGAGGATCCAAACCCTGGTGAGAAGAGCCCAGCAGCCCCTGTTGCCCTCCTGGGCACACCAGAAGGACACAGAGCACCTGGAGCACACCCAGTGCTCCATGTTTCCTGGTGCTGGATGTCCTGGGAGGCCTCCTCCACCTGGGATTCTGCATCTCTGTTAGACTGGGGGCTCTGGAAGCCTCTGATTTAATGATTGTGCTTTTCAGCCGAGACAGGGGCCCAGTGGCAGCCCTGCAAAGCACAGGGTCTCTGGCTCATTGGAGATTTGCAGGTGTCCTTTGATGTCCACAGAGCCCTCCTGGTCCCTCCAGGTGGGAGCTGGAGCTGCCTGGAGAGGGCTGGGGGTGTTTGGTTGGGGGGTGTTTGTTCCCTGTCCTCACCCTGGCCAGGACCTTGCCTCTGCATCTTCAAACTCTGAGCTTTGCAAATGGCTTTTGATAAAAGAAGAAAGGCCAGAGCCAGGCTGAGCTCTTGTCACTTCTGGAGTCTCCAGGAGCTGGTTTGGATCTACAGGAGCAGAAATGGGCAGAAAACTGGTCCTGAGTAATTCCAGGTGGCATCCAACCAGGCCTGAGCCTATGGCAGGGATCAACAGAGCCAGGGAAATGAATCCATGCCTATTTGCTGATTTATGTACAGGTTTCTGGGTGCCTTTGGCTTTTCCACCACGAGCTGGTGGCCAGCAGAATGTAGAGGTGCAAAGCTTTTGGTGCTGGTGCTTGGCTGGCTGAGGGGATGAGGAAAGGGTGAGGAGGAGAAGGAAGGAGCAAACATTCCTCAAATACACCATGACAAGGCCAGGGCCACCGTGGGCTGGGATGTAACCACAGCTGCCCTGAGCTTCCTGGAGGTGTGCCAGGCTTGGGGGGAGCTTGTGCATTTACAACAAGCCCTTGTCCCTGCCCCAGCGTGAGAAATTAAAAAAACCCAAAAGTACAAAAAGCCCTATTAAAATGTACAGACTCTACCAACAAAGCTGCTTAGTTTTATTTTGGGGTTTGTTTCCTTTCTTCCTTTTCCCTTTTGGTCAGTTTGGGACTTTGAGCAGTGAAAATGTCTCTCTTTAGCCAGCCTCATGCCAGTAACCAGCAGTAAAAGTTCCAAGGGTCTCAGTCCTGATGTGGCAGCCCCAATCTGTTCACATCAAAGAGTTTTAATTGAACCTGGAATGAACCCCCAAGAAACCATTACTGTTCTCATGAGGTGATGAAGTATCTCTTTCTTGTAAAAGCATCAAATTTGGGGTGGGGACACCTTTTAAAAGGCCATTGGTACTCACTTGTATTGGTGTGTCCTGACCAGCATCGAGACCCACATCATTGCTAATGATGAATTAACAGTTCACTTCTAATTGTCAGGAATAATTGTTGGGTGCACATGGTATTTCCCTGTAACTCCTCTCAGCCTTCCCTCTGGTGAGGTGAGGCAGCTCCACTTGGACCCTCTGTATCTCCTCTGTTGTCAGTGCAGCTGCCCACTGCAAAATCCCCCTGAGCACCCTCCCAGTGTCCCTGCAGCCCTGGGACCAGAGCTCCCCATTCCCAGCACAGACAGAAAAGGGGCTTTTCAGCAGAAAACCCAGGTCAGAGGGGTGCTGTGAAGCCCTTTAGTCCCTGGCTTGGAGGGGTGTGAGTGAGCGGTCTCCAGCTCCAGTTGCCTTCAGGAATTGTGGGCTCCAGGGGGATCCTGCCCTGCCCAGGGGCTGCAGCAGGCAGGGCACTGACAGCACACCCTGTCCCTGGCCACTGGAACCACAAGCACAGGTTTATGGCCTTACCGCAGGCTCTGGCAGCTGGAAAACAGCTGGCTGGTCCCAGAAAAAGGTTTTATTCCAGCTGGGCAGGGTCTGGCTGCAGCTCTGGGCTCTGCAGCACAGGGACAAGGACGGGGCTGGAGGGACAGAGCACACGGTGATAAAGAGCGTCCTCCCCGGGCAGGGAACCCCCAGCCCCGCGGCAGGGGTGGGATTCTGGTGTTTTTGATGAGTTTCCAAGCCCGCAGGAGCCTCCTGCAGAGGCAGAGCCTGCCCTGTGCTCCCCCCTGGGCTCTGAGCCCCGGGTCAGGCTGGCTGGGCACTGCCAGGGTGGGAATCAATCCATCCCCCCATTCCCTGCCTCCCTGATTTCCCAGGAACGAGGCCACCCCTCAGCAATCAGGACAGCAGCTTGTTTGCTGTCAGTGCTGTCATGAGCCTTTAAACTTGACTGGGAAAGTTGATCTCAAAGGGAAATGTACAGTTGTCATCCAGTTATGGTTCAATCAAGCCCCTTCGATGCACTTTATGAGTGAAAACAAATCAATGCTGTTATTGCACTGTATCTCTATTGTGTATAATATTATACATTCATCTGTAAGAGTAATTTATTTTTATTACTGTAAATAAAACTGTTAAAGTGATTTGTCAAGAGGACATCCAAAAATCTGCTGGGAGGGGCGTGGGGTAAAATTAAAACCTTGAAGATCTGGGCTGCTGTCCCAGGTATGTGCCACGCTCTGTGTGCCTGTGTTTTTATTTCAGAGCCCAGAACAGCTCTCTGCTTTCCCTCACCCAGGGTCTGTGTTTCCCCTGGGATCAGGAGGAGCTGGATGAGGACAAGAGCTGCTGGAGACACGGAGGGGTTGGGAGGGAACAGCTCCTGCTGCTCCTCCAAGCACAGACACAGCTTCCCCTGCCCTCTGACTGCCCAGGCAGTCAGGGATTAAATACCCTGGGGGATTAATTGATCTTTGAGGGCTTGAATCTCCAAATGAGGGGTTTTAGAGAGATCACAGCTTTCTGCTGCTCCTTCCATGCCCCAGCCTCTAACAGAGGAGGGAACATCACAGGGCTGATTAACTCCCAGCAAAGCACAAGCCAACAAAAAGCCAAACCCAGATCTACTGTAACCTCTTAAAATCTTTATTAATTTTTTTCTTTTTTTTACTTTTTTTTCTTTTAAATTTAATTAGCACATGCATAAAGTGTCAACAGTTTGGGGTTAAGAGGACATTTCTTGAACAAATGTAGTTACAAGCGGTGCCTCGGACCCATCCAGGTTTCCTCTCTACCCTGTCCAGGAGGAAGCTCGAGGTCATCCCTCCCTTCCCATCCTTGTGTCACCACAGGCAGAACCCACAACACTGGGGAGAAATACACTTGTTCACACGTAGCAACTGGGCAGGGGAGATAGACACGGGCAGCAACATTTACTCACCTACGGACTAAGGGCACACGGGTAAAGACCCCAGAGACAGAGAACATCTCCCTCAACTCAGCTTTGAACAATGGGAGTCTCTCATGGCCTGGAATGGGTCACCCTCTCTTGGGAAGGTGCCTATCCTGCACCAGCTCCTTCTACCAGGTGGCAAATCTAAGGAGATAGAGTAATTCTTCTGCTGTGATTAAAAATGAGCCTTTTGCAGGAGCGTTGGGATGCTGAGGTGTCCCTGTCCCCTCTGTGCCACCCCTGCTGAGCTGGGCCAACCTCCACAGAGAGCAGCCCAAACCCTGGCTCTGGGCTCTGTGTGTGACCAGCTGGTGCCAAAAGGAGAGAAAACTGCTTTTAAATGCCCATCTGGAGCTCTGGATGCTCTGCTCTGGCAGGATGGGTGCCCCGTGCTCCAGGAGGTCTCAGAGGTTGGGTGGTGCAGGGGGGTTTGGGGTCTGAGGTGCCTTGATCTGCAGGAGATGATCCTCCCCTGCCTTCAATTCCCTCCAAAACAACTCTCCTACAGCACCTGGCCTGCCCCAGAGGTGTCAGAGCTCCTGCTGGCCCCAGAGAGGATGGAAGCTGGGAGGAGATGGCTCCTGCCCTGCTGCAGCAGCTGCCATTGGCCCAGCAGCCCCAGGCTGGACAGCAGGAGGAGGAGGAGGAGGAGGAAGGCTCTCCTGAATGCTTGCCCCATGACAGCAGCAACCCACAGCACGTGCTTGTCCCACAGCACAGTGGTGACAGGGTTTGTCCCCTCCCCACAGCTCTGGGGACTGTCCCCATGCCTTCCTCTGGGGACTGTCCCCATGCCTCCCTCTGGGGACTGTCCCCATGCCTCCCTCTGTGGATTGTCCCCATGCCTTCCTCTGGGGACTGTCCCCATGCCTCCCTCCGGGGACTGTCCCTGTGCCTTCCTCTGGGGACTGTCCCCATGCCTCCAGGCTGCTCAGCAGGTTCCCAGGGGTTGGCCAAGGCTGGAGTGAAAACTGCTCCACAAGACACTGCTGTGGGAGGGGGACCCCAGAGGATCCCCTGGGCAGCTCCAGGATCCCAGCCCAGCTGAGCTCTGCCCATTCCCAGCCCAGGAGGCTCCAGAGGGACCCCAGGAAAGGCACTTGTGTCATGAGGAGCTGCCCTGGCCCCGTGGTGTCCCCTGCAGCAGTTCTGGGTCCCAGCCCTGTGTGTGGCAGGGCACAGCTCAGGGCAGAGGGGAGGAAGGTGCCAGCACAGCTCAGCATCACCCCAAACTCACACCCTGCTGCAGGTCCCCCCAACAAGTCAGGCAGCCCCAAAATTCAGGAAGTCTGTAAAGGTAAGGAGCCATCAGCCCCGAAAGGCCCTGAAAATGCATTTTGAAGAAAAGGGTTTTTAAAATTTGTGGGGATTTGAGCAGGTTGGGTGGGACTTGGTCTCATGGAAGGTGTCCCTGCCCATGGCAGGGGGTTGAAACCAGACTGGAAATCCAAACAGTTCTGGAAGTCTGTGATTTGCTTCCTTTACCTGATCTGCTCTGACCCGAGACAATAAACACCACAAAGAGCAGCCCCATCTGTGGAAAACTGGCCAGAGCTACAGACAGAGCTGAAACATCTCAGAGTAAAATTAAATTTGGAGGGGAGCAGAGAGGGGGTGTTGATGCTCATGACTGATTTTTGGAGCCCTGGCAGGGCTCTGTCTGAGCTGCTGCTGCTGCCAGGAGGAAATCATCAGCAGCTCTCCATGGGCATCACAGGCTGTCCCTGCCTCCAAGCCCTCTCCCTTTTGAACACAAGATTTTTGGTTTTTCCATGGCAGGAAGGGATTTTCCATGGAGTCAGCAATCCCAGCTGAGGCACCAGCATTGCACAACACCAGTGAGAGGTGGGAATCAATGGGATTTGAAACACTTGAGCTGGGGAGGGGCCTGCAGGGACAAAAGCACCTCCTGTAGTGGCACTGGGGTGATGTGGCTATTGCTTTTCCTTAAACATCAGTTTCCTGGGATTTTTGGAAGTGGTTCTGGTGGCACCTGCTTCATTCTGTTGCTGAGTGACTGGGAAGTGCTGCTGTGTCTGACCTTACCTCTAGGTCTGAGGGAAGGAAAGGGAACAGTTTATCCTTCTGGAAATCACATGTGAGTTGTTTGTTTGCTTTTTTGTTTTGTGGGTGGGTTGGGTTTCTTTTTTTTTTTTTTTTTTTTTTTGTTTGCTTATTTTTAGATTTTTTTTTACAATTTATTTTTAGATTTCTCAACTGAGCTATCCCAAATCAAAGGGTAAATATTAAATTGTCCACCTTAGTGGTTTATTCACTACAGTCTGTGGATCATGGATGGTCCAGAGGAGCTGCTGCCTTGTAACCATTGAAATCCAGCAGAAACAGCTGGGAGCCCACATCCTTCCCTCCCAGGTGTTGGTTCTGCAGCACATTTTACCTTTATTCTGTTGAGGCTCAACACCAAAACCAAAGGGGAGCAAAAGCAGCTGCCCTGGCTGCTGGGGGATGCTCTGGGGCTGTACCCCACCCAGGGATGAGGGAGAATCACAAAGGTGCCAGAAAGGCCCTGTGGGCACCTCCGCTCCCTGGCTGCACACAAGGTCAGAGCTTCTCTCTGGCTCCTCAAAGCCACGGCATGGGTTTCTCCATCCTCACTTCCAGAAGGTTTTCCCTGAGACCTGACTGAGCCCCTTCATGCCACAGCTCAGTCCCACACTGACCTGCAGAACAGATTCAGCCCCTCACTGCCTTCTGTGGCTTTGACCTGGCTGAGGTTTCCCCTGAGCAGGCTGATGTGAGCATGACCAACCTAAAATAACCAACCTAAAATGCTGGGCTGGTTCCTTTCTGCCTTATTTTCTCCTCTCTGCACTCTTAACCTTACACAGAACCAAGAGCTGCAATTACCTGAGCTGAACCCCCCTGGGGCCAGCCCTGTCCCCTGGCAGTGCCAGTGTGCAGGGACAGGCTCCTTTCACACCCACTGGGGCTCCCAACACCCAGCAAGAGCTTTAACCCTGTTCCTGGGAGGAGGGAGAGGCTGGAGGCACCCTGGGACAATCCCTGCTGGAGATGCCCAGGGAGGGTGAAGCATCAGTGGTGCTCTGGTGGCCTCAGGCTCCTGTCTGTGATTCAGACACCACTTTGGGTCCTGTCACATCAATTCTGCCCTCAGGGACATTCTCCATGCAGCTCCTGCCTGGGGTTCTCCCCAGCAGGAGCCCAGCCCTTGCTGCAGGCTCTGGTGACACACCCAGGGTGGTGACAGCATCCTGGGTGACACCACTGGGATGGTGTCCTCCCCTGGGGACATCCTATTGTCCCACCCTGCCTGTGGGCACAGCTCTGAAGGCTTCTGGGGCAAACACCTCCTTCCTGAAGTTCTTAACTCTGGGGTTTGGTTTGGTTTTTGTTTATTCCTCCACCAGGAAAATACAGGCACATTTTTCACCTGGAGAAGGTGGAGCTTGTGAGAATGAGCCTAAAATCCCTGGGGTTTGTCCAAGACAAATCAGATTCACATAAAAATCCCCAACAGAAGATGGAACCACTCCACAGTCTGGCTTTGGGTTGTGTCTGGAGGAGGAGGTTTCCCAGAGGCTGGGCCATGGCTGGTGAAAGCCCTGAGGGTCAGCCAGGGGGGTTCCCAGGCACCATTCCCAGCCCACTGAGGTCATCCCAGGGAGCACAGCTTGTGTGGGGACAGGGACAGGGCCCCCAGGGCACAGGGACAAACCCAGTATGGCTTGGCTCTCCTGGGCTTTGCTCAGGCACTTCTGCAGGGGGAGTGGGGCAGGAGAGCCCCGGGGCTCTGTCACCAGCAGGGAGTGGCTGGTGCTGCTCAGGGGCCCCAAGGAAGGGACAACTGCCCTCAAGGGGCTGCTGCCCAGTGGAGGGGAAATTCATGGGTGAGTGAGCATTTGAGGCTTCTAAAGTGCAGTGCAGGTTACATGGTCTTTGCTGTAGACTGTAAACTCCTCAGGACAGACTCCTTGCCCTTATTTTTATTTTTTTTTATTTTTTTATTTTTTAAATCTGTAAAGTGACATTCCAGCTGAGAAAGCCTTACCCCTAAATAACTACTGCTACAGGAAAAACAGGAATATTGGTGAAAGGAACAGCCTGTGCTTCCCATGGCCATCCCTGCTCCATCCACAAGGAAGTGGCACAGAGCTCCTGCCACCTGGGGACCTCTGCAACGTCCCTCCAAAATGTCACCTCCAGGGCTGCCACCTGCCTCCCTCCAAGCAAAACTCCCACTTGTTAAAGCTGAGGTGTTAGTTCAGGCTCAAGGGAGTCTGCAAAGCTTCTGTCCAGGCTGTTGAGTGTCTGGGAAGGGAGAGAGAGGTGGAAAAGTGTCTGGGAGGAAATTTGAGGGCTCTTCTGTGGAAGAGCTCTCTGAAGAAGCCAAGTTCAGCCCTAAGTTTGTCACTGGAGTAAAACCTCCCCAAGATGAAACAGCTGCAAAGGCAGGAGCCCTCGTGGATGGGTGATTGCTCTTCTCTGGTCTCTTCCCTGGGTGGGAAATTAGAAACTGGAAACTGCCCAATCCTTTCTTCCTGCAGGACACTGATCCTTGAGAGCCACCAGCACCACCAGCCAGCTCCAGTGGTCACTCCAAATCAGGGAGACAATTCCAGCAGTGAACACTGCAGGACTTCCAACAATTCCCAGCAATCTGAGCAGGAGCAGCCCTCACACCTGGTGTGCTAACCCAGGTGTGCCATGGGCACAGTGCTCCCTGTAAAGTCCCTTTCCAGATGCACCTGGCATGTCCAAGAGGCTCCTGATGGACCTCAAGGATGACAGCCTTCCATTGACATCTCCAAGCAGAACCCAAATTTACTCATTTACTCTTCCACTGACTCCAGCCCAGCCCATTTGTATGGACACAGGATATTTCCCCCTGCTGTTGACAGCCATATTTATTACTTTTATTTATTTTATTTTATTTCCCCTGCTGTTGGCAGCCATATTTATTATTTTAATCTATGCCCATAAATTGGCTAGTAGGGGGAAGCAGATAAAATGGAAAGAGGAGCTCTCAGGAGATCAGTTAGACTCATTAAATGTTTGGCACTCTGTGATTCTCCTTTGGCAATGAAATGCCACTGCAATATTTTAGCAGGGAACACGATACCTTAATGTACAGGAGAACCTCCTCAGCCCAATTCTGGCACTCTTGAGACAGGAGAAATTCAATCATCTGTGACCTGGATTGTATTTTTTAATGTCTGCCAAGCTAGATAAAATACTTAAATATTCACTTTTATATCAGCCCACATGAGGATTTGAGCATTTCAGGTTGTGTAACTCAGCATGGCCTACTTTGGGGAGCATGCACAGAAATAGGCACATATGTACAAACCACTGAGTGTGCAGCATGTGGGACAGACAGACAGTGTTAATTAGCATGGCACAGTCCCAGCAGCACAGCCCAGAGCAGCCAAGGAATTGGTGTCACTTCTGTTGGACTGCAGAGGTCACCTGAGCAAAAACCAGGTGATTCTGCCCCAAATGAAGGTGGTGGAGCTGAGTCCCTCAGGGGAAGGCACTGGGGATGGGCTGGCTCTCGTGGCACTGTGGCATTCATGCCCCAGCCTGGAGGTCCTGGAGGTCCTTTCCCAGCTGAATGATTCCTGGTGCTGCTGGGAGGGTTGGGAAGAGCTGGGTGAGCCATGGCCAGGCCAGAAATGGTGCCCAAACCCCCCTGAGGTCACTTCTCCACCAGCTCCACCTCTCTGGGGTGAGGATGGGGGATCCCACCCCTGCTACCAGGACAGCTGGAGGGTGTCCATGGCAGTTCTGCTCCCTGAAGAGGAGGATGGGGATGTTCCCAACCAGCTGGCAGTGCTGGGAGACCATGGAGCTGCTGGCTGGCTTTGCAGCTGGGAATGTGAGCTGGGTTTGTGCTCTCAGGGGATTTCCTTCAGCAGAGCAGGACGTGCTGGGGCTGCTGGGATGGGTGTTTTACACCAATGGGGACGTGGTATAAGAACATAAAGCTGTGAGGAAATGGGGGTGAGCCTTTCCTGCCCCCTGGGGCTGCCAGCTGTGCATCTGCTCTGCAGGTGTGGCCTGAGTGACCTAAATGCCCTTTAGGGTCCCTCCCAGCCTTCCTGTGATTGTCAAGCCCTTTGCCAAGCCACAGCACCAATCCTGGCAGCTGCCAGCCCCAGCACAGGGTGACAGGGCTGTGGGAGGCCCCAGGGACAGCCCCAAGTGCCACACACCCACAGAGTCCTGCCCCAATTGCCACGGCCCATGTGACACACGCAGAGCAACTGGGGCATGGAAAGGAGGGACTGGATCTCTCAGGGGCCCTGGGCTGCTCTCCAGCTCCCACCAGTGCCACTGCCATATTTTCTGAAAAATCCCTTCACCAGGATTTCTCTCCTGGGAAGCTGAGAAGCCTCAGAGAAAAATGAAAACAATAATTATCTGATTGCTTCTCCTGTGTTTTGCTGCTTTGGAATGTGGTTGGAGATTGTTTATCCAACATGTGAATTGTTTTTACTGCATGACCAATCACAGTCCAGCTGTGTTGGGTCTCTGGAAGAGGTCATGAGTTTTTCAGTAGTATCTTGTTAAACCTTCTGTCTGTGTCCTTTCTCTGTTCTTTAGTATAGTTTAGTATAGCATTCTTTAATATAATATAAGTACATAATGAATTAGCCTTGTAAGAACATGGAGTCAGATTCTCAATTCCTCCTTCATCCTGGGGACCCTGAAAATACCAGAGACCAGGAGTGGCTCAGCTTTGCAGAACTGGGACAGCCACAGAGCCCAGGGATGAGTCTCCTGTGTCCCTGAGCCCCCTCCCAGGCCCAGTGGGGCTCCCCAGCTCTGCTGGGTCCCCACAGTGGCTCTGCAGCCCCTCCACCTCTGAAAAGACAAGAGCAGCTCCACCAGCCCCTGCTGTTTTCTCTTTCTCTCACAGGGTTATTACTCTTCCTAAATTACCTAAATAAACCAATTTCTCTTTGCTTTCACACAGTTTTGTGATTGTATCTACGTTAATAACTCTCCACCAGAAACTCCACCTTAAATGTTGCCCTGAATTTTCACACTGCCTCCTTCTGAGCCTGCTTCAGCCAAACCCCAGCTGCCTTCCCAAGGAAAGCAGCTCCTGGGCATTGCAGGGGCTCTGCAAAAAGCTCTTGCAGCCACTTCCCTGCATCTCAGAGGGTCAACACCAGAATCAAGAGCTCTCAGTGTGCACCAGGAATTTCCTGGCCACCTGCAGGGCACGGTGTCTCCCTGGCCCTCTGGTCACTCCTGCTCCTTGGGTTCTGCAGATGAGTTATTCCCTGTATCCTGCTGCTTCTTGCCTTGCCCTCTCCCACATCCCAAATCCCTTCTGCACCCCTGCTCAAGCCCACTCAGCAGCTCCCAGCCTGGGTGTGGAGGTGTGGCAGGTGTCACATCCAAGGGACAAGAGACCATTTTGTGCCACTCAGGAGAAGGGAGGGCTCCTGGGGGCATTTCACCACACCTGGCCATGAGGGGTTTGTCACTGGGGGCAAATGAGCAGATGTTTGGGACATTGCCCAGCACCAGCATTTCCCAGGAAATCAGCAACCTGCTCTAGTGGAAGGTGCCCTTGGCAGGGGGTTGGAATGAGATGTCTTTAAGGTCCCTTTTATCCCAAACCATTCTAGGATTTTGTGAATTTAACCATCAGCATTTGGGTCTCAGCCATATCCTCCCACCTCTTTTGCAGGTCTGGCTGCTTCTACATAGCCAAAATCCTGCTGAAGCAGCCATCACCTGCAGGGCTGCTGGGAGAGGCAGGAACTGGGCACAGAGCTCAGGATTTCCCTTTTCAGGGATTTGTGGTATAGGGGATCACAAGAGAGGGTCTGGGAACATCACACTGGCCAATCCACAGCTGGTCCTGGCCTGTTTTCCACAGGTGGGGAACCTTTCCCAGCTCTCTGCAGGTTTTCACACCTGCCTGTGATATTTCCAGTATTTCCCACCCCTTTGCTCTGCCTTCCTCTGTGCCTCCTCCCTTTGTACCTCTGTAAAAAGTCTTCCATGGATCAGGCTCTGTTTTGATGGGAAAACAGGTGTTTTCAGTGCTGAAACAGGGGCTGGTCACCCAGCTCCTCCATCAGTGTCCAAACGTGGGACAGGGGAAGGAGCAGGATCAGGTAGGGGGAATCAGTGCCTGGCTCTGAGCTGATCCCAATTGTACAGGCACAGTTTGTAGGGCTGCAAAGTGCAAGTTGAGAGTTTACCTGAAAGCAGCAGATTGTCTGATTCACTTTTTCCCAAATCACACTGAAATGGTGCCATGCTAAGGCCAAGGGGAACTCGGCTTGGGGGAGCTCCCTGGACACCTCTACTCCTGCTGGAAAAGGCAGGACAAGCCCAGACAAGGCTGAATCTCCCTGCAAGCCACTCCAGCCTTGCCTTCCCCCTTTGCTCCTAAACCAGCTCTGAGGGTGGATACAGGCTGAGGTCACCAACACCTTGGGCTGCTCATGCCACCCGGTCTAGTGGAGGGTGTCCCAGTTCTGGTTGGACTAGATGGGCTCTAAAGGGTGCCTTCCAACCCAAAGCATTCCATGATTTTCCAGGGAGCAACAACACAAGGGTGTAACTGCTACTAAACGTGGTGCATTGCTCTGTAGGGAAGGAGGCTCCTGCCCACACCCAGCCTTTGGAGCTGCCTGACCCCAAAACCACCAGCAGCAGTGTCCCCAAGCCCACAAGGCCGCCCCTGAGCTCCCGTGGTGGCATCAGCTGTGCAAACAAGGCTTCTTCTCCAGGAGCTTCTCGTTATCACAATTAACATTTAGCTGGAAAAGCACTGCTGCCTCTGGGGCTCCCTCCTCTCACAAAGCACACCCAGGGCCAGTCTCTGCTCTTGCTCCAGGTGTAAATCTGGAGTAATCCTATTAACCTGCCTTCAGAGAATTTTGGAAGTCATTAACTGTGAAGGTGCTGCTAATTTCTGCTCTCACTGCCTCCGAGGTGTAATCCTACCAGTGCTGCTGCTGCTGCTGCTGCTGCCCGAAGGGTTTTGGACATAGTGTAAAAGCAAAGCTCCTGACCGGGGCAGCGACGCTGGGGAAGGTGCCCATACACACCTGGAGGGGAGCAGGAGCCCCCTGGGGAAGGTGCCCATACACACCTGGAGGGGAGCAGGAGCCCGAGCCCGCCCAGCCGGGGCCCTCAGTCCGACCACTCGTTATCGTCCAGCTCCGAGTCGTCGTCGGACTCGCTGTACTCCACGGCGATGCGGCGCGACAGGATGGTGGCCACGTCATTGCCCACGGGCTCTTTCTTGGCCTCTTGTTCCCACTGCTCCTGCACCTTCCGGAGTTGGATTCCTACAGGGAAGGGGGGAAGGCTTCAGGGGGGAGTGCACCCAGTGTGCAGCATCCTCCCCAGCTGTAAAGTGTTGGCTGAGACAGGAGGGCTGCTGCCCTGGTGGTTATAAAGTCATATAGGATGACAGGATAGGATGGGTAGGACAAGAGGGAATCGTTGTAAACTGGGAGAGAGTAGGCCCAGATTGGATGTTAGGAAGAAATTCTTCCCGGTGAGGGTGGTGAGGCCCTGGCACAGGTTGCCAGAGCAGCTGTGGCTGCTTTGGATCTCTGAAATGTCCAACGCCAGGCTGGACACTGGGGTTTGGAGCAGCTTGGGACAATGGGAGGTGTCCCTGCCCATGGCAGGGGTGGGACAGGGTGAGCTTTGAGGTCCCTTCCAACCCAAACATTCTAGGATTTTATGAGTATCTGTGATTACTGACTATTCTATGGTACTAAACTCTATCATAGAATAAAGCTCCTCCTCTGCTTCCACTCAGCCTGAAGATATTGAACCTTCTGAAAGGTTAAATTTACCATTTGACCTGAAGATTTGCAGGAAAGGCAAATGAGAGAGACCTTGGAGTACATCATCCAGTACAGCCTGGGAGGAAGCCACATTCCTGGGAGCTGCCAGCAACCTGTGGGGGGCTTCATTCTCCCTCCAGCCATGGAGATCGCATCTACACTGCCTTTATTCCTCCGGCAAGGCCCCGCCATCCTCACCCATCACCTGCCCACCGAGCTCGTCTTGCCCCCGGTGTCACCAGTGCCACCCAGCTGTGCTTTGTCACACCGGGGCGCTTTGTCCCCGCACTCACCCCTGCGGATGGCAGCCAGCAGGTCGCTCCGGGCGTCGCTCATGGGCATCAGCGGCACCTGCGGCTTGCGGGGCTCGGCGGGCGCGGGCGGCGATGCGGAATGGGCCGGCGAGGCCGACACGGCCGGGGGCCCGGGCGGCGGCGGCGGCGGCGCCACCGGGGGTGCCATGGGCCCGCTCTGAGGCGGGGAGGCCGAGTAGGGCCCGGGGGGCGCGGGGGGCGGGGACGGGGCGTAGTTGGGGGCTGCGGCCGAGCCGGGGGCCAGCGCGGGGGGAGCCGAGATGGGGCTGTCGAAGGCGGTCTGGGCCGAAGGGATGACGGGCGGCGGCGGCGGCGGGGCCGGCGGCACGAAGTACTCGGCCATGGGCACCGGCTGCGGCCTGCAACGGGGGCACAGCGTCAGAGCCACGGGAATCACAGAGCCCAGGGATCATCCGGTCCAACTCCGGGAACATCCCAAACAGCCCCACCCTGGGCATCCCCGGGAGCTATGTCAAAACGCTCCTGGAGCTCCGACAGGTTTGGTGCTGGCACCATTCCCTGGGAGCCTGCTCAGTGCCCCACGGCCCTCTGAGGGAAGAATGTTTTCCTGATACCCAAACTAAACCTCCTCTGACACAGCTTCAGGCCATTCCCTCGGGTCCTGTCTCTGGTCACCACAAACAAGAGAACAGCATCTGCCCCTCTGCTTCCCCTCAGGAATTTGTGGACTGCAATGATGCCTCCCCTCAGTCTCCTCCAGCTGAACACACCAAATGCCCTTAACCACTCCTCACACAGCTTCTCCTCAAAGCCATTCACCATCTTCATGGCCTCCTTTGGACACTCTCTAACATCTCAATGTCTTTTTTATATTATGGTGCCCAAAATTGCCCCCAGTATTCAAGGTGAGGCCGCCCCAGTGCAGATCAGAGCAGGACAATCTCCTGCCTTGCCTGGCAGGTGATGCTGGGCCTGATGCCCTGTAGGGCACACCTGGCCCTCCTGGCTGCCAGAGCACTGCTGACTGAAGGATTTCCCATCACCCATCCCAGCACCCAGCTGGCTCCAGTCTGGTTTGGTTTGCTCCAAACCCCAATGAAAGCTCTGCCCCAGAGTCAGAAGGGTGGTGAAGCTCTGCTGGATGGGTGATGGGAAATGGGTAATGCAGTGGTGGAAAGCAGGCAACACCCCAGGGGAAAACCCTCCATCCACCCTGCCCCATTACCTGGGATGACATTACCCCAGAAGCGCTCCTGACTGATTTGGCCCCTCACCAACAGTTTTGGACCATGAAAGCTGCAGGGATGTCTCTCCTGCTCCATCAGCCCAGAAAAGGGAGGTCAGACCCCCCACCAAGCCCCCCTTCCTTTGGACACCCCTCCAGCAGCGGGCAGGCTGAAGCTTTACCCGTAATCCTTGACTAGGTGGGGTCTGGGCCCGTTGAGCACGGCCTCGGGGGGCGGCGGCGCGTGGGGCTGCTGCAGGCGGGTCAGGCTGTTCTGCCGGCTGCCCGCGGGCCGGAACCCGTGCTCTGGGGGGTTGGAGGCTGCCAGCCCCTCCTTGTGCTCCGCCGGGGCCAGGTGGGCAGCGGGGGCCAGCAGCTGGGCTGGGTGGTTGGGGCTGGCCGGGTACGAGTGGTCGGCAGCGTCCGACGCGTAGGACCTGCAGCACGGGAGGAGGCGACTGATGTACTCCTGAGGGAGCTCAGGGCGTGGGTTTGGGAACATTTTGGGGTTGAGACAACAAAACAAGAAAAGGACATGAAAATATCGATGTACAAGACAGCAGAGTGAGAGCAGAGGGGAAGACACAACAGAACTGAACCACTCTCTACCCTTAGCTGCGAAACGGAAAGTGCTTTGGTTTTATCCCAGTGCCAAGGCTCCTCCTGAGCTCCAGGATGACACCCTGGGGACACCAGCTATCCACAGGCTAACAACTGAGCACCCCGACCCTGCTGTGGGCAACACGTCCCCCACAACAACGGAGAGGAAGAGCAAAGCAAAGGAGAGCCGTGAGCTGAAGGTGTAGGAGGTAGAACCTGCCTATTATCTGGGGACAGTGATCCTTCCGATGATGCCATGTGATAGGGGGATGGTGAGAACCTGTTATCCGGCCGGAACTCTTTATCATACGCCATCATGTTCCACTCCAGGCGCCGGTTGCGGGCTTTCCTCACTTTCTTCACTTCCCGGGTGGAGTCCTCCACCAGCCGCTGCTCCTGGGGGGACACAAAGCCACAGCTCCACCTCCAGCCTGGCCCAGATGCACCCATCCTTCTGACGAAGGATGCACCAGGAGGTGGCTGTCCCCAGGTCCCAAGCACCCCCAGCTCCTGCCCCCTTGTCCCCCTGCTGCCCCCACCCACCTTCTGCCTGCGCTTCTCCTTCCTCTTGTCCTCTGTCGCCTGCAGCATCTTCTCCTTCCATAAGTTGAAGAAGTAGGAGGGGTCAGTGTAGAATTTGAGGCCGTCCTTCTTGTCATCCCTGGGGGTTCAAAGGGCAGAGGGAGGGTTACCAGCCACAGGACAAGACCCCCTGTTCCCCATCCCAAGGGCTGACCATGACCATGAGCTGTTGCCCCACCACAAACACATCCAACACAGCAGCCACCCCCTGCAGGCTGTGGACACACATCCCAAGCATCCCACACAATGAGGGGGCAGCACAGCACACAAATGGGGGCACACCTGATCCTGCTCATGGGAAGGACCCCCTTGGAGCCCCAGGGAGAGCTGTGCCCTGTACCTGTAGGGTGTGAGGATGTTGAGGGGCGGGGGTTTGTCGCAGCGCTGGTACATCTCCATCACCGGGTTGGGGATGGAGTTGCGGGACACCACCTGCTGGTTCTGCACTGTGGAGCTCTTGAAGGCTTTCCTCATGTTGATGTCCTGCAGCGAAACTGGGGGGCACAGGAAGGACAAGGGATGCAGGGCTGGCCTCAGCCATAGCGGGGCTCTGGTCCCAAGGGCGCGTCTGGGCATCACCCCAAACCGGCCCTGGCCCCTCACCTTCCTCCACGGTGGAGTCCAGCTGTGTCACCTTGATGACCAGCAGGTCCACCCTCTCCTGCAGTGAGTTCATCCTCATGTAGAAGCTGTTGGCTTCATTGAACAGCTCTCCAAAGATGTCCTCTGCGTGCCTGCCTGGCAGGGGACAACGCGCCCGTCACCACAGCTGGTGGCTCACCCAGCTCAGCCCACCCCCTGCAGCTCCCACCTCCCCCCTGGCTCCACGGGTGCTCTGCCCAGCCTGGATCTCTGGGAGCTGAGCCTCAGCCTCTCCCAAAGGGCTGCAAGGAGGCAGGGGAGCCCAAATGATCACCCCTTTCCAGAGAGAGCAACACCCACCGAGGCACAGAACATTCACGGTGCCCCAAAGAGCCCTTGGACCCATCAGGGCAGATCAACCAAAAAAAAATGACCAAAAATCACACAACATGGCCTGGGGAAATTCAGCCCAGGGAGAAAGCCAAGAAGAGAGCAGTGGGGACAGTGCCACAGCAGGGAGAATCTGCAATTTGTTTCACTTTATCAGTTCTTTTCCTGCATCTCTCAGTGCAGCTTATTTATTTAGGGTTATTTATTTAGGATTATTAGCTTTTTATTAGGATTATTCCTATCATGGAGCTGAGTGAGGTGTCTGGCAGAGCATTGCTGATACCTGTTGGCTACAGCACCCTGTGTGTGCCCCTACAGCCATCCCATCCCATCCCATCCCATCCCATCCCATCCCATCCCATCCCATCCCATCCCATCCCATCCCATCCCATCCCCCAGATCCTCAGGGTTTCCTCCAATCCCAGCTCTCAGACAGCTCCCCAGATCAGGGCACTTTCAGAACCTCCTCAGAGCACTCCCCAGCTTGGTCATGTTTGATTCCCTTTTTCCTGGACTGGAAGCCTGAGCAGACGTGGGTGCTGCTCGTGTGAGCCGCTGCACTTCCAGCAGCTCCCTACACCCTGGGTTTATTTTTCTGGGAGTATTTTAGAGCAGAATCTGCTTTTGGAGGTGTGTGAAAGAGGGGGTGGGGCCTGGATAACTTCTCTCTCTATTTTAAGTGGATATTCAGCATGAAATAGGTTGCCCCTGTTAAAGCATCACCCTGGTGTGTGCAGTGCTCTCATGTGCCCCTTTCCTGCTGAGATCAGTCCCAGGGCAGGACACAGCCGAGGGTTTAGACCTGTGACAGAGACCTCTCTTCCTCAAAAAGCTCTAACTGTACAAAGAAAAGCTTGGGGTATTGTAAATCTTCACCTGGCCTTCCTATTTCTGGCCAAGTGGAGAAGCAAGGGGCTCCTGAAGGCTTTCCATCCCCCAAGCCCCCATTTCGAGCTTGGCCAAAAAAAAAAATCAAAAAACCCCAAAACAAACAAACAAAACAAACAAACAAACAAACAATATATATATAATTTAAAAAACCAAACCCCAAATATATATATAGTATATATCATAATATAAAAGATTTTAAAAATAATTAATAATAACAATAATTTATTGTATAAATAATTAATTATATAAAATTATATTAATAGATATATCTAAAAATAAAATTAAAAAATAATAAAAAAGTAGGAGCAGCCTCCTATTTCCAACAAGCTGGCTAATTCCCACTGAGTTAGGAATGGCTGCAGCCCACACGGCTCTCACACAACCCTTGTTTCTCTGTGTTTGGAACTGGTGGGAGTGACTGCGGCATCCCAGTGCCATCCCCAGTGCTATCCCAGTGCCATGCCAGTGCCATCCCAGTGCCATCCCAGTGCCATCCCAGTGCCATCCCAGTGCCATCCCAGTGCCATCCCAGTGCTATCCCAGTGCATCCCAGTGCCATCCCAGTGCCATCCCAGTGCCATTCCAGTGCCATCCCAGTGCCATCCCAGGGCCTCCCAGTGCTATCCCAGTGCCATCCCAGTGCTATCCCAGTGCTATCCCAGTGCCATCCCAGTGCTATCCCAGTGCCATCCCAGTGCTATCCCAGTGTTATCCCAGGGCCTCCCCAGTGCTATCCCAGTGTTATCCCACTGCTATCCCAGTGCCATCCCAGTGCCATTCCAGTGCCATCCCAGTGCCATCCCAGTGTTATCCCAGTGCCATCCCAGTGCCATTCCAGTGCCATCCCAGTGCTATCCCAGTGTTATCCCATAGCTATCCAGTGCCATCCCAGTGCCATCCAGTGTTATCCCAGTGCCACCCTGGTGCCATCCCAATGTTATCCCATTGCCATCCCAGTGCAATCCCAGTGACATCCCATTGCCATCCTAGTGCCATCCCGGTGCCATCCCAGTGCCATCCCTGTGCTATTCCATTGCCATCCCAGTGCCTCCCCAGTGCTATCCCAGTGCCTCCCCAGTCCCATCCCAGTGCCATCCCAGTGTTATCCCATTGCCATCCCTGTGCCATCCCATTGGCATCCAGTGCCATCCCTGTCCCATCCCAGTGCTATCCCAGTGTTATCCCAGTGCCATCCTGGTGCCATCCCAGTGCCACCCCAGTGCCTCCCCAGTGTCATCCCAGTGCTATCCCAGTGCAATCCTGGTGCCATCCCAGTGCCACCCCTGTCCCATCCCATTGCCATCCCAGTGCCATCCCTGTCCCACCCCTGTCCCATCCCACTGCCACCCTGGTGCCACCCCAGTGCCATCCCTGTCCCATCCCTGTCCCACCCCGGTCCCCCCCGCCCAGGTGGCTGTGCCTGACTTACTGAGGCTGCCCAGCTGTTTGATGATGGCAGCCAGGGTGCTGTTGGTGACACATTCCAGCTCGCTGGTCACCCCGTCGGGCAGGGCCCCCCGGCACAGGTGCCGGGGCTCGATGTTCCTCTTCACCAGCGGCATGGCGAGCCCTCAGCCTCTCCTGGGACAGCACAGCAAGCAGGGACAGAGAGGGGGAGCAGAGGGCACACCACAGATGAGGTTGAACAAAGCTTTGTACGTTTTGAATTTTTTAAACAGCTCTGTTGCAGAACCCGACCCGATTTGCAGGCATTTTTCAAATAACACACAGGTGAAACTGAAAAAAATTCCCCCTGTTTTAGTTAGAAACTCCGAGACTGGACAAATTGAAGGTCTTTTCTGATTAATCACTTGGATTAAAATCAAAAATCAAAATCAAAATTAAAATCAAAATACACAGCTTTCACCATTTGGCTGTTCCCCCACACCGCCTCAGCTTGCTCCAGGATGTTCCTGCTGCCCATGCTGGGACAGGCAGGCCCAGCAGGACTTTCCCAAGCAGGGCTGGATGTGCACTGTGAGCACACAGGTGCCAGTGTGGAGGTGAGGACTTTGTCCCTACCTTTGTGCCACTGTGTCCTTTCCCAGCCACCTCGCAGAGCTGCTCAAACCAGGAGCACACTCCCTGTGCTGCAGCCCTTCAGCTGGCCCCGAGCAGCCTCACACAGCCCAAAGAGAAGCCAGGCAGCGCTTGTAATGCCATTATTTCCAGCTCACTGCAGCCTCTCCAGGGTTTTATTTGTGCTCACACTACACTGAGACAAGCTGCTGTGGCCAGCTCATCCCAGCTCCCTGCATGGCCCCACGGCATTTCTGGGTGTCCCCAGAGCTCCTGTGTGCCACCCACAGCATCCCTGGGTATCCCCATAGCTCCTGTGTGCCACCCACAGATCTTTGGGTGTCCCCATAGATCCTGTGTGAGCCTCCACAGCATTTCTGGGTGTCCCCACAGCATCCCTGGCTGCCCTATAACTCCTGTGTGCACCCCCACAGCATCTTTGGGTGCCCCACAGCATCCCTGGGTGTCCCCATAGATCCTGTGTGCACCCCCACAGATCTTTGGGTGCCCCACAGCATTGCCAGGTGCCTCCATAGCACCTGTGTGAGCCTCCACAGCATTTCTGGGTGTCCCCAGAGCTCCCGTATGAGCATCTTTGGGTGCCCCACAGCATTTCCAGGTGCCCTCATAGCTCCTTGTGCACCCCTACAGCATCTTTGGGTGCCCCACAGTATCTTTGGGTGCCCCACAGCATCCTTGGGTGTCCCCATGGCTCCTGTGTGCACCCCCACAGATTTTTGGGTGTCCCCACAGCATCTCTGGGTGCCCCCACAGCTCCTGTGTGTCAAATATGTTGTGACATCCCACAGCATATTTGGGTGTCCCCACAGCATCCCTGGGTGTCCTCATAGATCCTGTGTGCCCCCACAGCATCCCTGGCTGCCCCATAACTCCTGTGTGCACCCCCACAGCATCTTTGGGTGTCCCCACAGCATTTCCAGGTGTCCCCAGAGCTCCTGTGTGAGCCTCCACAGTATCTCTGGGTACCCCTATAGCTCCTGTGTGCCCCCACAGCATCTTGGGGTGCCCCACATCATCCCCGGGTGTCCCCATAGATCCTGTGTGCACCTACAGCATCTTTGGGTGTCCCCACAGCATTTCCAGGTGTTCCCATAGCTCCTTGTGCACCCTCACAGCATTTCTGGGTGTCCCCACAGCATTTATGGGCATCTCCATAGCTCCTGTGTACACTCCCACAGCATTTCCAGGTGTCCCCAGAGCTCCTGTGTGCACCCCCACAGATCTTTGGGTGCCCCACAGCATCTTTGGGTGTCCCCTGCTCCACTGTCCCCCCTGAACTGGGGATGATTCATTTTCTACAGGGTTTAAGGAGATGTAGGGAGATCAAAGGCCTCACCCCACTGAGGGCACCCATGGGAGCTGCAGGGAAGGATGAAGGAGGGGCACCATGGGCTGTGGGGTGCTGGGGACAGGGTACCCCAGTGATATAAATGGTGGATGGTGGGAAACAGGCTGGGAAATGAGGCACAAAAGGAGCATTTATTATCCATGGTGGGGTGGGGACTGGGACACAGAGCCTGGGACGGGGACACAGATCCTGGGACAGGGACACAGATCCTGGGGTGGGGACACAGCCCCTGGGACAGGGACAGGGACAGCCAGCCACCCCCCAGGCTCACTCAAGGGGGTCTTGGGTGCCACGAGTGCATCGGGGCTCAGCCCAGCTCCCGAAGCAAAGGCAAGCTGGTGGCTGTGCTGATGAGGACCAGAGGGCACAAACAGCATTCCCAGCGAGCAGAATCCCCCTGTTCCACATCCCCACCCGCCCCATCTTCCCCAAAATGTTGGCAGCGAGCAGAAGCAGCTCCCGCCATGGCCGTGAGCGGAGCCAGCGCTGCTGCCCCGAGCGGAGCCAGCCACGGGCAGAGTTCACATTTTTTGGCCCCGGCAGCTCAGACAGAACAGTTTCCCATTGACAGCACCCGGCCAGCGCTCCCAGCAGCGGCAGCAGCTCCTCCGCTGCTTTCAAATGCAAATCCCGGCTCCCTCCATGGCTGAGCCCACAGCCTGTCCCCAGGGCTGGGCTCTGCCCGGGGTGCTCGGGGTGCAGGGGAAGGACCCAGGGGGGACCCCTCGGGGGCTGTGCGGGGCTCAGAGCGAACCCTGAGTCCTCCAGTGATGTGCCCACCTCCCAAAATCAAATTTCTGCCGGCTGTTTGTTCTGTGTGCCAGCATTTGCAGGGATCTCTGCTCTGGCCATGTACCACCCCCTCCCCTTTCTGGGCACCCCGAGCCCCCCAGGCTGAGTAAAGAGCTTCACCCCGAGCTGGTTTGATGCGTGCCCCCAAAAGCTGAGCCCTGGCACGTCCCAGGGCTGCAGCACTGCAGGAGCACAGGGCAGAGCCCTTAACGAGCTGCCCGGGCCCAGCAATTAGGACCAGGGAACAAAGAGCCATTCTCAGCATCCCCCTGGGCCACAGCCACGGCACAGGCCACTGGACACAGCCCTGGCACCCGGGGCTCTTTGTCCCTGCACAGGGGACAAATCCCCGGGGGGAATTGGGGCCACCTGAGCCCGCAGCCCCCACGGGGACCCTGGAGCAGAATTAAGGGAAAAAAAAAGGGATTTTATGGTTTGGAACTTCCCAGCAGATTGGAGGAGAGGCAGAAAGTGAGTGAGGGGTGTGATGGCAGCATTTGAGACTGTGCCATGGGAGGGCATCCCTGGAGGAGGAAAATCCCTTTAATCTCACCCCAAAGAGGCCAAACAAGACTCAGAGCTTGCAGCAGAAGGAACCAAGGAGGAGTTTGGCACATTTTTATGCAAGGAGAGCCTGTAAAGGAAATTTTGACCAAATCACAGGAAAAGCTGCTTTCCACCCCCCCAATTAATGGAGCACAGGGATCAGAACCCTTGCACAGCCCTCCCCTGACAGGAGTTCTCTCACTCTGCTGCACCAACAGCACCAAACCTCTGACTTCTGCCTTGAAATCCCAGCTGCTCACCTAAAACCTGCCATCTCTAGGCCTGTCCTGAGCCCAGTTCTCTGGTGGGGATGGGCTGCCCATGATTCCAGAGAGGCCAACTTCATTTCTGTCCTCTCTGGCACATCCTGCTCACCCACCCAGAGGCTGCACACAAATCCTGAGCCCTGAGCCTGGCCAAAGCTTCAGCAGGGGATGCTGAGCTGTGCCCAGCACTGCTCCTGCTCCTCCTGGTACCACAGGTCATTTCCAGGACTTCACGGGGGTGATTTTGAGTGGCTAAATCTTTTCCTCAGACCTTCAGGAAGAGGCTCCCAAGGGCAGGGATGGTCTGGGTGCAAGCTCTAGGATCATGTGCATGGATTAAATCCCACGGGATTTCACTGTGTCCTGAGGGGAAGGAAGGCAGGAGCCCTCAGTGGGAGGTGGGGTCAGGATGAAGGAGGGGGAAAATGGGAGCCATGAGCTCAGCAGGGTGAAGGCAGGAAAAATGGGACCAGCCAGGGGCTGGTTCAGGTTTCAGGTGCACTGTGGGGATCCTCCCATCACTCAGCTTTTCCCTGTGACTGGAGAGAGCCAATAGCCCTAAATGTTGTGCTGGGAAATGCCACAGGTGAGGGGAGACACCCAGCAGCTTCCCACCTGCTTCCCAACCCCAGGGGTGCAGCTTGGGAATCAGCTGAGCTGACCAGGCAGGGGAGGACGTGGGACAGCAATGAGCTGTTCATTGTGCCCTAAGATGCTGATTTCCCCAAAAGGAGCAAACTGCCAGCAGCACCCCAAATGCAGAGCTGCTGGCAGCTCTGAGGGGCAGCCCCTGCTGCCCCAGAACAGCTCTGGGCAATAAGGGCTGTCCAAAAACAGCTCTGGGCAGTAAAGGCTGTCCCAGAACAGCTCTGGGCTATAAGGGCTGTCCAAAAACAGTTCTGGGCAATAAAGGCTGTCCAAAAACAGCTCTGGGCAATAAGGGCTGTCCCAGAACAGCTCTGGGCAATAAAGGCTGCCCCAGAACAGCTCTGGGCAGTAAAGGCTGCCCCAGAACAGCTCTGGGCAATAAAAGCTGTCCCTGTCCCTGCAGACCAGGCTGGGGAGTGACTCGCAGCTGCTGGCCCAGGGGTGACCCCTGCAGCTGGCTCCTTCCAGATGTTTTCCTTCACCTCAGCAGCGCCAGCATCTGGCAGCTTAGATCCATCAGGGCAGAAAAGCAGCTCTCATTTTGTAAGAGGGTCCAAAAAAAGGAATTTTCCATCCAGCCGTTGCCCCTTACATTCTGTGCCCTCATCCCCTCGCTGTCCCCAAAGCCACTCTGTCCCCTGGGCTGTGATTTACAGCCCAAAGGGGCCTGAAGGAGCAGGTGTGCTCTGGTGGCCCTGCAGGGAGGGACAGGCTGGTGAGCACAGATCTCTCAGGTGCTGGTTAATCCCTAGGGCACATTTCTGGCTTGGCCAGTGCCCAGCACCTGCAGCCCTGCTTGGTGAGGCATGAGAGAGAAGGGAGAGGTGTCCTGGCTCCCACCTTCCTTCTCTGAGCTGTGGTGGAGCAGGGAACAGCTCTGGGGTTTGTTTTCCTGCAGCAGACACCTGGAGTGGGAGAGGAGCCACGGCAGAGGTGGGCAGCACTGCAGGGAAGGATGTCCAAGCTGCAATCACCAGCTCCAATGTTTCTGAGGGAATCGGGAGCACACGGAGCAGCAGGAATGAGGGAAACCTTCACTCTTCAGCCAGGAAAAACCCTGAGCTTGGATTTGGGGAGGATGTGGGTAAGTGTGTGGTGAAGCAAACACCTCAAGACTGGGAGCTGGGGTCAGCCCTGCCCTGAGCTCAGTTCTAGGCCAAGCTTTGGGGCAGTCTGTTTGCTCAGCCCTTGCAATCAAAGCTCTTTCCCAATTTGGGCTTCCCAGGGTCCTTCTGAGCCCTGAGGAACAGACACTGCCAGAACTGGAGGATTTTGCAAGGCAGCAAATCTTTGGTCAGATGCCAGGAGCCAGAGTAGAGAAAAAACCAAGAGACATGTTGAAAAACCTATTAACCTTGAACAAAAAAGTGAATATTAAACAAAACAAGAAGTGCCACAGCTCGTGGTGGCTGCTCAGGACCCTGTTTTGGTGCAGAACCCTTGGAATGGAGAGGTGAGGAAGGGTTGGGGGCAGGAGGGAGGCACAAAGCAGTCCTGAAATAGTGAAAGGAGCAACAAAACCCCTGAATCTGAAGTCAGGGAAAGGACAAGAGGCAGAGCTGACACTCAGTGGGGCTTGCAGGTGCCTGAAGGAGCTTGTCATGTGGAGTTTGGCAGGATGGATCTGGTAGAGAAGAGGGCTGGGAAGGATCTGGGGGTGTGTGATGCTTCTGAGCAGCCAGAAATAGGTGGAAGGTGTGAAAGCAGCAGCTTCTCGAGGTGTTGATTTGTGGAGCTCTGCCACAGCGTGGTGGAAACCAGCGTGGGATGGTTCAGAGAGCAACAGGACAAACCTGCAGAGGGCAGAGAGGCCACCAGCAGCCACCTCATGGCTGGGGGCCACCTCTGGCTCAGGTGGCCCCAAACTCCTGCTGTCCTACCAGTGGGGGCCATGGGGAGAGCAGAGCCTACAGAGCTTCTCAGAACCTGCAGGGGCTGGAGTTTTGTTGTCTCAGGAGAAACTCAGCCAGGAAAAGCTGTGCAGGTGGCTCTTTGTGGTGCAGGGAAAAACCTGCCTGGGAGAGCTGGGCCAGATCTGCTGATTTGCCTCCCACAAAATGGAGCTGCACCACAAGGACTCGCTGCTCTAATTTACAAAATGCATCTGCCACCACTTCTTCATTTGCTGGCAGCCCAAATGCCTGAGAGCAGCACCAGCATGACAAATGTCACTGCTCCCTGGGAAGGTGACCATTGCTCCAGAGCTGCTGTCCAAGGTTCATTAAATGTATTAAAACCAGCTGGATCCTGAGTGCTCCCCTTGCTCCAAATAAAGCAGAGGGCAGGATTTCGGTGAGAGCAAATCCTCAGGGTGGCAATGGGGGCTGGTGGCCATGGGGGAAGCAATGCCACTGCCTGCCCCTTCCTTGAGAGCCCTGCACCCCACAGGAGCCTGCCTTTACAAATGCTCTGGGGCCACAGAAACCCCAGAGCGGCTCTGGGGGCAGGCAGGGAGTGAGGGCACAATTATACACGTGGAAAGCTGTTGCAGAGAACCTCAGGAGCAATGGCTGGGTGCAAAATTCCTTTTTTTGGACCCTCTTACAAAATGAGAGCTGCTTTTCTGCCCTGATGGATCCAAACTGCCAGATGCTGGTGCTGCTGAGGTGAAGGAAAACATCTGGATAACATCCCAGCCCCACTGCAGGGTCAGCAAAGCATCAGGTGGGAAAATGCCCCGGAGACTGAAAACCCCAGGGTGTGGGATGGTGGTTTTGTCCCCCATTCCCAGGGGATATCAGCCCAGGGAGATTGGAAACCCCAGGGTGTGGGATGGTGGTTTTGTCCCCCATTCCCAGGGGATATCAGCCCAGGGAGATTGGAAACCCCAGGGTGTGGGATGGTGGTTTTGTCCCCCATTCCCAGGATATCAGAACAGGGAGGCCGGAAACCAGGGCTGGGGCTCACTGTGAAACGAGTGGAGAGGTCTCATCCCTGGGTGGCACAGAGGGATTTTTCTGCCGGCCAGGAACAGATTTGGGTGGAGCTGGGGGAGAGCCAGGCCCTGGTGCCAAAGCGGGGAGAGAGCCGGGTCCAGCTGGCCCGGGGCACAGCTCCATCACTGCTGAGCTGTGACCTGTGTCCCACAGCCCTGACCCGTGTCCCACCCGTGTCCCACAGCCATGACCCATGTCCCACAGCCCTGACCTGTGTCCCACCTGTGTCCCACAGCCCTGACCTGTGTCCCACCCGTGTCCCACAGCCCTGACCCGTGTCCCTCAGCCATGACCCGCGTCCCACCCATATCCCACAGCCCTGACCCATGTCCCACAGCCCTGACCTGTGTCCCACAACCCTGACCTGTGTCCCACCCTTGTCCCACAGCCCTGACCCATGTCCCACAGCCATGACCTGTGCCCCACCCTTGTCCCTCAGCCATGACCCGTGTCCCACCCGTGTCCCACCCGTGTCCCACCGGGCAGCGCTGTCCCCGCCTCCCCCCGGCCCCTCCATGGCTCCTCCTGTGCAGTTCCCCACGGCAGCTCCAGGGAGGCTCCATTTCACAGCATAGTGCAACACAACCTTAAATCATAGCTAAAAATATTCCTCGGGAGCTTGATTAGTAAATGCCACCGTTGGTGGTTTGGTTTGGGGGATTTTTCCCCCTCCTTCTACTGTAAAATGTTGCAGCCCCAGGAGCAGCACTTGCTGGAGCTGTCCCGAAGCCCCCAGCACTCCCCAGGGCTCTGCAGCACCAGCCCTGCTCAGGAGGAGGCCATAAAAGCAGCTCCTCTTACCCCTGGGTCAGTGCAGGAGCCTCATCCTGCTGTGAGTCTGGTTTAAAACAAACAGGCTCCCAGAGGGGTTTTAGCTAAATGATGTTTCTTTTAGGGTAGGTGAGAGCAAATGCTGTAAATCACAGAATCACAGGAGGGTTTGGGTTGGAAGGGACCTTTAAGATGTTCTCATTCAACCCCCTGCCATGGGCAGGGACACCTTCCACTGTCCCAGGCTGCTCCAAGCCCCAGTGTCCATCCCGGCCTTGGGCACTGCCAGGGATCCAGGGGCAGCCACAGCTGCTCTGGGCACCTCTGCCAGGGCCTGCCCACCCTCACAGCCAAGAATTTCTTCCTAGCTTTTAATCTAAATCTCTCCTCTTTTGGTTCAAAGCCATTCTCCACTGACCTATCACTATTTCCCCCTGTAAAAAGCCTTTCCCTCCTTTTGATAAGCCCCCTTTAGCTGCTGGAAGGGGCTCTGAGGTCTCTCCAGAGCCTTCTCTTCTCCAGGCTGAACAACTCCATCTCTGGCAAGTGGATTTTCAAGCAGTAGCTTTCCTTGGGGTTCAGTTAACACAGAGTTTGGGTTGTGTTGTTTGATTTCTCAGAAATGAGGTGCCCTGAGTGTTCCCTGGCACTGGTCATGGAGCTGAGGCCACTTCTCCCGGTCCTTTGCATTCACCCTTGGCTCTATCTCTGCTGTGGATACAGATCAGAGTACCCCTATCCACACAAAACCCATGCAAAAAAACCCCATCCATCCCAATACCCTAACGCTGAAGGGGAAAAGGAGGGGGAAAGTTGTGGATGAAACTGTGCAGGACCCTCCTCCACATCCCTGGGCTGCCCATGCCCGGTTCCCGTGCGGGGAATGCCCGGGAGCAGCGGCGCTGCCTTGATCCTCAGAGGAGGCGTCAGGGGCCGGGCTGTGGGAACACAGCGCCGATCTCCGCTCTGCTTTGGCTGCAAAAGATCCCTGCTGGCCCAGGAATCATGTGTTGTTTTTAATGACTCTATCACCAAAGGAAAATCTTCAATGACAGCTTTTTTTTCCCTTTTGTGCCCAGCTCATTACCAGAAGGATCTCCCTCGCTCGCCGCCGGGCTGTGCGGGCAGGAGGCTGCTGAACAAACCAGCCTTTTTCTCCCCAGCATAGAAGGCGCTTTGATAAACCGGGGAAGCCCTCGGCCAGCAGCGAGGGGCTCTCTGAAGAGCCGCAGGCAGGGCTGGCATCTCCAGCCTTGGAGCAGAGCGCTCCCAGGCAGCCCCAGGCTGCTCCCTGCGGGGCTGGGCTCTGCCCGCCGCTCCCCAGCGCGTCCATCTGGGCTTTCCCACTGGGGCCGGACCCTACAAACCTGCGGGTGGACGTGGGGAACAGGGGGCAGATGCCAGCCTGGAGCTGGCTGCAGCCCCGCTGCTCAGAGACGGGCGAAATGCCGCGGCTCCTGCCCGCGGGGTGCAGCTCACAGGGGCGGCTTTTTGGATGAGCAGCTCTGCAAAAAAAAAAAAAAAAAAGGGAAAAAAAGAAAAAGCGTTCTTGCTTTTCTTTTTTTATTTCTTAGCACTTCTGGCTCGAGGGCTGTTGTTCGTAACTTGTCAAGATCTTGGCATCGGCGGCTGATTTGTCATCCGCCATAAAATGGAGGATGAGCATCTTTGGTTCAGAACTGGGCCAAGGGAGATGACAGCTCAAAGCAAAATATGCTTCAGCTCCAGTTTCCTCCGTGGGCTCCAGCTCCCGGGGACAGGAGCGAACATTTGGGGTCTGAGAGCATCACAGCGCTCTGGGTAAGAGCCCTTCTCCTGCTCCGCGTTTGCGACAGCACAGCCCGCTGCACATTAACCCTGTGCCTGCCCGAGCAGCCTGTGCTGGACTGAAGCTGCCATGGCCCTGCCCTCCTCACCGAGCTGTCACCCTGGCAGCTACCGACATACTCAAATACCACTAAAACACCATGTTTAAAAAGCAAATGACACCAGCGATCTCTTTAAAACCCAGGCAATGAGCTGCAGCGTGAGGGGTGTGCTTTGGCACGCTGAAGTTTGGAAGATGAATTATGAATCCTGCCATTCCCGAGCTGCCCGCACATCCCGGCGCTGCGCTCCCATCCCCTCCCGTCCTCCGGCAGCGTGTCCGGCCACACGGAGCAGCCACCAGCTCCCTTAAAAAGCATCTCAAGCCGCAGGTAATCCATCGCGCTGACACCACCACGAGGCAGCGAGAACTCGAGTTTGAAGCGAGAAAATTAAAGCTCCCTGCAAGTAGCTGAATCACTGAGCGTGGAGGCCCAGGCTCGGTGGCTTTGAGGGGCTCTGAGCCCACCTGCAGCTCTGCCCACGGGGGTGCCCCGGGCTGGGGGGGTCACCAGGGGGGCTCTGAACCCAGCGGGGCTCCAAATGCCTGGGAAGGCACCAGGATGGGGGGGGGGGGGGGGGGAGGGGGCTCAGGCATGACAGGTGACACCGGGCTGTGCCCTGCTCAGCGCTGTCCCCTCTGTACCCCCAGCCTCACATCGGCCTGAAGAGCCCCCCGGACCCCCCCAGTTCCCCAGCCAGGGGTGATGAGCCCTGCCCTGCGCTGGCAGTGGGAGCACAGGCAACAGTGGGCCCAGCGTATCCCCCGCAGTGATGTGAAGATGAAGGATCCTCCCTCCCCAGGATGGCGAGGATGGCAGGTGAAGCCCCCCGCCCCCTCCCCGCCCCCATGCGAGGTGCAGAGCGGCCGGGTCCCCCTCCCTCTCCATGCAGGAATGCGAAGTGACAGCACACCCCCCCCCCTCCCCAGCGCCGAGAGGGTGCAGAGAGGCCCGGAGCACCGCGGTGCGAATGTGCCAAGCGCTGCCGGGATCCCTCCCCCCGCCACGGAAACGTGCGGAGCAGCCTGACCCCCCCACCTCCCCTCCAGGCAAAGGTGCAAAACGTGGAGGATCCCCCGCCCCCCCCGGGCATGAATAGCTGCAAAGTGGAGAGACCCCCACGCGAGGATGGGAGGCAGCTTGGACAGCCCCTTCCCAAAGCAAGGATGCGAAGGGATGGAGGACAGCCCCCCGCCCCCGTGCACGGATGCAAAGCTGGGGGGGATGCAGCAAAACGGGGATGCAGAGCGGCCCTCCCCCCCCCGCAAGGATGCGAAGGGACGGGAGAACCCCCCTGAAAGGTGCGAAGGGACGGAACGACCCCCATGAAAGGATGTAGGGGGTTGTGGAGGATGCCCTCGCAAGGATGTAAAGGGATGGAGAACCCCACCCCCGCAAGAACCCCCCCTCACCGAAAGATGTAAAGCAGCAGAGCATCACCCACCCCCCGCGCCAGGATGCAGAGCGGTGGGAGATCCCCTGCACGCAACGACGCCCCCCCAAAAGGATGAAAAGATGTTGGAGACCCCCATCAAAAGGCCGCAAAGCCCCCCGTGCCCCGCGAAGGGACGTGCCCCCCTGCGCGCTCACACCTGCGGGCACAGGGACCCCCCGCTCTCCCTGCGCCGCGTCATCCCCGCATCCCCCGCGCTCACCTCCGCCGGGCTGGCTCGGGGCCGGCTGTGTCTCGGCGGGGCCGTGCGGGGCCCTGCGGGGCTGCGGCCGCCGCCGCCGCTGCCCGCGCCCCGCGCCCCGCGCCCCGCTCCGCCGGCGCTGCCCGCGCTGCCCGCGCCGCTCCGCAGTGCGCGCACGGCGCATGTGCCCGCCCGCCCCCGCCCCGCTCCGCCCCGCGCCCCAGCCCGCACCCCGAGCCACCCCCGAGCCACCCCGGCACCCCGAGCCACCCCGAGCCCCCGGCACCCCGAGCCCACACGGCACCCCGAGCCACCCCGAGCCCACCCGCACCCCGAGCCACCCCCGAGCCACCCGGCACTCCCGAGCCCACCCGGCACCCCGAGCCACCCCGAGCCACCCCGGCACCCCGAGCACCCCCGAGCCCACCCGCACCCCGAGACCACACGGCACCCCCGAGCTACCCCCAGGCCACCCCGCCACCGCCGAGGCATCCCGCCACCCTGGGCCACCCCCGGGCCACCCCAAGCCTGCCCGGCACCCCCGAGCCATCCCCGAGCCACCCGGCACCCCCGAGCCACCCCGGCACCCCGAGCCACCCGCACCCCGAGCCACCCCCGAGCCCACCCGGCACCCCGAGCCCACACGGCACCCCCGAGCTACCCCCAGGCCACCCCGCCACCGCCGAGGCATCCCGCCACCCTGGGCCACCCCCGGGCCACCCCAAGCCTGCCCGGCACTCCCGAGCCTCCCCGAGCCGCCCCGGCACCCTGACCCGACCCGGTACCCCCAGCCAGCCCGGCACCTCCGAGCCACCCCCGAGCCAGCCCGGAGCCAGCCCGGAGCCAGCCCGGCACCCGGAGCCCACCCGCCGCCCCAGAGCCACCCCGGAGCAACCCGAGCCTATCCGGCACCCCCGAGCCACCCCAAGCCACCCCGGCACCCTGACCCAGCCCCGAGCCACCCTGGCACCCCGAGCCAACCCGGCACCCCAGAGCCAACCCGGAGCCGCTCCGGCCCCCCCGAGCCCCCCAAACTACCCCGGCACCCCCGAGCCGCCCTTACAACTTCGCCTCGGGGTTCGCAGAAATCCCTCATTCCCCGCCACTGCCCAGCCCCTCGCCGTGAGCCGCGGCTCTGGGGCATCCCCTGGAAATGCTTCCGCTCGCCGGGAGGGGAAGCGATGCTCCGGTGAGAGGGAGCGGTGTGGGCAGCGTCTGCTCCAGGCGTGGCGTTGCCACCATCTTCTCCACGCTTCCCCTGTGCCCTGTGGATCCTGGTGTCTCCCCATGGGTCAGATCCAGGGCAAGGTGTTGCTCTGGGGTGTTGATGAAGCCACAAGGAAAGCATGGTCCTCCCCAGCTTGTCACTGTCACCAGCTGCTGGTGCCCGAGGATTTGGGGTCCTCTCCACGGTCATGTCACAGAGGCATTCCAAAGACTGGAGCCCTCTGCTCTGGGGCACGCTGGGGGAGCTGGAGGTGTTCACCTGGAGAAGGGAAGGATCCAGGGAGACCCAAGAGTTCCTTTCAGTGCCTAAAGGGACCCAAGAAAGGTGGTGACAAAGTTTTTAGCAGGACCTGTTGTTACAGGACAGTAAGTGATGGTTTTAAAATAGAAGAGGGTCTATTTAAGCCAGATATGAGGAAGAAGTCTTCCTTGTGAGGGTGGGCAGGCCCTGGCACAGGTGCCCATAGCAGCTGAGGCTGCCCCTGGATCCCTGGCAGTGCCCAAGGCCAGGGTAGATGGGGCTTGGAGCAGCCTGGGATAGTGGGAGGTGTCCCTGCCATGGCAGGGGGTTGGACTAGAAGACCTTTAAAGATGCCCTCCAGCCTAAACCATGCCATGGTTCTGTGCCCCAGTGCCCGCAGTGGACCAGGTTGAGTGCAAACATCTGCAGGAGCCTCATCTGTTTGGGGGTCTAGCAAAATCCCAGCCTGGGAGTCCTGGAATCCCAGAATGGTTTGGGTTGGACATGACCTTACAGACCATCCGATCCCAGCACCCCTGCCAGGGCAGGGACACCTGAGACACCCCAAGGGTGTGACAACTGACCCCACCTCGGGGCTCTGCCCTTCTCTGCCCACTCCAGCCTCACCAAACCCATCCCAGGCTGTGCCCACATCCCAGCCCCAGTGACCAGCAGGGATTTTGCTGGCTGGCAAAGGAGAGAGGTGAATTATTCCTTCAGGGGCTGAGACTGCAGGAAAACCACACAGCTCTGCCCAGGGCAGCTGCATGTCTGTGCCAAGGATGCCAGCACAGCCAGGGCAGCACCCAGTGACCCCACAGCCCCTCCTCAAATCCCTGGCCATGCCCCTGCCCAGCTAAGGGGGCTGGAGGCTGGGGGTGCAGCAGAGCAAGGCACCCACAAAATCGAACCTCAGACCCTGGGGACAGTTCTGGGCCCTTCAAGAGAGATGTTGAGGTGCTGGAGCATGTCCAGAGAAGGGAATGGAACTGGGAAGGGGCTGGAGCCCCAGGAGGGGCTGAGGGAACTGGGAAGGGGCTCAGCCTGGAGAAAAGGGGGATCAGGGGGGCCCTTGTGGCTCTGCACAGCTCCTGCCAGGAGGGGACAGCCGGGGGGGTCGGGCTGTGCTTCCAGGGAACAGGGACAGGAGGAGAGGGAACGGCCCCAGGCTGGGCCAGAAGAGGCTCAGGTTGGATGCTAAGGAAAATTTCTTCACTGCAGGGGCTGCCCAGCCCTGGCACAGCTGCCTCGGGCAGTGGTGGAGTCACCATCCCCGGGGGGATTTAAGGGATGTGCAGATGTGGCGCTTGGGGACACGGGTTAATGTTGGGTTTGGCAGTGCTGCGGCAATGGTTGGACTCGATGAAAGCTTTTCCACCCTGAACAATTCCGCGATGCCGTGGTTCTGCAATGCCTGCTGTGAGTGCGGCCGCTCCTAGAGGGCAGAGCGAGCCAGCAGGGACAGGTGGCTGGGGCCGTGCGGGAGCTGCCGTGCGGGAAACGCGCTGCCTTCCCCTCGCACTGAGGCTGTGGGGGAAGAAAGAACTTCAGCAGCACGAGGGATAATCTGTGACACGGTTTGAGGTTTGGAGGGAGATGACTCACGCTTTGATTTCTTTACGCAGCGCTCCAGGGCGGGATTAATCCGAGCTTGTCAGGAAGGAGCCGGAGGAGGCAGCGGGGAGAGCTCCTCATCCCCAGCGCATCAGGATGCTCGTCAGGAACGGAAAACCGGCATGGATGAGGGGCGAGGGCACCCCAAAAGGGACAGCTGCCCTCACTAGGCTGGACCTTGGGCACAAGGCTGTGTCCCAGCCCGGAGCCGGGCTCCTCTGCAGGCAGCGGTGCCCGGGCAGCCCTGCCGTGCCCAGCGGTGCCCGGGCAGCCCTGCTGTGCCCAGCGGTGTAAGGGCAGCCCTGCCGTGCCCCGAGGAGTCCGAGCACTCTGCATCCCACGCCAGCCCCGGCTGCTGCACCCTCCCTCCCGTCCTCACTCCTGCCGGTGTCCCCGAGCAGGGACACTCAGGCTGGACACTTCAGATTCATCCTTGCCTTGGCCAAGCTGTCCTGTCCCTGTGCTGGTGCCACCAGAGGTGTTCTCGTCTCAAGAAATGAAGTAGAAGTTTTCCGTGAGCCAGAGCCAGAAGTGCAGCCGGTCAGGGTGAGGATGATGCTGCTGCTGCCAGGAGAGCACAGCCTGAGACAGCACCAGGCAGGGATTTGGGGACTCAGTTTGGACGGGAGGGGTGAGCAGCCCCTCTGCCGTGCCCCAGGACAGAGCTGCCCCCTCCCCTCCTGCCCGCAGCCCTCGGGGACCCCCAGTCCTCCCTCGGAGCAGCTCCGGAGCTCTCAGTGCTGCCAGGAGAGCTCAGCCCATCACAAAACCCCGAGGTGCCAGGAGCAAACCCAAAGGGGGCACAGCTGCCCCGGCCTCAGTCCCTGGAGCCCCCAGAGCAGCTCCTGCATTCCTGGGTGCCCTCAGGCACACACACCCCAGCCCGGGGGGCACAGGCAGCGTGCCCGGGGTGCCCCACACAGCTTGGGAGGGTGAGGGCAGGGGAGGGTGCAGAGAGCAGCACCCACAGAGCTGAGCACCTTCAGCACCCCCAGCCCAGGGCCAGCCTCAGCCCAGGCTCTTCCCAGCTCTGGGCACAGCACACATGGGGTTTTACCTGAGTTTTTTCTCAGTGTCAGACCAGCAGTGTCCTCTGCTCCAGCTCAGGGGTGCAAACCAGCTGCACCAAGGCTTCTCTGCTCCCTGAGCTCCTTCCCTGGAGGTGTCTGGGCTGGCTTTGTCCCTTTGTGTGGGACAGGGCCTGCAGAATTCCTGGCCATGCAGCTATTAGAGATGTTCCAGGCTTGCCATGAACCACCTTTGTGCCATGATCACCTCTAAAGTGAGGAGCTGAGGGGAATTCACCCTTTCCCAAGGGAATTCATTCCATCACCGGATAAACCATGCAAATATCAGTTAATAACAGTAAATTAATGAACCATAGGAAAATCTTATCCTGGGGGCACATCCACAAACTTTTTGCAGTGATTTCCTGAACTCTTTGGGGTTTTGAGCAGCTTGGGGTCAGCGGTGGCTCCCACATCAGTGACAGGCACAGCGGGGCCAGGGGAGCACCCAGCCCCAAACCCCAGCACCCTCCATCTCCACCCCAGCCAGCTCAGCAAGCCAAGGCTGTGCAGCTGGAGTGGGATGCCAGGAGGTTGCTGTGAAAAATGCATGTATTTTATGATTGGCTTTTTGCAAATATTCAAATGAATGGTATAAGTGTTGTGTTAGAAAGTGATGCTGTATTAATTCTCTTAAGTACTGTGTTAAGTATAGTTTTAGGTTATAAAAAATGTTAAAATAGAAACGATGCTGTGTAGGATACTTTTTTAAAGAAAGGACTCGCAGTGAGATAGCAGCCACAGGACACCTGAATCTTTCAGAGAAAGAGAATTTATTGCCCCATTATCAGAAGAAACAAACTTCTTCCTGCCTCCAAGGCGCTGTTAGGATTCGGAGGAAGAAGCTGATGACGACCAGACAGAATCCTGTGTTTGAATGGAATTTATGCATCATGTATGAGATGTATGAATATGCAACAAGCTGTTGTTTTTAAGGGTTAATCCTCTGTTAACGTGGGTCCTTTTTCGAGCTGTGCTGCCCAGAAAGAGGAACCCGGACCGTCCGTAACTCTTTGTCTTATTGTCTCATATTGTCCTAATTCAAATTGTCCAAATTATTATTACTCTAATTGTATTACTATTTTTATAACCATTTTATTACTATTAAAATTTTAAAAACAAGCGATTGGCGTTTTTCACAGCTGCCAAATCTCTTTGTTTAGGGTCGTGGAGCCCCAGCCGGCCCAGGAGGAGGTGCTGGTGCCGTGGCACACGCTGTCTCCCGCCGGGCTGCTGCGAGGGCTGAGGTAATCCTGGGTAATTCCTGACTTCCATGGAAATGCCTCGGGGCCGCGATGATTATCGCTGTAATTAGCCTCTCTGATTTTTCTTGGTGTTCTATAAAATATTAATTTACAGCTGGATCCTTGCCTCCTTTGTGTGCCGGCTCGAGCTGTTGCCATCAGCAGAGCAGCTCTGGCACCTCGTGCCGAGGTCCCGTGGGGTTACACGGGACAGTGGTTGGGGTTGGTGGGGCTGGGCAGGAACTTCCACTTCCCCACAGGAACGTGCCCTTGGAGCTCCTGTTTCAAAGGGAATATGGAAAACCGGTGAGGCACGCTCAGAAAATGCCCTCCACAGCTGTGCAGCTGGATGGTTGAAGGTGAGCAGGCAGCTGAGTGGCTGCAGAAGCCTTTAATACAACAAAGATCCACCCTGGTCCTCTGTTTGGGCCAAAAACCGTGGTTTTGCTCTGCTGCATGAAAAATCAGGTAGGGCAGCAGAGCCTGAGCAGCACCATGTTCCCCACCCAGCCTGGAGCCACTGGAGTGGATGCAGTGCTGTGATTCCCACTGCCAAAATGAAGCCAAATGTGGGGTTTGGTGGCACGTGGTTCCCTGAAAACCCACTGCTCACACCACCACTTCCAAGCTGCCTCATTTTTCAGCCAAGCTAAGAAGAATCTACTTCAATCTCGCCAAAAAGGTGGAAAATGCCACCTGTGATATTTTTGGTCCCAAATATTGGGAAGGTCAGGGAGAGGAAGGATGTTACAGTGTGCTGGTCTCTGCCTTCTCCCTGGGACAATCCTTGGGCTCCAGACTCTGCATTCCAGGGAGTTCTGCCACATCCCTAGGGCTGCCCCCAAGCTCCTTTTTCCTCTGGGACAGTGTCTCTGCCAGGCCAGTTGCAGCAGCTGTCTTAACTACAGCTCCAATCTAAAGAAAGGAGCATTGCTAATGACAGGAAGAGGCTGTGCCCAGCATGTGAATGTCTCTGCAGAGAGCTGCTCACCACTAGAGATGTTTGCCCAGAGCTTTTGGCCCTGCAGCAGATGCTGTCAGTGAAGTTTTGTCCTCAGGACAACCCTACATGTCCCTGATGCTTTGAGAGGCTGCCTAGAGCAGAGTTAAGGAATAAAGAGGATTTATTAAAAGGCCTTCACAGGATACCCCTTGGGCAGTACAAGAGCCCAGCCAGGGCTACACCCAAGCTGGATGAGGGTCACGAGTTCTCACACTTTTACAAGTTTTGGTCCATTTCCATATTGGGGTTAACTGTCCAATTCCAGCTCCAGGTTATGCAGTCCCACCCTCCCAGTTTGCTCTCCTCAATTCTCTGTTGTTTGCACTTTCTGGGCCTGAAGCTGCAGTGATGTCCTTGGCTCTAGGGCTGGAAAAGGATTGTTCTGTGTGACTGAGCTGTGAGAAGGACTTGCTAACACTTCACATGAGGTTCAGGGTTATATCCTAATGCAGTACAGAATCTGGAAAACATGAAAGCTGAAACTTAAGGCATCATCCCCATGTCACTAAAACCAAGCCAGGTTACAAAGCCACTGGGATTGTGTTCTCCACAAAAGGCCACGTCCCCCCACAGCACTTCCCGAGCTGTTTGCACAGATATTTCCATTCCTCCTCCCCTTCTGCACAACCAGGCACACGCTGAGCAGAGCAGGAGCCAATCCCTCTGGCAGGGGCTCTGGCACCAGGGTTGGAGCCAAGCACATGCTGCTCATCAGCTAGGGATGCCAGATGTGCATCTGGAGAGCCTGGAGGTGCTGCTGCCATCCACTGCATCCCTCACCAAGCTGGCAGCTCAGGGCTTTGAGGGAAACCATGTGGCAGACACAGAAGGGTGTTTTAGCATGAAGTTCAACCAGGGAAGAGCAGCTTTATCTGGTTTTCCTCAGTGTTTCTTTCATCTTGTGGTTATGAAGCTGCAGGGGCTCTGGGTGGGATGCTCTGTGCTCTTACAGCAGGCAGAGCTGTTCCTGCCTGGATTTCCCAGAGCTTCCCATGCTCCATCTCCCTCCTTGATGAAATCCATTGTCTCACCCAGCCCAGAATTTTAACCCCACTTTTTCAGTCCCTTCTGTGATTTTACTCCTCAGTCTCACTGGCCCAGTCCAGCCCAGTGATGCCTGGGCCAAAAAACTCTCTGTCCAGGCACCATGCAGCCAACACCCAGGGGAGATGCTGCTCCCTGGGTTTTGTGTCTGACTCGAGGTCCAAGGAGAATTAACCTCCTGTTTCCTCCTCTGAGAGCCTTCTGCAGCTCCAGAGGGAAGAAATCTCCACAACATGGTGTTTTCTATGGCAAAGGGCTCTCCCTCTCACCTCTCTCAGTGCTGTTTTTAATCCAGCCTTGCTTTGCTGCTGTGGAGAATTAACATTTTGGGGGGCAGCTTCCCTGTGTACCACCCGGGGTACCCACCTAGGGTACCCCAGGCCCCTTCTCTCTCCGCTTGCCGGGGCTTGGCAAAATAAAACCAGCAGGCCGGGAACCTGAGCAGGCTTTCCGGTGATGTGGAAATTAAAATTTTGCTGCTCGTTGTGTCGGCAGAGGGCAGTGGAAGATGCTTCCAAACCTCCCAAGCCTCCCCCGGCCGCGATGTGGAGATGGGGATCCGGGGAGGAGACTCCACCAGAGAGGAAGGGAAATAAAAATGCAGTTCCTCCAGCAGCGAGGCTGCCCTGAGCGCGGCGTTCCCGGCGGGCAGCCCACCGGGCGGGGGGATTGGGGCTCCTCCATCGGCGCGGCCGCACGAGGGAAGGCGAGGGGAGGAGACCGCGCTCCCCATCGGCGCATCCCTCCCGCCCGCCTCTCGCCATCGCTCACAAAGGCTGCTCAGAGCCGCTGGTCCTCATCCTCTGCCTGGGAGGAAGCGGATGGCGATGGAGCTGGCAGTGATTTGCCGGCGGGAGCGGGCGGGAAGGCCGAGCAGAGGCTTTTTTCTGGCTGTAGCCGTGTCCCAGAGGGGGTCTCCGAGCCCGGCGAGCCGCGGCACGTAGACAAAAGTCTTCCCAGCCCGCAGCCCCTGGCCGGGCGCTGCTCTCCGGCTTCGGGAGAGGCAGGGAGATAGTGCGGCCCTGCCGCCGCCTCCTTGCCGGCTCCGCACCCTGCCCTGTAATTAATATCCCTGGAGGTAAAGAAAGAGCAGCGGGAGGTTGGGATGTATTATTTTACTCTGATAGGAATCTGACACTGACACAGCCATTAGGGGAAAGAAAGAATAATAACTCAGACTTGGCATATATGAAAGTGTAAATACCTTCAGCGTGTGAAAAGACAGGCTTTAATATATTGGTGGGTTTGTAATTATTTATTGAAAGAAGGGGAAAGGCACAGCTTGCTGCAAAACAAGGCAGAGGCGAGGGAACAGCTCCCGAAATCACTGGGTTTGGGTGGCCGCTGCTCTCCCTCCCGGAGAAGGCGGCGTGGGGTGACCCGCGGCCCTGGGGACATCCCCGCGGCCGGGGGGATGTCGGCGGCTCCCCCGGCAAGAAGCCGGGCTGGTGTCACACAAACGCTCTCCGAACTTTTCGGGGTAGGGCACGCCAAAAATCCCCCCGGGCCGCCCGGCGTGGAAGGAAAGGCGTCGCCTGGCCGGTGTTTGCCACCTGCTCGGGCGGCTCCGGGGGCTCCGCTGCGGGCCGGAGGGAGCGGCAGCATCCCCGCCGGGCCAGGAGAGCCCCGGGCCGCGCCCGCGGGATGTCCCGCAGCCGGGGCACCGTGCGGGGCCGGGGGGCGCCGGCGGCTCCCCCAGCGCTCCCCATCGCTCCCCGCCGCCCCCCGGCCCCACCGGCCGCGGGGGCGGCGCTGGCGGGGGCCCGCCCCGGGCCGGGGCCGCCGCAGGATGCGGCGCTGGCGGGGGCGGCGCGGCGCTCGGCGGGCGATGCGGGGCCGCGGCCGGGCCCGGGGCCGCCTTTGAGCGCCGCGGGGGGACGGGAGGGGGGCGGGCGGGCGGGCGGCCCCCGGCGCAGGTAGGGACGCGGGGGCCGAGCGGCGCGATGGAGGAGGAGGAGGAGGATGGAGGCGGCGGAGGGGAGGCGGGGAGTGAGGCTGCGGCAGGAGGGGGCGGGCGGGGGGGCGGCCGGGGGGGGCGGCGGGCATGTGGGACCGGCTGCGGGGCAGTCGGGCGGCGGGCGGCGGCCGGAGCGCGGCCGCGATGGCGCAACGCGACGAGAAGGTGCCGGCGGCGGCGGCGGGCGAGAGCGAGCCCGGGGCCGGGGCCGGGGCTGGGGCCGGGGCCGGGGCCGGGGCCGGGGCCGCGGCTGAGCGGGGACAGAGCGGGGTCGCCGCGCCCTTCCAGCCCCCCGAGGGCGGCTTCGGCTGGGTGGTGGTCTTCGCCGCCGCCTGGTGCAACGGCTCCATCTTCGGCATCCACAACTCCTTCGGGATCCTCTACATGATGCTGCAGAGCGACCTGGGCGAGGGGGAGAAGGATCCGGCGCTAGAGTTTAAAACAGGTATGGGCTCCGCGGCCCCTTCCCGGGCCGGGCAGTGCGTGCGGGGTGTGCCCGAGCGGAGCGGGGATGCCCCAGCGGAGCGGGGAGAGGTGCGGCGGCGCGGCCGGCGCTGCCTCCCGGAGCTGGAAGCTCCTTCTCGGCTGTGTGGAACCTCGATTGCTCCCTGCCCCCTCTATCCTCGTAGCCGTGGCTATATTTATCTCCGACAGCATCATGTGTTTCTAAGCTCCGATGTACTCAATTAAAAGTAATTCGGCTGAAAACACGCCCTTAGCTTGTCCTGCCGGTGTGTCTTGGGGTAAAGCAGAGCAGCGCTGGTGAATCAGCTGCTGGGTGTGAGCCACCCCCTCTAGTTTTCTTTATTATTGTTCTATTTTATGGGTTTTTCAAGCCGCCTTGTTGGCCGGGGGTGGCTCCAGGAGAGCATCTGCCCGGCTGCCGCGCTCCCGCCCAGCCGCGTCCATTCAGTGGCACGGCCGGCACCGGGCAGGGCTGGCAGCGCCACCTGCGCGCTCACTCCGAGGGCAGCGCGGGGTCTCCGGCACTGCACATCCCTGAAAAGCAGGATCCATGGGCTGCACCCAGCTGTGTGTTTTGTAGGACAGACAGGCCCGGCCAGAGTGCAGACTGGGTAGGGTTAATATGCAGAAACGGGATGTTCCTTGCTGCCAAGACCCTGCTGTTGAAGTACACATGGCAGAGGGACACCGGCCTGCTGGTGTGGTGGTCCCAGCTGGACACCGGTGTTGGGAGGCCCAGCCTTGTCCCAGGTCCTGCAGTCCCCCGGAAGATCACATCCATCCTCGTGATGGACACCCGTGGCCCTCCTCGCTCTCATCTGCCAGGTGGGGACGGGCACTTGGTGCTGAGGGGACCTGCCTGTGGTGCTGCCCTGACCCTGGGCGGGACAGGAGCCAGGAGCGTGTGGGGAGCGATGGGTGCCAGGGCTGTGTGAGGACCTCAGAGCCTTGTTGGGGACCAGCGCTGCCCGTGCTCCCTCCCTGGGCTGGCGCACGGCCGGGGAGCGCGGCGGGGAGCGCGCCAGGATGAAATTCATTACGGGATCCACCACATGTAGAATCCCAAATTAACTCCGTGATACTCTCACCAGGGAAACGATGGGACCGTGTAATTACGGGCACTAACGGAGTGCCACAGCGAGCTGCGGACGTGTGGCCAGCTGTAATTAGGGTGATTGATGGGCTGGGAGTGTGTGTGTGTTGTGTGTGTGTGTGTGCGCATGTGATGCCCAGGAAGCTCATAGTGTAGCTCTGTGTTTCCTGCTGCCTGTGATTGTATCTAGAAAGCCTAAGGCAGGGCTCTAAAGGTAGAAGCGGTAACAAAAGAAATTAAATACTGCAAGTTCTGGTGGTTTAAAGGCTCTGTACCCAAGACAGAGGTTGTGGGAGTCAGCATCTGCCTCCTGCTCCTGCCATCTATTTATTTAAGGCTATGACCGCACAGAGGCCTCGAAACAGAAAGGCGTGTGGGTGTGCGAGGTGAACCCAGGCTGGGTAATTAAATTGCCTGGCTGACGAATATCTGCATTTTGGTCTGGGTGCTTAATGAAGAGGCCATTAATAGCTGAGGTCGTGGTGCCGAGGCTGATCCATCTGCGGCACCTCCGGGGCTGCAGCTGCATGGGCTGGGGCTGAGGGCAGCGGGGTGCAGCCCGGAGCCCCCCTCCAGCCCTTCCTCCCTCGCTGCCACCCCTCCCCGCTCAGCATTGCATAATTTCCCCGCGGCGCTCGTTTGCGTGCAAACATAATCAGGAAAATATTGTAGCTCCTTTCCAAGCGCTAAGTGATGCGGCCTTCCTGAAAAGACCGGTGCTGTCTGTTTGTCCTCTCACGTCACTCTGAGCCCGCCAGCTGCAGGCAGCAGCCGGACCCCAGGGCGCCCCTCATCCCCAGCGAACAGGGAGCAGGTTGGGAGGACGAGGATCCGCTCCCCGCTCCAGCAGCGGCATCCAGTATGGCTGTGGGCACGGCTCAGCCTTTTGTCTGTGCTCTCAAACCTCCTCCAGCTCGCAGGGAGGTGGGTTTCTATCAAACAGGGGTTTGGAGGCAAAATGGGGAGAAATGCTGTCAGCTGGTCAGGCATCCCTTTAAAAATAGGGTTCTGTTTATGCTGAAGCGGGTGCTAGTCGGCACTAAACAATAGCCGCCCCAGCTATAATTATCAAGGTTTATTTCTTGTTTGCATTGGTCACGTTTTCTCGCGTTTGATCTTGAGAAACGCAGGATCCGTGGAGTTCAGGTCTGGGGTCAGGCTTTGAAAACAAACCCCGTGGCAGCAATGCATCGAATGCATAGGCTCCTGTCTTTAAAGAAATATACTGTGCTGCCTATGTCAACAAGCACGGCGGGCTGGGGCGGGCGGGTGCTGCGCCCACCGCGTGCCCCTGCCCCGCGGGACGCCAGCCGGGGCCTCGGCGAGGCTCACTCTGTGCTCTGCCTTTGTTTTCTTGCGGGGGGAGCGGAGGAATGCTGAGACCGGAATAAAATAAATAATACACATGTGAGCACTCGGCCAGGGAAAAAATGCAGCTTTGCTGGAGAGGTGTTGAGTGATGCTTGAGGGTGTTTGCTGGGAGACGAGCGGTGATGTTTGCCTCCGGTTGTACGGGGCTCGTTCCGGTGCTGAGGGATCCACGGATCCGTGGCTGTCCCTGTGCTGGTCCCACAGTGAGGGCTGACACTGAGCCGAGGGCCAGATGAGCCAGCCCAGCACCCTCATCTTCCTCAGCTCCAGAGTGGCAGCACAGTCCTGGTGAGCATTGACTGGGCATGAACCTTCTCACCTCAGTGTCTGCTCTGCCTCTGCTGGGATGTGCCCCGGCCGGGGAGAGGGGACCACCAGGTGGCCTTGTCCCTGACCAGGGCTGTGCCCCCAGCCAAGGAACCACCCGAGGGTCCCAGAGGGAGCTCCAGCTACCTGGGCAGAGCCAGGAGAGTGACATTTCGTGGTGCTTCTTGTTCCTTCAAACACATTCTTGGTGCTGTACCTGAGGTCTGGAAAGCCCCAGTGGGGCAGCCTGCAGAGGCACACAGATTTTGTTTTTCATTACAAAAAAGGTCTATTTATCTTTTTTTTCTCCCCTCCTCTGCTTTGTGTCAATATCCCAGGTATAGATTAACTCTCTTTGCTTAATATTTAATGTTTTGGGGCCTGGAAATGGAACTGAAAGCTTTTGGAGAGACGGCCTGAGGAGCTGGTCTGGTTTGGCTGCAGCTCCTCTGAGTGCATCTCTGTGTCCATCAGCATCCTCTGATCTGTGTGCAAGAACTTGAGGAACAGCTTCCCCCCTGTAGCCCAGCTCCAGACAGGGAGCAGAGGCTGCTGGAGCTCCCTGTGCTTAGGGAAGCTGGAATGGAGAATGGACCACAGTCCCTGAGTTACCAGATCCTGAGGCCAAGGCAGGGCTGATGTCACCTGTATTCCTGAATTCCCATCTCTTTGCTGGGGAATTTCTTTGTGCTGGTTTCACATCCTTAGGACAGGTGAGCACAGGTAGAAAAGGCTGTATTGTAATAAAGGCTTGGTAAGAAAGAACAAGGAGTTTTTTGGAGAAAATAAAGCATTTCAGTGCTAAGGGTCATATGAAAGGGGGGGAGGAGAAGCCCTGCACTCTTCTCTGGTCTGAAGAAGATTCTGTGGGTGAGTGAGTGTGGCTGGAGCTTTAGGAGCTGGGAAGAGAAATCCCAATGGGAGGGTAAATCACAGAGTGCTTTGGGTTGGAAGGGACCTTAAAAATCACCACATTCTAACCCATGCCATGGCAGGGACACCTTCCACTGTCCCAGGCTGCTCCAGCCCCAATGTCCAGCCTGGCCTTGGGCACTGCCAGGGATCCAGGGGCAGCCACAGCTGCTCTGGGCACCCTGTGCCAGGGCCTGCCCACCCTCCCAGAGAGCAATTCCATCCCAATATCCCATCCATCCCTGCCCTCTGGCAGTGGGAGCCATTCCCTGTGCCCTGTCCCTGTCCAGCTCCCTTGAAGCCCCTTTAGAGAAGAGGGAGAATCTCCTCCCTCAACCTGTTGGCCACATTGCTTTGATTCCAAGAGGTAATTCTTGGAAAGGATCCCAACTAAATTGGGATGATGGGGTCATTGTCCATTGCTGGCCTTTTGGAGGCTCCCATTTCCTGAAGGTGACGCTGTGGTTGTCACCTTCTTACCCCAATCTGCAGGATTTGGAGCATTTACCAATTACCAGGGTGCTGTTCTGGCCCCATTTCACAGCTTTATTGGCCAAGGATGCTGTGGAGCTCAGCATTCCTGGGGCCTTTCCCGTGTCCATCCGTGCTCCCCACCCTCCTCTAACCCCACAGAGGGATGCACTGACATGAGCAATATTTATGTAGCCCAAATGGGGATGTAAATCCAGCAAAAAGAGATAAAAAAGACGTTTTTATTACCTTGCCCTGCAAGCTGGTGAGTACAAAGGGCAGCACAGATTTACTGGGGGTTTCCCATGGTGGGATGCCAGCACCAGGCTCTGCCCCAGCCTCTGTTTTGGGAGCTGGAGTTTGTGACTATAGGGAAGCAGAGGGGAGTTTTAGAGGAACTGGGGTTTTGTCTGAGCTGATTGCAAGGTGCTGTGTGAGATAAAGCAGCCTGAAAAGCAAACAAAGCCCAGTCATGTTGTTAAACCTGGTTCTTGGGGCTGTCGGGAGCGATTAAGGTTATTAGGAGGCCGGAGTGCTGTTTCTAAGGGAGGTTCTTGTTTTTCAAGACTGCAGGGGCCCTCTCAGCCAGCACATTTGCCATTTTAGTGGTTTTTAATTTACTTCTAAGTGTCCCCCACCAGCCAGCCAAGAAGATGTGAGGCTGTGTTACCTGGTGGCCATTGTCCTCGAGTGGTGGCAGCTGCTGTGACCTCGCTGTGGCCTATGAAGAAGTGGGACATGGAGCTGTGCAGTTGGCTTGGAGTTTTTGGGTCCTTTTAGCTGCAACTAAATGAGCAAAACCACCTCCACTTTGTGGGGTTTGGATCATAGGTTAAATTTTGAAGGTGCTGAGTTGCAAATCCATCACTGAGACAGGGCTGGGAGCAGGAGGAGGAGGAGGAGGAGGAGGAGGAGGGATTAGAGGGTGAAGGGATTGGTGCTGCAGATCACAGGGCTGGGATGGATGCGGTGGCACCAAGTGACAATGGGGTGTGATGCAGAGCAAAGCAAAGGAACCATTGCATTTCCTGTTTTGGGGAGAAACCCACAAGTTTGACAAGTCACCCTTTAATTTCCTTAAAACCTCTCAGCAGCTGGAAGCTGCCCATCAGCTGGGATGGTTCTCATCCATCTTAAACCAGACCTAACCCATCAGGCTGGGCCAAACCCCAGAGCTGGGAGGTGCTGCTGACCTTGCTGGCAGTGCCCAGGGCTGGCTGGGCATGGCTCAGGTGGGCATTGTCACCTGCCCTGGTGACAGCCCCTCTGAATCTATGCCTCCTTATCCAGAGTCTCCAGACACGTCTGTCCCAGGGATTATCCCACTTACGAGGCAGCACTGTCAATCACCCCATCCCACCGGTATCAATCTTCCAAAAGATCTGGTGGTGGGATGGGGGCCACCAGGATCGGTGGATGTGGAGCTGAATTCCCTGTAGGGCAGGGGAAGGAGAATTACCTGGATTTGGGGAAGGAGGAATCACCTGGGTTTGGGGAAGGAGGAATCGCCTGGGTTTGGGGAAGGAGGAATCACCTGGGTTTCACCTCCCAGGGCTGATTTTTGTAGCCCATGGTGTGCGCAGGGGAAATTCCCTGGGGGGCAGCAATCCAGCCCCACTCCTGCCATGCTGACTGGGAGGGGACCACGGTGGGACAGTGGCACTGCTGCTGTGCCTGGCAGGATTTGCCACCACCTGGATACGAGCCCAGAGGAGCCTTTTGCTGTTTTATCCCACTCACTCCTGGGGACCTCAGCCATTGTGGCACATGCCATGGCCAGGTGAGGTGTCGTGTGGCTGTTGGGGACATTGACAGCGTTTGGGTTGATGCCATGGGCACTTCCAAAGTTGTGCCCCCTCTCTGGAGTCAAATGAGTCTCTACCCTGGCTCCATAATCAGGGAATAGTTTGGAAAAGGCCTCTAAGATCACCAAAGTCCAACCCCATTGGTGTTCTGCCCACTGCTGGCTGCTGTCCGGGTGCCATACGGAATTTTCTGGCACGTCCCCAAATACCTGGGTCTCTCCCACTCACTCTTTTTGGAATGATCACCCTTCAGGGCCTTCTTATGAGCGGGTCAGAGCACAGAGGAGGATGCCAGAATTTCCCAGCTGAGACAGAGGCCACGCACCCACATCTTGCAGCCGGTGTTTTCCTTGAGGAATCACTTTTCCCTGGATCTCCACAACCTTGAGCCTGTGCATCCCATGGCATCACCGTGGCAATGGGCAGCAGGAGGACTGGACGCCAGTCCAGCGTGTGCACAAATATGCTGTGCACCCATCACAGCAGGGATTTGTTGGGTTTTCCCTTCCTCTTCCTCGAAGGATTGATTATTCCCTATTGCCAGGGAAGGAATTGCTGCCCTTTGGCGTTCAGCCCTGCGGATAAAGGGCTGGTGGAGAGGCGTGTGCCAGGCTGGCCATGCCCGTGTCCGTGTGTCCCGCCGGGCAGTGCCGTGCCCGGAGCTCTCGGTTCTCCCTTTGGGCGCATCCAGCCCGAGACAGTTGGGGCGGTTGCAAAACCCACATGACGTGCGCTGGGAATTGCTGCAACACGCTCGCAGGCTTGAGCCATCCCAGCCTCTCCCGGCACCTCGCACAACAGGTCCTGCCAGCTCCGGGGCCGCGGCGCTGCCCGCCCTGCCTGCCCTGCCCGCGCTCCCTCCGGCCGCTGCCCCGGCCTCCCTCTCCCGGGAGCTCTGCAGTTTATTGCAGCCCTGAGATATGTGAAATCTCTTCTTCAGCCCAGAGAGGAGTGCTGGGCTTCTCCTCCCCCTCTTTCATATGACTGTTAGCATTGAAATGCTTTATTTTCTCAAAAAAACCTGCTTTGTTCTTTCTTACCAAGCCTTCATTACAACGCTGGAGTAAAAACAGCCTTTTCCAGCTGTGCTCACCTGTCCTAAGGATGTGAAACCAGCACAAAGAAATTCCCCAGCAAAAGAGATGGGAATTCAGGAATACAGGTGACATCAGCCCTGCCTTGGCCTCAGGATCTGGTCACTCAGGGCTGTGGTCCATTCTCCATTCCAGCTTCCCTAAGCACAGGGAATTCAGCAGCCTCTGCTCCCTGTCTGTTTCGGCCCACGTGTTCGAAGAATGAGTCGGAGTTCTTCAGTTTTCGGTCTCAGAGTTGTTTATTGTATCTTATCTATAAAAATTTTTCTCCTGTCCAGCCGAGGTCCGCTCAGCAGGACACACAGAGGCACTCTGACTGGCCCCAGGGCAGTGTTATGTCTTTATACTAAAAACTACATATAATATGTTTACAATGACTTTCCAATACCTGTCACCTATGTTAGACAGTGAGCTTCTACTGTAAACCAATCCCAAAGTGCCAACATCACAGCAGAAGATGGAGGTAGAGAAGAAGAAGAAAGGCTGGACATGCCCAAGTCCCTCTATCTTGTCCCCAAAACCCTTATTCTAAAAATCTCAAAATCTACTTTTTCACCCAGTGATAATTTTATTATTACACTACTTAAACTTCTGTGGCTTTCAGGTCTCCATACAAAGCTGGCAATTTGCTCCATGAGTCATAATCAAACCCACAGGTGTTCTGGGCTGTGGGCCAGGGTCTCCGGACCCCTTGACAAAAGTCCTGGCAACTCTGGACACCCAGAGAGATGCACGGAGTTCCGACATCCCTGGGTACAGCCCGGGCAGGGTGGCACTGCCCTGCATTCCACCCACGCGTTTGCTGCATTTTTCCCCCACCCCGACCCTTCCAGGTGTAGATCCTGAGAAATGACCTGGTGCCCGAGCTGGCCCCGTGTCCCCAGCACATCCTTGGAGAGCAGCAGCGGGGTGAAACACAGGGGAAAACCCTCGGGAAGAGCCGGGTCACAGCCCTGAGCTGGAACTCACCTCGGGCATCTTTGGCAGCTGTGCCATGCTGTGCCATGCTGTGCCATGCTGTGCCATGCCGTGCCATGCTGTGCCATGCCGTGCTGTGCTGTGCCATGCCGTGCTGTGCCATGCTGTGCCATGCCGTGCTGTGCTGTGCCATGCCGTGCTGTGCCATGCTATGCCGTGCTGTGCCATGCTATGCCGTGCCATGGTGTGCCATGCCGTGCTATGCTGTGCTATGCTGTGCCATGCCGTGCTATGCTGTGCCATGCCATGCCATGCTGTGCTATACTGTGCCATGCCGTGCCGTGCTATGCCGTGCTATGCTGTGCCATGCCGTGCTATGCTGTGCCATGCCATGCTATGCCACGCCGTGCCATGTTGTGCTATACTGTGCCATGCCGTGCCGTGCTATGCTGTGCCATGCCATGCTATGCTATGCCGTGCTATGCTGTGCCACGCCCTGCCATGCCGTGCCATGCCGTGCTATGCTGTGCCATGCCATGCTGTGCCACGCCGTGCCATGCTGTGCCATGCTGTGCCACGCCGTGCCATGCCAGCCTCTGTGCGAGGAGCAGCCCAGCGCGCTCTGAGCAGCCTCCCGGCCCCGTGTGGGATCACCGAGAGGACGCAGCGGCAGGAGGCAGCCCCAGCTCCCCCTCGGGGCTGTCCCACCCCTCCGTCCTGTGCCCTGCGGGCAGAGCAGCCCTGCAGCCCCCGGAGCCCCCGGAGCTGTGTCCCTGTGCAGCCCCAGGGCCAGGTGGGGAGGCTGTTTTGGGGTCAGCGCTGCCAGCAGCACGGTTCTGGGAGAGTCCGGTCTGCAAAGCCTCACACTGCAGGAGATGAGCTCACAGAACCCTGCTGCTCGGCATCTTTGGGATTTTTTGTCTCTGGTTTGGCGGCTCCTGACGGGTTTTGCTTGCTTTGCCAAGGCTGGGTTGGACGGGGCTTTGAGCGAGCTGGTCCAGGGAAGGTGTCACGGCCCATGGCAGTGGGGTGGGACCTGGATCTTTGCAGGGCCTTCCAGCCCAGGCCACTGCAGATTCCCTGCAGAGCAGCTGCCTCTCGGGGCTGGCAGCCCCAGCTCTGCAGGGCCCAGGCGCTCCCTGCATGGGCTGACTTGTTGGGCTTTGCCCCGGGCGAACACCGGGGCCCTGCTCAAGGAGGAGAAACAACCCTACCACAGAGCCTGCAGCCAGGAACCCGCTCTGAGCGCCCACCCACCAGCCCCTCGTGGGGAGCAGCTGAGCTGGGGACCCCAGGCCACCCTGCCCAGCGGCGTCCCAAAGGCCCTTTGCTCGGTCATCTCACACCAGGCACCAAAACAAAGCTTTTGTTTCAAGATCTTGGCCTTAATTTGCCTGTCTGCAGATCCTGTGTGTAAAAGGGAGGCAAAATCCTTCCCTCTTGGGGGGATGTGGGTGTTTGCCAGGGAGCCAGAGGGGGTTTTTGGGCAAAACCTGTGCAAAGCAGGGGGAGCTCAGTGAGGTGGGAATAAACCTGGAGCCCAGCGAGGTGGGAATCACATCTGAGGGCAGCTCCTTCAGTGAGGATTGTGCCTCCCATGCTCCGTCTGATTCGAGTCCGATGGAAAAGTATCATCTGTGATTAAAGATTGACGGTAATTACATAATGGGTATGCACCAGATGATGCCCAGACAAGCTCCCTCCTGGGATTTCCCAACTTTTGGAGTGTTTGCAATCATCCTAAAGAGCTTCCTTCTACCAAGGAAGGGTGTGGGGGGGTAATTATTGATTTTACAGCGGCACAAGGCTCAGCAGTGGTCACTGGAGCCAGGCTGTGGCCACCCTGCCTGCCCTCATAGCTCTGGGACATGGTCAGGTACAAGAAATGCATCCCCTCAGCCTTGCAATGGCAATAAAAGCGTAATGAAATAAAAGAGAACAAAAAAATAAGGGAGTAAAGCTGCTTTTTGTGCTTTTTGGGTCTGCTGGCAAGAGCAGAGCGGCTGCAGCCGTGTGCTTGTGCCGTGACTGGTGACGAAAAGGCAACGTCAGGATGTTCTTGACGGTGGGCCAGCTATTAATCCGTGTGTTTGAGCAAAACCCAGTTTGTTTCTTAAGATTTGTGGGAGAGGGGACAGCTGGGGGTGTGGGGAGCTTGTCTGGGATTAAACCTGCCTGAGAGCCAAGCACGCCAAGCTCGCCAGCCCGGGGAGAGCTTAATTAAAGTCAACGGAGAAGCGGTTCCAAGAAAATAATACAGGGTTTCTAAACGGGATATTTTCATTCTGGGCCCAGAAACGTCTCCTTTTCCCTCTTCGGTGTCAGCTTTAATAAAACAAAATGAGATCTCCAAGAAAAACAAATTGGAGCTCTTAAAAGGCACCGCGGAGATAAAAATCAGTAACAGTGTTGCTGGTAACACCTTGGGTTATTAAAAGGGAAAGAATGCTAACGATGCAAATCGCCTCGGCCTTTCTTGTGGTTGCTCCCTGCCCACCCTGCCAGGGGGGCACGGGCACGGTGCCCCTGCCCTGGGCTGGGCTGGGCTGCAGGGCACGGAGGCTTTGCCCCTCGCTGGCCAGGGCATGGAGGCACGTTTGGGAAATGCTCACACTGGGAGCATTCTGGAGTTTTCATTCCCGAGGTTCTGGTGGCAGCTCCCAGGGTCAGGGGTAGTGTCAAGGGCAAGTAGTAAAAAGCTTGGAAGAATGGCAAGGAGCAGATTTTAGGGGACACCAGACTTTAAAACGGCTGAAATCAGGGCTGGGGATGTTGGGAATATGCCACAGCCCATCCAAGCTCCTTTAGAGGCGATGAACATGTGAATGGAAATAGCAAGTTGGGCTTTTTACGGCCTGAGAGCAGCTGGGCGTGGCTTTGCTCCTCATGCCAAGGCACCGGGCTGGAAAACTGGGGTCACTTGCTCTAAATGCAGCGCCCCAGTCCCCTGGGGCAGCTGGGCCCCACACTGAGGGATGCTCTCACAGTGCCCTGGCCTCCTGCTGCTCCCCAGGATGCTGGAGCAGGGCTGTGGGAAGGGCTGGGGGAGTCCCTGGGGATGTGGTTTGGTCCCTCCACCCTCTGCCTCTGCCTCCCCATAGCCAGAGAGGACTCAGAGCTGCCCCTTCTGTGCTCCCATCCTGGCCAGGGCTGCCCCTGCCCTGCCTGGGGCTGGGCATGCCAGTGGGGCAGGGCACAGGCACAGGGCTGATGCTGCTGCAGGGTCCTGTCTGTCCAGGAGAGGAGAATCCTTTCAGACAGGGTGGCTTTAAAAGGCCCAGGGTGATGAATTCGAGGCCAGCTGCTGCTCTGCTGCTGTGCCCAGCAGCATCAGATAAGGCAATTACAGCTTTATCACTTAATTGCAGAGTACAATAATAGGAGTGGTATCAGGATAGGCCATTGCCAAGGAGGGAATATCGGTGGTGTTGGGTTTTATATTTATTTTTTCAATATAAACTCATTGCAGCTTTAGCATTGCTGGAGGTTTGATGTCTTTGTGAGGCTCCTCCTGCCTGTTCCCCACCATTCCCCCACCCAGGAGGAAATTCAGCATTAAATAAAAGCTGTGCTGACTGTCCTGATGCCAGGGAAACTTCTCCAGAGTCCCTGAGAACCCAGCCTGGGAGGGGAAGGGGTGAGGACTGACAGGGATGTTTTCAGCAGCTTTGTGGACAGCTTTTCCCTTGCACCTTGGAATGAGATTCCCATCCCTTGCAGGTTTTTCCTGTCCTGCTCAGCAGGTGTGGGGTGCACACTCAGGGCTGCACGAGGGCATGGGGCTGATTCTGGGGGTCTGGATGCCCTTGGGAGGGACAGCTGGGAATGAATCCTAATGAATCCCTTTGCACCAGGCTTCTCCACTCTCAGTGTCAAGTGAGAAATGCTCCATCACCACCCTGGAACCCAGATGAGAAAATGAAAATTTTATATTTGGCAACTCTTCCACAGCCTGCTGGGGTGGTGTGGGAGAGGTGAGAGACGTCGGCTGCCATACCCAGAGCTCTGCTTGTCTCTGACTCACGTGGTTCCATTTTCCACTCTCGCTGTGGAGCCATCAAGGAGGCTGAGCACTCCCAGTGCCAGGATTTGGGGCATTTCCCCACCCAAACTGGCCTGGCTGGTGCTTTTCTGCCTTGAAATTGGGGATTTTCGAGACCCAGGGTGGGTTTCTCACCGAGAACCGAAGTTTTGCCTTGCTCCTCCAGATGTCTGCAGGGTCAGGTGGTAAAAACTCAGGTGATCTGGGGACAAGGGATGGTGTCACAGGCTTTTAACTGGGACAGCTGAAACTCCCTCGGGATCTGCATTTTAGGAGAGGACCTTTATTAAGGGAGATTCATGTAAAATCCAATGTGTTGCCCAGAGCTAAGAAATCATGGCAGGTTTTTTAAAAGCTGTTAAACTCTGCCCTGCTTCAGTTCATCAACCAAAGCGTGAACTGAAGAGCCCCGAGAGGAGGCACTTCAGGTCCTGCTGTGACCCCTGTGCCTGGCTGTTAACTCCTGCTGGCCCATCCTAATCTCCATCTGGAGATAAGATTAGCCCCAGCCTGGTTTGCAGAGCTCCTTTGCTTCCCTTGGGACAGCATCCTCCCAACCCCAGGGTTCCCAGCCCCACCATCTGCAGCCTCCCCCCGCCACAGTTTGTGTTCCACTGACCTCATAAACAAAAATGACGCAAAACAAAACCCCACAAAAAACAATTTTTACAGCAGGCTGAGTTTTCCTACTCCACAAAGGCGGTTGTTTAGATTTTTATTGCCGGATGAAGAAGGAGGACAGAGATAAAAAACAACCCAAAAAGCTGCTGGGGAGATGATGCAAGGCAGAGCAGCGTGGAGAGCGATGTCTCTGAGGGCTTTAATGTTTCCTCTGCTTCCGAGTCAGGAATCAACTATTGCAAAATGCCAGGCTGGCTGCAGCCCCTGGCCACGTGCAGACACTTTCTGCAGCAGATAACTCCTGCTTTATCACCCTCCTGAGTGCTGGAGGTGGGCAGGATGATGGGGAAGCAAGCAAGCAGCATGTGGGGCTGCTGGGGAAGCAGCAGGTTCCTGGCTGGGTTCCCCGTTAGGCAGGGTGAGGAGTCGATCTCCTTTCCCATTTTCTTATGAATGAATCAGTTTTGGCTGGGCCTGATGGTCAGACTGGTTCAACGAGGAGCAGCTGGTATCAGTCTCATTAGCAGAGGAGACACAAACCAGCCTCTCCCTGGCTCTGCAAGCTCCTGTGATCCCGACAGGCCCGGGGCTGACAGGGCTCAGCTCCTCCATCACCCCCTTCCCTCCCTCCCTCCCTCCTCTGGGCCTCTCCTGGGCACGCTGAAGCTTCAGGGACACTCCAGAGCCAGCGTGGATGCACCCATGGCCCTGCGCCCCGAGCCTCCTGCTCTCCAGGTGCATCAGCGCTGCAGCAGGGGGGTTTCAGGGGACACTTTCAGCTCTGAGATGCTGTGGGGAGCACAGCTCAGCTGTGTTTGCTCTTCCAGTCCTTAGCCAGTGGAAAATTATTGACATTTTGCCACAACTTCAGCTGGAGCAGTTGGGATTTGGGATTTTGGGGCACAGGGGCAGTGCTGATGTGTGGCTGCCTCTGCTCAGCCCTGCTGTGAGGATCTGCCATGGTGTCACTGCTCTTGCCTCCATTGTTGGCACCCAGCAGCCCTGTCCATAATGCCACCCCACGGGTGTGTGCCAGCTCCCTTGGGCAGGGATTGCCCCGTGCCAGGGTCACTGCAGAGGCTGAGGAACCTGATGGTGCCTCAGGAGCAGCATCCCTGTCCCTGGTGCTGTCACAGAGCAGGGTGGGCTGGTGTCCTCCAGCACATCCCCGTGGATCCCTGCTGGGGACAGCACAGGGGTTGGACCCACCCACGCTTGGGGCTTTGCATTCCAGGGCTGGAATGGCCCCTCACACCCCTCCATACCCCAAAATCCTGGCAGGCTCAGCTCCACATTGCGGAACGCTCTCAGTCCTGCTGTTCCCTGTGCCCCTGAGCACGGATGGGTGAAGGGGGAGCTCAGGCAGCTGAGAACAGAACTGGGGGCTGTGGGGCGTGCTCCCTCCAGCAATCCCACCCTTGGCACCTGTAGGACAGGATGGGTTTTGTAGGGACAGGAGTAATTGTGTGGGTACAGGGTAATTTTGTGGGGACAGGGTGGTTTTGTAGGGACAGGAGTAATTTTGTGGGGACAGGGTGGTTTTGATTCCCACCCCCACCCCAAAAAGCAGTATTTCCATGGGGAGGAAGAGGAGGCTCCCTGGCCACAGAGATGGGATGCAAGGCCTTTCACCCTGACTGGCAGGACCAAACCTCCCCCAGGAACTGACAGAAGCCTTCATTAACCTGCCCTGTTGTTTATTCCCATTTCAAAGCCCTTGATGCAGCAAAAAGCAAAGACTTTTCCTCAGGAAAGCACATTAATGTTTCACCTGCCTTCAGAGCCCTTTGCCACCAGGGCACCTGGAGTGGTTGGGGCTGTCCCCAGTTCCCCTCGCTCTGTTAAACATTGTGTGGCTCCAAGGGAGCCCTGCCTGTGGCTGTCGTGTGGGCTCCAGCCTCAGGGGCCTGGGTTTTAATTTATATGCAGATGTGAGTGTGTGCATGGATCCACAGAGGGATATTTATGTCTGTGGATCGCAGATCCCCGTCCCAGGGGCAGCAGCAGGAGCTGCAGGGCTCAGGGTGGGCTCCTGGGATGGGGATGGGAAGCAGGGGCTCGTCCTGCCGTGCCCCCCTTGCCTTGGCTGTGCCTCTGCCCCTCCTGCCTGCAGCCCAAAGGGCAGGGCTGGCCCTTCCCCGAAGCCACCCAGTGTCTGAAAAACTTTCAAATGAGAGCAGGTCAGCCAAAAGTGACAGCCCGTTGGCAAAGGGGTGTAACCTGCTTCTTGCTGGGCTAAGAAAAAAAAAATAAAAATAGCAATTAGATAAAATACAGCTGGTTTTCACTTTCCTTTAGCGGTCAGATTTGCTTAATGACAGCTTGATCTATTTTTCTGAGCTATCCAGTTGTTTTCAAACGTTGTCTTTAATGTAAGGAAGCTCCAAGAGATTAAAATCACGTGGATATTTTACCCTTCTCTTGCCCTCTGGGTGTCTGGTTCAGTGATGTGTTGTGATCCTTTTCCTGGTCCCTAGGCTCCAGGAGCACTACCCAAAGGTGCTGCTCTGTGCTGCAGGAACTCTCCAGCGCTGGGACAAGAAATAATTTCCTGCTGGCCACCAGGAGAAGGGCCCAGATGTTCCTGTTTTGTCCCACAGGCCCTGTGTCAGCCCAGGATGACTCTGTGCCTGCCCCAGGGCTCTGCTCAGCCTGCTTAAAAACGGCTTTTCCTCATTTATTTCGATTGCTAAAGACATTCTCTGAGCAGAGGAGGCTCTCCAGCGTGGTCAGCCATCCCCTGGTGTCCCCTGTGCCACCGGAGGGTTGGGGCTGAGCCCTGGCACGGTGCTGGGGCAGAGCTGAGGTGGGAGAGGCCATGGAGGGAGGTGTTGCCTCCTCTGTGAGTGAGCCCTGGGGGCAAAACAACTTAAAAGGCGCCTGGCCCAGCCTGGGGAGGGGCCTCCCCTCAGAGAGCACCTGGAGCAGCCACCGCCGCTTTCCCTTTCATATTTCCAGCCCCCTTCATTGTTGGGTGTTGCTGTTGAGGCGGTTACGACACAAAGCAGAGATTACAAGCAGTTTCAGATGGCAACTTTTTCTTATTGAACGTGGCTGACTTTTTATACACTTTTTAATTGTTTATGCTTTTTTTACTTTAACTGTTGGTTACAATAAGTCAACATAACACTATTGGTGAAAAGTTACAGCGACTTCAACTAACCTTCTAAAAATACTTTGTCTAGCTGCAAAGTTTTCTTTCTTCAATTTTTCACTTCTTTCGGTTTCTTTGGTTACAGCTTTGGAGAGAGCTCCTTATTAGCTTTTTCTTGCTTCTCAGCTTCTTCTTGCTCCTTTAGCTAACAGGCTCGCTGTTAGCCCCTTCTACAGTTGGGTATTGGGCAGGTTTTGTTTTGGGGAAATTTGGGCTGTGTTGGGTGGAAGCAAACAAGTAACATAACTAGAATATTTTGGTAATATTGGGGTGGGTGGCTCTGCCCAGGTGCCACAGGGAGGAATCCCAGCCCTCTCCGTTTCAGGGTTTTTGCTCCAGTGGGGCTGAGGCTGAGGCTGAGGTTGCCACAGAATTTTTTTGCTCTGGAGCTTGGAGGGCTCTGGGGGGTGGCTGTGGGTGGGGTGGCTTTGGAGATGATGCTGCAGGGCAGAGCCAGCAGGGAAAAACACAGGGATGATTTCTTGCTCATCTTGGGGATGCCCCAGCCTTGGCTGATGGGTGTTTGGGAGGTTTGGCTCTTCCCACACCATGCCCATCCCCATTCCCATCCTCATCCCCATCCTCATGCCCACCTCACAGGACAATAGAATCATGGAATATCCCAAGTTAGAAGGAACCCTCAAGGATAATCCAGTCCCACTGCTGGTCCTGCACAGAGACCCCAACAATCCCACCCTGGGCATCCCTGGTGCCCTGGAATGGTGTCCAAACACTCTTGGAGCTCAGGCATCCTTGGGCATCCCATTCCTTGGGCAGTGCCAGCACCCGCTGGGGGAAAAACCTTTCCTGATGTCCAACCTAAACCTGCCCTGACACAATTTCGTGTCATCTCCATCCCCATCCCCATCCACACAATGGGAAAGGACTGGGCTGACTGGGAGATGTGGAGGAGAGGAGGGAGAATGTGCAGTGCTGAGACCTGGGCTGGGGCTGTTCCTGATAGGGCACAGAAGGTGCATCACTGCCTTCAGCTCCCTCCAAAGCTGCAAACCCAAGGTAATTAACCATGTCCAGTGAGGGCCAGGGGCAAAGGGATGCTTGGAAGTTTTGCAGCAGGGAAGGTGTTAGTTGGGAGAAATTCTTGGAGTTCAAGCTGGCCCTTGTCTAAGGGAAGGTACAGATATTAATATATAAATATATATATTAAACAGCATGTAGGGATTGAAAAGACCTGTTGGTGAGGCACTTGGGGACATGGTTTAGTGGTGGGCTGGGCAGTGCTGGGTTAGCAGTAGGACTCAATGGTTTCAGAGGGCTTTTCCAACCTAAACGACTCCGTAATTCTATGATTCCAAGACTGGACATGTCCACCACCAGAGGGTTTGGAGGAAAGGCTGTGCAGGACTGGGAGAAGGCCACAGATGACCTGCAGTGGCAATTATTTGTCTAAAACCAGTGCCTGGGTGGGTGAGGAGCTGTGGCCAGGTCTCCTGGGTTTGGTGTCCAGCCTGCTGGGACTCTGCCCTTAATGCTCAGGGCTGGCAAAGGGCTGAAAGTATTTTTCTTTCTGAGTATCCCTTAATTAGCTGAAAGGGAAGGCTGTCAAGTACCCAGCTGGGAAGGAAAAAGATCTTCGTGAGCCTGTGACCAGCCCAACATTTCGCCTCCATTTATTTTCCCTGACTTCTTTGTTTTCCCCTTTGAAAAAAAAAGGGTGTTTTTCTCTTTCCTTTCATTTAACTGCTATTTATTTGCTGGTAAGTGGAAGGAATTCAGCTGGGATCAGCCTGGCTCCTGCCAGGGCCTGGAGTTGAAAAGTTTCCATGGGGGAGATGTAAGAGCAGAGCAGGGGGGTTGTTTTGCAGCCGCCGCCGGCCCTCGCTCCGCGGGTCCCTGGGGCACGGCCAGCCAGGTTTGCAGGGCTTTCATTCTCCTTTTCTTACTGGGATGTTGACAAGTGCCCATGGGAGTTGTGGTGGGAGGAGCATGGAGCTGGGCCTTAGGGTTTCTTCTTCTCCTCGCTGTTAATGGGAAACAGAAGATGGCTTGGGAGAAATTTGGCAAAGAGGGAAACTTTTCTGTCTCTTCCAGCCTGGAAAAAAGTTTCCTTTCTCACCCCTGTCTCACCGCAGGGGGAGGAGGGTTCCCAAACACAGCCCAGGAGGGGTTGGTGGGAGCGGGGCAGGGGAGCCAGAAAGTGCCCAGTGATTTCACAAGGATGGAGCAGCCTTGGGCCACCAGATTTGTTTGGGAGTAGAGCCCAACCTGCCTCCCACTGGTGGCCAGGATCCATCCCATCTTCTCCCCAAGCATCAAGGGCTTGGGATGCCCCAGGTGAAGCAACACTGGGGATTTTTGGGATCCTGTGTGTCAGGTATGATGTCATGTAGATGGAGATGCAGTGGTGGATCAGTGATGGACACTGGCTCCTGGAGGGATGCACATGGATTCTGTGCCTGGCTGGGACATGAACCCCTGACCTTGGTGTGAAGAGCTCTGTTGGCTTTGCCCCTCATCCTGGATTGTGAGCCAGAGCTGCTTCTCCATCTGCTCCGAGCTGGGCTGGCTGGGAGCCACAGCTCCACATCCCAGGGGATCACAGGGCTGGCCAGGCTGCTCCAGTGGGAGCCACAGCTCCATGTCCTGGTGGATCACAGGGTTGGCTGGGCTGCTCCAGTGGGAGCCACAGCTCCACATCCCAGGGGATCACAGGGCTGGCCAGGCTGCTCCAGTGGGAGCCACAGCTCCACATCCCAGGGGATCACAGGGCTGGCAAGGTGGCTCTGGCCAGGAGCCACAGCTCCGTGTCCTGGTGGATCACAGGACTGCCTGGGCTGCTCTGGCTGGGAAAAGCCATGGCAGCCACTCACATGGGGCAGCTGGCAGGCAGGGACTGCTCCCAGAGTCACACTCCAGCCCTTTAGGACTTTCAGGTGTGCCCCCAAAAGTGGCAGCGCTCACCTGGATCACAGCCTGGGAAACTTTGGCTGGCCCTGGCTGAGACATAGCCCAGCACTGCTGGCCCAGTCCTGGTGCTGGTGTCGTGGCAGATACCTTCCCCCTTCCCTCCCTCCCTTCTCCCTTCCATCCCTCCTGCCCTGTTTGTGAGCAGATGAAGCATTGGGATGAGGCTCCACCACCCTGGTCCCTCATCTGCTCAGCCCTCCCAGTTCTCTGTGGCTACAGGAGCTGGTTACCAGTACAAACCTGCCAGTTACAGAAGGGGGCCAGGGTGGGGTTCGGAGGAGATGACACATTTTGGGGCTGGAGAAGCAGAAGGGGGTCACACCTCACTGCTGGGGACAGGGGATGGCCGTGGTGGAAGGCAAGTGCTGAGCTGTTCCCAGGCTGTGTGACCTTGCACTGGTGACTGCAGGAGGTTAATCATAGTCCAAGCCCAGTGAAGTTTGGCCAGGTCATGGCTTTTCCAAAGAGAAAAGAGAGAGCTTTGGACGTGCATCAGCTGCTGTCTGGGGCCAGAGCTGACCCACAGTGTCCCACCAGAGTTAATCATTGCCACCACCTGGGAACCTGCCTGGCTTCAGCAGTGGGAACTCTTTCCCCAAAAACTCAGGGTGAGGGGCCTGGAGGATACCCTAACCCACCAGGATGCATCAGGCAGGGGAGAGCAATATCCCTTCACCTTGACACTAAACTAAACTCTAACCCTGATCCAGACCCTAACCTTATCCAGACCCCAACCCAAACCCTAATCCCAACCCTGATACTGCCCCTGTCCCTGATCCCAAACCTTTGCTGTCCCTTTCATTTTATAAGGTGGATATTGTGTTTATTGCCCTGCTGGAAATGGGAGAACCTGGAGCAGCCAGTGGCAGCCACTGAGGACCCCCTGTTGGGCTCTCACTGCCATCTGCACCCAGAGCTGGACAGAGGGGAAGGATCTGATCTGCTTTGGTCACCCAGTCCCAGCTGGGAGGTCCTGGGGGCTGCTGTGTTAGGAGATTTGGCAGAGTGTAACTCCCAAATCACTCCACATTGAGCCCAGGAGTCATGGGACTTGGGTTCTGGCTTCCACTGGCGAGGGCAGGTTCTCCAAAACAGAGCTGGGTGCTGTTGATGGGCACCCCACGATGCTTTTCCCACCCTCCCACTTCAGCGCTCCCATCCTTCAGTTGTATTGCAGGGAGAACATCGAGGGGCATCACAACTGAGGAGAAAAACCTGTGTTAAAGGAAGGGGAAGATGGATAAAATCTGGAGCTGTGCTCTTGGCACCGTGTGTTTGGGAGGGTGCTGGGAGCCGGGGGCAGCCGGACCCTGGGCCGGTGCCGTGCTCGCCGCTGGTGTCCTGATGCTGGAAGGAGGTTTTTATGTATATATATAAAAAATACTTTCTTCTCCCTGTGGGTGTGTTTTGAAAAGGGGCTTGGGAACAATGAGCATTAACAAGCAGATAGAGAATTAAATGCAGGGTTTGAGTCTTCAAATGTGTGCACATTTCAGAGCGCGTGTTTGTGCCAAGACAAACTCCGTCAGGAATAAACATCGTTTTACATGAAAGGCTAATTACAGATTGGTGCTCCGCGGGTGGGAGGAGGGAATTTTCACCAATTAAAATGGAACTTTTCTGTTCTTCGTAAAATTGCTGGATGAAAACGCAGCCAGGGGCTGGCGAGGCGTTTGACAGCTCAGTCAAGGGGGGAGATGCTCATTCCCAGGATTTGTATTTTCCCCCCCAGTGCTAAAGAGCCTTTGCCAGTTCATTTGGGCAGGAGCTGAGGGAGGGCACTGGTTCTGCCCAGCAGCAGCTGAACACCAGGACAGCCCTGGGCTCTCACACGGGGAGATGGGACATGGGCAAACAGGGTCCAACCCAACATCCCTTGGAGTCACAAACACCAGGAGAGCTTGGAGTAACAAAATCCTCGGCCTCCTTGGGAGTGTAGGTCATGGAAAGACGTCTGGATGGGATGTGGCCCACGTTGAGGAGCTGCAGCTCCTGTTTGTTGGGTAACTTCAGTGTGTGGTAGATGAATCATCCCTCAAAAATTGCAAGCCAGAGGCGACGCAGAGAAGAAAAACCTTCCTGGCCTGTGGAGTGGAGTGCTGGGAAGAAAACTCCCGCCTGGGCACATGGTGGGTTTCAGCTGCAGAGCACATGCTGCCTTGTTGCTTTTGGATGGATTTCACAAGAATTTGCATTTCTGGACCAGCTCTGGAGCCTCCGAGGCTGAGGCTGTGGATGGGGAAGATGTGATGCAGCCCAGAAACCAGCTCTAACGCCATTTTGCTCTAGCCAGGGCTGAGTTTTATGGGTTTGGAATGAAATGGATGCAAAATGTGGCTGGGACCGAGTTTCTCCGGGATGTTGAGCAGAAGAACCCCAGGCAAACACTCCATGCCTGCTGCTTGCCAAGTGAAACCACAGATTTGTCTCCATCTCTACTTAGTGTGGCCACAGGGCAGCTCATTTTGGGACTTTTCTCTCACATAAGCTGAGATCTGTCACTTAGTGGTTACAGGAGGTGGCCTGGGTATCATCTCTTACAAGTCCCCTGCATCCTTGAGGGAGAGGGGAGGCAGAGAGGCACAACCAGGAGAGGTGTGGTGGGGTTCTTAAAGCAAAGTACATTCCCAGCCTGCTCTCCTCCAGTGCTCTGTGCTCCTGAACCAGTTCAAAATTGGTGTTTTAAAACTCCCCTGTGGCAAAGACTGGATTGGCACTTGCCTGGTCTGATCTCTGGGAAGCTCTTGCCTTATCCATGGCCATGGGATCATGGCACAATGACAGGAGCTTCCACTGCTACAACATTCACATATTTCCTTACCTTCCCCTAATACCACCATGAACAGGGCCTTTAGCCAGACCTGGCCTTGAATAATTCCTCTGAATAATTCCATTTATTCCAATTTTCAGGCTGTTGTGGAATTGTTTTCAAAAGAGGGGGGGTGGGGGGGAGAAGTCAGCCAAACCTGATAAAGGAGGACTTTGTTCTGAAGCTTTAGGGTATGGTACCAAGCAGGGCTTGCTATACAATTAATGAGTTTAGCTGGCTTTGAGCTGCACGTGATGCACAGTGGCTGCCACCACAATGCCCTGCCACCATCAGCTCCCATCCAGAGAAGTCTGGCTTCAGTTTGGTGTTCCCCAGCCTTGGTTTGGGGTTCTTCAGCATCAGTTTGGTGCTCCCCAGCCTTGATTTGGGGTTCTTGAGCATTAGTTTGGAGGATCCTCAGTTTGGGCCTCCACAGCTTTGGTTTGGTGCTTCTCAGACTTGGTTTGGTGCTCCCCAGCTTCGGTTTGGGACTTCTCAGCATCATTTTGAGGCTCCTCAGCATCACTTTGGCGTGTCCTGCTGTTGATTTGGTGCTCCTCACCTTCAGTTTGCTGCTCCTCAATCTCAGTTTGGTGTTCCTCAGGTTTTGTTTGGGATTTCCCAGCTTTGGTTTGGTGCTCCTCAGTTCCAGTTTGGTGCTCTCCAGGTTCAGTTTCTGCTCCCCAGCTTCCATTTGGGGTTCCCCAGCTGCGGTTTCAAACTCCTCAGCTCTGTTTTGCTGCTCTCCAGCTCAGTTTCCCACCCCACCGTGCATCGTGGTGGCTTCCTCAGCTCTGGCTTCTGCATCTGCCTTTATTTAAGCCTTGACCATTGGTCCCTGGGACCAGCTCAGCCCGCGGGGGGTGTTGAGCACATGGGGCTGAGCCGCTGGGAGCGGCTCAAGCTTCACTTTGAGACACAAGGAGATGACGCAAATGGCTCTCCAAGGGCGCAAGATGAAACAGCTGCTTGGTTTTCACTCCAGATGTGCTGTGGGAACCCTGCTGAGGGGGACACAGCCGCCTGCTCCCCCACAGCCCCCGCCTGGGAAGGGCCACCAGGTTGCCTGGGCTCCCAAAATCGAGCCAGGTAGGGCTGGGCAGGGCTGTGAAGATGCACGACGAGGTTTGTCACAGCAGCCTGGAGCGAGTCAAAAAGTGATTTAATTCTCGTGCAGGAGGAGAATTACCTTTGGCTGCCTCATCTCTCCTCTGAGAAAGGCCAGGTGCGTGGGGAAGGTGACCCTGTGTGCATCTTGTCCCCGTCCCCTGTCCCAGCTGCGCGGCGCGAGCGGGAGAAGCCGCGGGAAGCGAGGGAAGACACTTCCTCCAGCGGCGGATCTGAGCTCACCTCCTGGCCCTTGATCCCTCCAGCCCGGGCTATGTGGGTCAGCGGGGAAGCACAGCTGAGAGCGACGTCCCTTCCTTCTCTCTCCCTGGAGATTTGCTTTTAAAGGAACAAATAGGTTTGGCTTCAAGTGCTGCAGTCTGATTTTTTAATGATGTTTTTTGGAAACAATGAGCTAAATACCAGCGGGGTTTGGATCTGCATCTCAGAGTGGTGAGATTTTCTTCCTTTCTCACCTTCCTGCTCCTACCTTGCTCTGCTCTCAGAAACCTTTTTCTGCTTAGGAAAACGTCAGCAACGGGGGAAGTTTGTCATCCTGTCAGATGGTCCTGCTGGAAAGAAAGTTGGTCTGGTATCCAGGTGGGACCACCTGGACTGACCCTGGGGGTCATGAACACACAGACATGGTGCTCACAGTCCTCAGGGACCCCTCAGCATCACCAGCCCCACTGCAGGGGGAGTTGAGCCCCCCAACCCACTCATCTGACACAGGGTCCCCAGAAGCTTTGTCACCCAGTGGTAGGAGGAGGAGAAGGTGACCAAAGCATTCCTGGTGCCTCCTCTACTGTGGGCACAGCTTGGTGCTCTTGGGCTGGTTGGCAAATGGGTTGGTGGGCAAATGGGTCACCTCACCAGTTTTCCCTCTGTCCTGAACCCAGGGTGGGTGGTGTTGGGGGGGATGGATCATCCTGGCCATGCTATTGCAACAGCTGGAAGTGTCCAAGACCAGCTTAGATGGGACTTGGAGCACCCTGGGATAGTGGAAGGTGTCCCTACCCATGGCAGGGAGTAGAACTGGATGATTTTTAAGGTCCTTCCAATCCCAATCCTTCTGATTTTATGATTCTGTGATCTCTTACACCATTGAATCACTGTTCCCCTTGGAGAACTTCGACCACTGCATTCCCTGTCCATGTGGAAGGCCACATTGTTTTGGATCAGCCACCAGCTTGGCTGCCTTTGGTGTGTCAAGGTGGGAGGGAAGAATCTGTGGAGCTTTAGCTGGAGCTTTCCCCTTTGTGTGAGAGCTGCTGGTGGAATGTTCTCCTTGGTCAGCAACTCTGCTCCAGCAAAGCAGCACCAGCCCCGCACTGAGCTCTCCCCTTAGCCCAGAGCATCCCTAGGACCACCAGGAAGGTTCCATCACCTCTGTAGGTGGCTTGGGCTGGGGTGGCAGCTCGGGCTGGTGCTGTCCCCAGCCCCTGGAGCAGGGTGTGTGCCCTGGGGGGGTCCTGGCTCCTCAGATCCTTCAATCCCTTCAGGAGGGGCTGTGGTGGGAGCAGGATGGGATGGACAGGTCTGGGCTCTATGGAACTCTCAGTGCCAAACAGGGTCAGCAGAGAGGTGGCTTTCAGAGAGGGACAACACACCTTGAGTCACCTCTCCTATCAGCAACCCCCAAATCAGAAGTCATGTGCATTTCCCCTCACCAAAAGCAGAGTGCTTTCATGCCTTTTGGTTTTGGTTTTTGGTTTTTTTTTTTAATCTAGAAACATGGTTTCTGAAGCATTTTGTGTTTCTGCCGAGACATCTCGTGCATGTCATCTGTCAAGTTGTTTCTGTCAGGACACCCCTGTCACCAGCCAGGTCCCCCCATGGCACCCAGCTCCAAACCCAGCCCCTTCAGCTGGTGCTCCCAGGAGCTGGTTGGACTCACAGCACCCTAAAACACAATCAAGTCTTAACCCGATCCCTGTCAAAGTTCTGGCAGCTCCTGAGCTCCTTCCAGCCCCATCCTCAGCTGGATTCTCTCCATAGCTTCTTTTAGGATGTGCTTGATAAGCCTCTGTGCCTCATGTGGGGGCTTGTCTGTGTGTTTCCATATCTCGCCCAGCTTATCAACCACAGAGGGTGGGAGGTGTGGCCAGGCTGGGAATTAACCAGCCCCTGCAAACCCTCTGGAAATCAGGAGCAGAAATTCCCCCCCTTTTTTTTCCACTGTGGTTTTAAACCAAGAGGTGCCTTCTGCAGCGTTGGAGAAGCTGTAGGAGGGAAGGTGCTGAGCCCTGCCTGGTTTCCACTGGAGGAACAGCTGCCTCTGCCCTCCACATCCAGCAAAGGCCTGGAGAAACTTCAACACCACAGATTGCCCAAAGTAAACCCTTCTTTCCCTGGAGTTGATCCAAAGACTGTGCCCAAAGGGGTGGGTTTGGGGCTGGGCTTCACCTGAGCTCCATTTCTTTCCCAACCTGTGCTTTTCTGCCATCACCTCCCGCCATCCTTGCCCCAGCCCGGATGAGTGGAGATCACTGGGGATAAAACAGGGGGAAAACTGTGCCCCCGCTCTGTTTCGGTGTGAATCACGGCGGGATGGAGCCGGCACCGAGGCGGTTTTGTGCTGCCCCCAGGTTTAGCCGAGGTTTCCTCCCAGCGCTGGAGCTGGCCCAGCCCTCCCGGCTTCCCGGGGCTTCGCTGGGAAGCGCTGGGAAGACAAAACCCCGCTCTGGAAGTGAGGCTATTGTTCTTACTAATTTTAACTGGATGTTCTTCCCCAAGCCTATTTTTATTCATTGCTTGTGGTAAGCCCTTTCTCTAAGGTAGAGCAATTTGCCACGGGACTCTATTTTTTTTTTTTTTTTTGGTGTGTTTACCGATTTTAATTGAGAGATATCTCCTTTTTACAAACCCAGAGCTGGAGGAGCTTTTAAGCGCCCGTTGCTGAGCCTCCTGCCCTGGGTTTGCTTTGATCTCTGCAGGTGAGTGTGCATTTTTGGGGCCAGAGATTGATCCTGCCTATTTGCATGTAAATCCCCGGGTTATTAAGATCCGAATCTGGCCCTTTAAATTTAATACTCCGCTTTATGCTTTTATTTCCGCGTTTCTTAAAGTAATTTCCAAAAATAACAAACTTCAAACATGACGGGGCCATCTAACGTTTTACTGCCTTGGCTGGAGTAGAAGGAACATTTCTGGAAGTATATTATCCAATTTAACGAGCCTTTCCCATCCTGGCGTGGCTCCCACCCCTCACCCCCTCTCGGAGCTGCTTTGGACGGCTCTTTGGACCCGTGCCACCTAATCCTATTAGAGGGACTTTGGTTACACTGTGCCTTGTGTTTGTAACCAAGAAAATCGGCTGCACAGGGGGCTCCTCTCCCTTCCCCTCTCCCATCTTTTTGCCTGCAGTTGAGACGAGAGCCCAGCCAGTCCCATGAGGATCCTGCTCAGCCTTTGCTTTTCATTTTATTGCTCCGCTCTGCATTTATTAAGGAAGATTTTGAAGTAAATTGGGTACTTGTGAACTTATAATTAATTTGGAAGGATCAGCTCTTCCCAGCCTGGGGAAGGCTTCTTTGTGTGGTCCTTTTGTGAAAGGCAGAGGTGGGAGAGGCTGTTCTATAGCTGGGATTTGCTTTTAATAGGGACCTGGCTATTTTTTGAAGATCTCACAGCTCTGGAAGGACCATGAGGGTGTTTTTGTGCAGGGATGTGATGAAAAGGTTTGCAGAGCCCTTGGCTTGGGTGCAAAAAAAAGCCCAACGCAAACCTAAAAAGGGATAAAAAAAGGTAAAAGGACCACATGTCCTGGGGCTGTGCTTGGCAAACCAGAGCCAGCACCTGGAGATTGGAGATGCTTCAGGGGGTCCCCCCACTTTGGTGCCAGGTAGGGCTGGGAGCCCCATGTCCCTCTGTCCATCCTGCCCTGCCCCACACACCACCCAGGGGACCTCTTCCTTCTCCTCAGAGCTGTTAGAACTGAAACTCTTTTCCTTACCACATTGCTTTTCTTGAAATCCTGCATTTCCTCCCCAAAATAGTCACATAAACCATTAAAAGGAGAAGGTGGAGGGCACGGAGAAGATGGTGGACAAGAGGAAATGGCCTCAAGTTGTGCCAGGAGAGGTTTAGGTTTGATATTAGGAAAAATTTCTTCACTAAAAGGCTGATCAAGCACTGGCACAGGCTGCTCAGAGCAGTGATGGAATCATTGTCCCTGAGGGAATTAAAAACCATGTGGATGTGGCACTTGGGAACATGGGTTAGTGCTGGGCTTGGCAGTGCTGGGGGAATGGTTGGACTTGAGGATCTTAAAAGGCTTTTCTAACCTTAACAATTCTATGATGGGCCGAAAACAAAGAAATAAATCTGTGAATAATTAACATTTCTGGGGAAAAAAAAAAAGACAGACAGACAGTGGTTTTCTCTAGAGTGGGCTGGAAGGAGACAGGGCATGATGGTCCCACTTGGGCATTGCCTGGCAAGGTCAGGGGTGGAATTTAACCTGGGATAAACATGTGTCTCCATCAGCTCAGCTGCAATGAGGAATCCTCACTGACCGTGGGGAGAGGGGAAGGTGAGGAGTGCTGGCGCTGGGGAGTGAGGGAGGGTGGGTGATGTGCTCCTGGGAATGCAGGGCTGTAGCTCAGGACAGGAACCTCTCCCTAGCCAAAGCTGGGGAGCAAAGGGCTTGGAGGAGCTCAGGGGGCTTTTGGCTGTGGAGATTCCTGATGGAAGTGCTGTCAGTGGGGCATCTTCCCATGTGCAGCCAAGCTTGTTTGGGAAGAGCATTGAAACTTGGTGCCTTCCCTGGGACACAGTAACCCAGCAAGAGAGGAATGCAAGGAAAACCTGTCCATACTCCATCATCGTGCCCTATCCGTGGTGCCACCAGGTCTCTGTGTCATTTATGAGTTGCACCGTTAATTAACAGCACTAATTAACTGTGTGATGGGGCTGCCTCTCTGCCAAGACATCTCCAAAGCTCTGCTTGGTCCCTGGTTGATTCCCTGTGCCCCTGTTGGGTGTCCCACCCTGACCATCACCTTTCTCCTCTCTCTCCCCAGCATGGGTCGGCTCCCTGGCCATGGGGATGATTTTTTTCTGCTCTCCCATCGTCAGCATCTTCACCGACCGCATCGGCTGCAGGACCACGGCGGCCATGGGGGCCACCATCGCCTTCATCGGGCTCCTCTCCAGCTCCTTCACCAAGTAAGGCTGTGGAGGGCACACCCAGCTCCTTGGAGAGCTCCTCTTCCTCCCTCTTCCCTGCAACCCCCCTGCCAACACATTGCTTCTGCCTCTGGGGCAAAGCAGGTGGTGCCCATCTGCATCAGAGATGTCCTGGCATCCCTGCAACCCTTGTGTGCTCAGCCTGCTCCCCTCCAAACTGAACCTTGTGTGCTTAGGTAAAAAGAGAACAAATTTTACCTAAGCAAGGGATTGTATTTTTGAGGATTTCAGCACTCAGATCCCTCATTTGATCTTTAAAACAGCAGGAGAGGTTGGTGTGCCTCTCACGGGCGGCTCCAGAGAGGCACTCACAGAGAAAACCGTTCAACCTTTGCAACCATTTTCACATTTGGTGCTGAAAGTAAATTAATGCTTAAAATAATATTTGGTGGATTACGCCTAAGAGGGAGTTTCTGTGCAGGGCAGACAGGGAGGGGAAGGCAGACAGGGTTTGGAGCAGTTTGTGGTGTTCCTGCCCTGGCTCGTGTGTCTGCGGCAGCGCAGGGCCACTGCTGCTCCTTGTTTTCCATGCCTGATCCCATGCCATGAATTTCTGCTGGCAGGCACTGGCCAATGGCAGGTGTACCCTGTGTGTCTTTCCAGCCCAGAAATCGGGGTTGGCATCGTTGTGGGAGCAAAAAGAGGTCACCTCTGGGGTAATTTATGTGACACTTATTAAACACAGTCTCAGAGGCTCCATGGAGACACCTCCAAAGCAGCATTTGCCTCACTTTTTCTGAATAAAAACATTGCTTTGGGTTGGATTTCAGTTAAAATCAATATTGTTTTAATTAAAATGCTTCAAAGAGTGGGTTTTTAAAGCAAATACACACCAGTTTTCCAGAGAGCTACTTGCCCATTCTGTGCTCCTCCTGGTCAGTGAGACCCTTGTGCTTGTCCCAGCCCCGTTTCCCTGGATCCCCAGATCCTCATCTGTGGCATCCCCCCATCATGCTGGGAGTGGGGATCAGTTCTGATCCCCAGGCAAACCCCCCAGGACTGTGGCCAATTGCAGATGGGATTTTTGAGTTTCTAAAACCATCTTGGACAGCAGCATCTGCAGCTTCCTCCTCAGGTGCCTCCCTTTGTGTTCCCAAAGATGATGGCAAAAGGTGCAGTGGGTCCTGGGGGAAGCTGTGCCCTGGCATGCAGATCACAGGGGCTTCCCATGGAATCCTGCTTTCCTCCCAGTCAACAAAGCTTGGACTTTTTTGCCCCCTCTATTGTAAAACGTTTGTGCAAAGAAAAAGTGCTCGCGGGACCACACCGCTGCCAGGGGCTTGTTGTATTGGGCTTCAAAAGAAAAATAAAACAGAAATCAAACAGTACAGGCAGAGAGGAATATCATTTCCAGGAGAGTTACAGGACTGAAATCCCCATTTCCTGCCTCTCACTCTCAGACCACATTCCTCTGGCTGCCTTTTGAGGGAGAAAGGAGCCCCTTTGCAGCTGGAGCAGAGCGAGGGGAGCTGCGAGGGCAGAGCCGAGCGCGCGGGGCCGGGGCAGAGCAGGGAGCCTGTGGGATTTGGCACCGCTCCACCCGGCTGGTGAAGGCTGCTCCTGAAATTCAGGGCTTGTGGCTCCAGCTCTCCCTGAACAATGGAGAAGCTTTTGTTTGGTCCCTCCTGCCAAGTCACTCCGCCACAGCTGGAGATCATTCCCCTGTCCCTTTTGCAGAGGGACACAGCCTGGCTTTGGTGGGCTCAGGCAGGGCTGGATCAAGGCTCACCCCCCCCTTTATCTCCTAGTTTCTCTAAAATGGGTTTATTTTGTCCAAATGGAGGAGCAGCAGTTCCCAGCACTGCACTGAGCTGCTCCAAAAGCTCTCTGAGCCACCAAGACTGTGTGGCAAGACCCCAGCATCCGGCTCAGTGCCTCCTGTCTCAAAATACTGTGAATTTTGTAAGGAAACCACTCTTGTCTCAAAATATTGGGAATTTTGTAAGGAAACCACTAAGAAACCAAATATGCTGAAAAGCAAAGCTCTGGAGAAGGCTGCATGGGGTCAATGCAAGGCTTTTCCTCTCTGCTGCCTTGCTCTGAGGTGTCTCCTGCACTGGTAACCAGCTCAAGACACCAGAGACCTTGTGTGCTCTCAAATAAAGAGAAATCCCAGTTAAGGCTTTAGCTTGCCTCCAGTTTAAGGGAGTTAGTTTAGCATGAGGAATGGGAGACGATGGCCAGCTCAGCAGGGCTGTCTTCACATGCCCTCAGTGCCCTCCCAGCCCTCCTCCTCTGCACAAAGTGTTCTGTAGGGAGGGTTGGGTCCCTTTTCATCGGCTTCTCCTTCCCCACCACAATTTCTGCCCAGCTGCTCCTGCACAAAGGAATCCCCCCAACTTCTGCCAGCAAGGATGAACCAGGGCTGTTCCCACTGAGAGCTGGAAGCAAAAGGAAGCTGATGGAGGGAGACCTCCTTGTCCCAGGAGAAACAATTATCCATTGTCAACCTCACAATCCGAGGGCACGATGCCGCCCTTCCCACGGGACAGCTGCTGGCTGATTCCCAGTAAGCAGGCTGGGAAATCCTGGCTCTTTAAGAAGCATGGCTGAAAGGAGCCCCTGCTCATGCAGGGCTGTCTGAGCATCACTGGGAGCAGATGGGAGCTGTGGCATTTTTCTCCACTTACCCGACACGTCAGCTGAGCTGCGGCACCAGCGCTGCTGTGACCAGGCCAGGGCTGGTGCGTGGGAGGTCAGGCACGGCCCACCAGGCCCAGCTGCTTGCCTGGCTCCCACAGAAGGGGCTTCTGATGTGGTTTTGCTCTGGAGTGGATGGAAATTGCCTTTCATGACAGTCATTTGTCTCGGCGCCGTCAGGCAGGGCAACAGTGTCCGGCTTGCTGCTTGGCAGGCTGGAGGGATGAGCGTGTAATGGAAGGCATGATGTGCTTGTAGAGGTTTTCCCAACTCCCAGCTGCTCTGGGAGATGTGGGCTGCTGTCTCCTCACTTACTTTGGGAGCAGCACTCAGTCTTGCTCTGAGGGTTGGAGCACAGACCCTGCTTGTACAACACCCTGAGCTGCCCAAAGGTTTTCCTCACATTTCCCCCAAGCCAGTATCCCATGGCAGACCTTTGCAGCTGGATGGATTGCATGGGAATGAAGAAAAAAATCCCTTCATCTGGAGAGAAACACACAGGTTGTTTATACTGCCTAAATCCAGGCTCCTTTGTCAGCTGCCTCTGTTGGGAAAATTGGGCTGGAAACTGGAAGGTAGCTCCTTCCAAGAGCTTTCAGCACTCTCCATCTGCTCTGTAGAGCAGCCACGTCACTCCCTCTTTGAGTGCAGACACCAATGTAAGGTACAAATGAGATTTAATAAATGTCTAATTAAAGCTCCCAGAGGAGCTTAAAGAAGAAGAACTTAATTAACCAGCCTGGAGCCTGGGCAGAAACACCACATTTCCTTCCTGCGTGCCTAATAACCAGCAGGGTTGGTGCCTTCTGCTTCCAAACACTGGGTGGAGAATGTTTTCAGTTAGTCCTTTCAGTGGAAAAATTAAAAGGAATCCTAGCTAAAAATATCCCACCATCCCTACCTTAGAAAATCTTGTTTGCTGTAATTGAATAACCGTTGAAGTAAGGTCAGCTTCCCAAGGAGGCCAGGTTGGCTGCTGCCTTCTCCTGGTGGCAGAAAGCACCTCCCAGCTCCACTTCATTTTGCTGCAGATTTCACGTGCCAGCTGTTAGGTGAGGATTATCCTGGTTTTGGTGGGGGATAAGCTCCTCGAGGCCAGACTGTCTGTGCAGCACCTGCGGCGTGTGACACCCGGGCCTGTGCAGCACCGCGGGGGAGGAGGAGGAGGCTCCCCACCCCTTCCTCACATCCCCACTCCCATGTGTGTTCTTCCAGGTCCCTGGAGGTGCGTTATTTCACATATGGGATCCTCTTTGGCTGTGGCAGCTCCTTCGCCTTCCAGCCCTCGCTGGTCATCCTCGGCCACTACTTCAAGCGCCGCCTGGGCCTGGCCAACGGCATCGTGGCCGGGGGCAGCTGCCTCATCTCCGTGCCGCTCCCCTTCTTCCTCAAGATGGTCGGGGGTGCCATCGGGCTGGCACACACTTTCCAAGTACTCAGTGCCTTAATGCTCATCCAGATCTTCTTGTCCATGACCTACCGGCCCATCCTGACGCCTTCATGTGACTCTCAGCACGACGGGCACGACAAGCTGGGCAGCCGGAGCTTCAGGCATCAGTGCTGGGCCCAGACCCGCAAGTATTTCAACCTGAGGGTTTTCCGGAGAAAGACCTATAGGATTTGGGCCTTTGGGATCGCTACTGCTGTGCTGGGATACCTCGTACCTTACATGAACCTGGTGAGAGCCCTGGCTGGGGCTGGAAGGGGAGGGAGGTCCCGTTCCCCAGAGTGAGGGGGAGGTGGGAAGGTGGGCATGGGCAGTAGGGGCAGAGGCACCAAAAGGCTCGAAGCCAAGAAAGTGGTGCACATCCTTAAAAAGGAATAGTGATGGATATGGTTTTGTGTGCCCTCTCTGTGCCAGGGTAGGCCAGGGTCGCTTTCCAGTGCTCCTAAGGACCAGCACAGGAGCAGGAGAGGAAGGGCCTGCTGGGTTTGGGGTGGGTGGAGGGTGGAGGTCAGTGTGGTGTGGACACTGGGTCACACAACCAGCCCAAATCCATGAGCCCTCTGCAGGAAATCCCATCCCTTTTGGGAACATGAGAGGGATCAATGTACTGCAGCCTTATGTCCTTGTGTCCTTCCCTCCATCCTAGGTCAAATACGTGGAGAAGCGATTTCAGGAAACCAAAAAGGACTGGATCCTTCTGGTTTGCCTCGGGGCCATGTCAGGGCTGGGGCGCTTGGTTTCGGGCCGCATTGGCGACTGCATTCCTGGGCTGAAGAAGATTTACCTGCAGGTACAGTATGATTTACCTGTAGGTACAGTGTGATTTACCTTTAGGTATGGTGTGATTTACCTGCAGATACAGTGAGATTTACCTGCAGGTACAGTGTGATTTACCCGCAGGTACAGTGTGATTTACCTGCAGATACAGTGTGATTTACGTACAGTTACAGTGTGATTTACGTACAGTCACAGTGTGATTTACCTGCAGGCACAGTGTGATTTACCTGCAGGTACAGTGTGATTTACCCACAGGTACAGTGTGATTTACCTACAGTTACAGTGTGATTTACCTGCAAGTACAGTGTGATTTACCTGCAGGGATGGTGTGATTTACCCACAGGTACAATGTGATTTACCTGCAGGTACAGTGTGATTTACCCACAGGTACAGTGTGATTTACGTGCAGGTACAGTGTGATTTACCCACAGGTACAGTGTGATTTACGTGCAGGTACAGTGTGATTTACCCACAGGTACAGTGTGATTTACCTACAGTTACAGTGTGATTTACCCACAGGTACAGTGTGATTTACCTACAGTTACAGTGTGATTTACCTGCAGATACAGTGTGATTTACCTACAGTTACAGTGTGATCTACCCACAGGTACAGTGTGATTTACCTGCAGGTACAATGTGATTTACCCACAGGTACAGTGTGATTTACCTGCAGGGATGGTGTGTCCAGCCCTCCATGGAGGTGCTGGCCAGCCACAGTGGGGCAGGGATGGTATCTCTACATTGGTGTCCACACTCTGCTTAATAACTGTCAATCACAAAGCCTTTAATCGCAACCATTGTCTGCTGTGAGGGAAGAAAATTGATGACAGAAATGTGTAAGAGGAGTTACATACTTGACCCCAGGGATCAGTGTCTGTTCAGCAATCAAACTCCATGGTAGCTACTCTTCCCAAACTACCAACACCCTTTAACCTCCTTGTGGTTTTTGAAGAACAAACTGCTGAAATCTAGCAGCTAATCCAGCAGTTAATCCTTCTTAACCCTTCTTAAAAGGTTATTCTTAAGGGCCTCTCCGAGACAGGAGCAGTGGCTGGATGGCTTTGCTGGGTCCAGGGGAGGGAGCAGTGACATTGACCTGTTCTCTGCCATCTCCATTACTCTTCCTGCTGCCCATCCCCTCTCTCATGCCCACTTCTGTTCCCCCAGGTTGCGTCCTTCATGCTGTTGGGCCTCCTGTGCATGATGATCCCCCAGTGCCGAGGCTTCGAGGGCGTCATTGTCATCTGCCTCTTCCTTGGCCTCTGTGATGGCCTCTTCACCACCATCATGGCCCCCATTGCCTTCGAGCTGGTGGGGCCCATGCAGGCGTCCCAGGCCATAGGGTACCTCATGGGGCTGATGGCCGTGCCCATGACTGCAGGCACGCCCATTGCAGGTGGGTAACACCACGGCGCTGCACCAGGACCCAGCGGGTGGGAGGGACATGGTGGTGGCAGCCTTCACCCGTGGTGGTGTTTTGGTGTGAGGACAGAAGCGCTGGTTTGAGTTTTCTGGTTTATCAGGTCACGTGGAGGTTGAGGAATGGGGGTGGCTTCACTCCATGCTATGTCCTGTGGCATCTCAAGGCTTCTCTCTCAAGGCTGATGAAAGGTGGTCATTGGGGGAACAGTGTGCCAAGGTCACATTAAGTGATTTCTGTTTACAGCTGAGCTAAAAATTGGCAGATAATAATTTTCTAGGAGTCCTTTTAGATGGAATTGAAGTTAGAGATGGAGACACCTGAGCTTCCACAGGACCTGGGTCTGTGTTCCAGCAATAACCCCAATGTCCTTAACAGCAAGGGCTTTGCCAGAGCTGCCCCTGGGCAGCAGGACCTCTGCATCAGCAGCACTAAGCCAAAGCTGGATAAGCACCTCCGATCTCTCTGCTTCTGGCAGCAAAGTTCACTCCAACGCCCTCGGGATGGAACATGGGGCTCACAGACCTCTCACAAGGGAGGGTGCTGCACCAGGACCCCCTGAGTGGGGCTTGCTGGGTGAAGGGGCCCCTTACATCAGCCTAAACCCCAGGGAAGCATCCACACAGGAGGGATTTTCCAGCTCTGATCAATGGCCGTGTGTTATTCTCCAAGGGTGCCTGGCTGTGTTGGAACTTGCCAGACAAATGTAGAACCTGGTTGGGTTTTGACTTGGCTATTGTTTGTAACTGGCAGCGTGTGTTTCACAGATGGAGATAAAACATCCATCAGGGCAGGGCCTTCAAATGGAGACAATCAGCAGAGGAACAGCCCCTGCCCACTTTCCCATTGCCTCCTGGCTGGCAAACCTCTGGGAAGAGGTGTTGGGTTTAACACGTCTCAGCTTGCATTTGGGATTGTCTGGGATGTGGACGGTTGTGTCCTGTTCTGGAGGAACAGGAAGGACGGCTGAGGCTTTCCTTCTCCACTCCCTTGGTACACAGTGTTGGCTGCACACATCCCTTAATCCAGGGCGTAAAAACTCCAAGAAATGCAAACGGAAAAAAAAGATTATTTTAAAAACCCAAATCTCCCCAGATCTGGTGGGTGACGCAAGCTGCACTCGAAGGAGAGAACAAGCAGGTCATTAGACTAACGAGCTCATTAGACTGACGAGGCTCTAACGTCACCTCTCTTCTTTTCCAGGATACCTCAACGATTATTTTGGGAATTACGACGCGGCCTTTTACTTTGCCGGGGTGCCGCCCATCATCGGCGGCCTGGTGCTCTCCGTGGTGCCGCTGGTCCACCAGAGGATGCTGAAGAAGCAGCGCCTGGATTCTGGCAAAGACAAGATGCTGGTGTCGGAGGCCGTGGTGAACGGGGAGCTGCTGCCAGGCTGCCCAGCCTCTGAAGCCCACATGTGACACCACTCCTGGCTCTCCCAGGACACCAGCAGCCTCTCCATAGCCCCAGCACAGGCCCTTTCCCAGACGGACCGAAATTCCCAGTGATCGCAGATGCACTATGTTTGTAAAGGAGAAAACGCAAACATTTCTTCTAGTTAAAGGCTTTTAACTAGCAGAAATGCTCTTTTTTTTTTTTTTTTTTTTTTTTTTGGGACAATTTTGATTTCAAAGCCACCTTTTGTTTTTTTCCCCCCCTAACCATTTTTGTAAGGAGAACTCTCACCAGGATTCAAACTTGATCGAGCTCCCGCTCTTCTCCCGGTTTTCTATACGTCACGACAGAGGTTTACAGATAATAAATGCCTTTTCCAAGCAGGCCACGGATGGAACTTGTTGAACCTTGCAGCTGTCCATCCTCCTCCTCCTCCAGCGTCACTCGGGTGTCACATCCAAGTGAGACAGCCCCCTCCCCGTCCAGCACCTGGGGCTGTTTTGGAGCCAGAGATCCGAAGGAGGAAACGCTGCTTTAGTCTGATGCACAAACCAAATAAATGTCAGCAAGTCCCGCTTTCATCTTCCTCTTTCCTCCTTTCTCGCTGCTCTCCCACACCCCCAGGGAGCTGCAGCTGGGATGACAGGGAGCTCAGCTGGCTCCAGCCCTCGGAGTCACACGGGAGCACACCCTTCCTGCAAAATATGCCTTAAAAACGCGTGGATGAGACCAGCAGGTCCCTTGGCCGCTTTCCACCTCCGTTTTCCCACCCAGCAATTAATGATTGGGCTTTTGAGCTGCAAAGGAGAGGGGCAGCTCCTTTCACAGCCCACAGTGCCCAGCTCTGTGGGGCCAAATCCATGGGATGGCCACCAAAAAGGGCACTTTGGTGGCTTTGGGGCACGCAGGGTTGGGACAGAGCCCCTGTGTCATGGAGCAGCTCCGTGCTGAGAGGTTGCTTCCCTGCTGGGCTCCGGGGCACCCACAGGTGTGGGGATGCTGCTGGCTCAGGGCACGGGGTGCCTCTGCTGGTTTTGGGCGCCAGTTGTGTATATATAGCAATAAGCACGAGTCGGTATTGGTGGGGAATCCCAGTTTTCCAAAGGGTTTGACAGCCCCAGTAGCATTTAACTCGTAGCCCGGGTGTTGTCACTGAGCTGGTGCAGGGTCGGTGCTGATCTGGGGGGAGAGGGAGAGAGTGCAAAGAAATCACACTGAGTGGCAGCAGAGCTCATCCCCAGCTTGGGCAGGAATCCATCACTGCCCACAGAAAATTGTAGAAATTCAAATTGCCCAGAGAAGCTGTGACGGCCCCATCCCTGGAAGTGCTCCAGGCCAGGTTGGGCAGGGCTGGGAGCAACCTGGGATAGTGGAAGGTGTCCCTGCCCATGGCAAGGGGCTGGGATGAGATGAGCTTTAAGGTCCATTCTGACCCAAACCATTCCATGATTCTATGATCATCTCCAGGGATTGCTAATGAGCTTGGCTAATGAGTGAGAAGGGAAGTTCTCCTGCCCTGGTGGGTCCCTGTGTGAACAAGGAGCCAGCTGGGACTGGGGTACCTTTTCCTGGGAGAGAGCAAGAAGCAAAACTCACATTCATCCTGACTGCAAACCCATCCTTCATCAGATTTTCGTTTTATTCACCTGACAGTAAAAGTGTGAGATGTCTGAAGAGGGACGTGTGTCATGGGAATCATCCCTTGGTCTCCGGGCGAGTGTGGGGGTTTGTAACACCAGGACAAGTCTTTGCTGTGGAAATCTGGGCTCAGTGGAGGCCCCTCCCACAGGCAGCAGTGGGACTTTTGTACATAATAGGCTCAGGTCCCTGCATGTCCCTCTGGCCCTGTTTTTAACCCCTGTTGGCTGATGCATTGTAAGGTCTTGTGGTCTCGTGGCCCTTCTGTCCCCGTACGAGCTGGAAATTTACCTGGTGTGTTGTGATGTGTCTGTTTATGATATAAAATGAGATATCTACTTGTCTCTTTCTTGGATACACTTTTCCATGACTGTTCTCACCCTTCATGGTCTGTGTTGCATCCTCTGCTGTGGCTCTGCTGAGCCAGCACTGAGTTTTGGGAGGCATGGGGGGCAGATGAAGCTGCAGGAGGAGGCAGGGCTTGAACCACCTAACCCCGGCTCCAGCTGGGATCTGCCAGACTTAGCCTAGGGCAGGGCATTAATCTGGTGCTTTTTGGGTGGGAGTCTTGGAAGTGGAGCAGCTTCAAAGCCCTCTGACAGCTGAAGGAAATAAAAAGCTCCTCATTGTAACTCCTTCTGTGAGTTTTGGGGCATTAATTCGCATTGGAATTTGATGAAGCTCATTAAATCATACTTTGGACCTTAATGCCCCCCAAAGGAGAGATTATGAGAGGTTTAAATTCCAGAAGTAGCTTCTTCAGAGCAAGCAGAGCATGAGTGGAGCTGTCTCCAGACCTCATCTGGGCTGAGGGAGAGGCTGCACAGCAGAGCCCACTGATGGCTGCACCCAGACTTTGTGTGGCAAAGCCTCCCTGGCTGCTAAGGTGATTCATGGTTCAAATCCCAAATTTCTACAGAATTCCACTTGCCTTAACTGCCCCATATGCCTGCAAAGGCCCTGGGAGGAGCCTGCATTCAGTGCAAGGGTGCTTAGCCCTGCAGTGGCATCCGAGCAGCTCTGTCAGCCCAGGAGGGGTGCTGGTACCCACATCTGTCCCCTCTACATTTTGATCTTTCCCCATGGCTTTTATTATTGACCCTCTAGGAGATCTGGTGTGATGAGGGGCTTTCTTGGTCACCCCAGCTGGGTCAGAGAAAGCCACCCCTCATCCTATCCCAGACCCATGCCTGGGACCAGCCTCCCAAAACCACACTCAGTGTCTTTGTCTGGTCAAAATCCTGCCCTTGGTGGACACAAGGACAAATTCTGCAGGTTTGGACAACAGCCATGAAAGGTCTTCTCATCAGCAAACACAGATGGGAATGGGAAGGGCAAAGGTTGGAGCAGTGTCAACATGCAGGGAGTATTTGGGGCTTGTTTGTCAGATTGCTGCTGCTGCTGCTGCTGTGGGTCTCGTTTGGCCCTTTTGAACAGCAGGCAGTTTGCAGGAATTTCTGCACGTGAGAGGTGGGATTGTGGGCAGGGAGGGGTTGCCCTGCTCTCAAAACATCTGCTCAGCCTCTGGTGGTCTGGTTGTGATGCCAATGGGTCCCTAACTGCTGCAAAAACCTTCATCCCAAAGCTCCCCCAGCTCCATCAGGGTCATCCTGTCCTAGCCCAGCACACCCCCATCCCCTTTGGGGCGGCCTTTTACTCAGCTTTCTGACTAAAAACCCCGACCTTCTCCCTGCCCTGGAGTGCCAGGCTGTGATTCCTGCCCCTCTCCCTGCTCTGGCAAGGGAAGGGAAGGGGGAGCCCAGCACCCAGGCTCAGCCAGCTTTGGGAGCCAGCAAGGGAAGGGGAGTGGGCTGAGCCCCTTGGGTGGGAAAGGGGTGGAAGGGAGGGCAGGGCCCCTCTGCAGCCCGTGGCTGGGCTGTTTGCAGAGTACAGAGCCTTATGTAAGTGTGCAGGGAGCACAGGACATGTCCCAGCAGCGCCTGCTCGGGGCTGGGCTGGGGCTGCCTCTTAAATCTTTACCTTAAGGGTGTTCAAAATCAACTTGTTGTCTTTTCTTCTTCTTCTTCTTTTTTTTTTTTTTCCCCTTTTTTCTTTTATTATTGTTCTGCTGCAGAGTGAGGCATCGGGTTTAACTCCTCTGGCTCTGGCTGAGGGATGGAAGGGGACAGCTGAGCTGGAAGGGCTCCCAGGATGGTTGTGTTTGTGATGGGAAGGGTAGGAGGGCTTTGGGAGCTGTCTGGGAATTGCCATGATTCATGGCTTAGTGCTTTTTTCAGTTTTGGAACAATATGCAGGAGCTGCTTCACTGCAGCTTGCCCTGCCCTGAGGTCCTGCAGCCAGGCAAACACAAGTTTCGAAGTCACAGAGCTTAAATTTATCAAATTCTGGCCTCTCTCCAGCTGGGGTTGAGGTTTCCTAACATTTCTCTGCCATGGGAGCTGTGGGAAGGCCACATCCTAATTACCAGCCAAGCAGAGGGCTTTTGCAGGTCTGCTGTGGTACTGTGGGGTTTGGAGACCCCCAATTTCAGGAGGTTTTGGCTCTGCCTCCCACCATGGTGGTGCTTTGGGGCTGCCACTCAAGGAGCTTCATCACCCCCTGGGCTGAGCTGCCTGGAGGAGCCAGCAGGGTGGTGGCCAGCAGCTGGGCAAGGACATTCCTGCCCTTCCTTCCCTGGCAGTGCCCTGGGAATGTTCTGCATGGCAGCAGAGGCTCTCTTTGGTACGTGGGTGCCAGGAGCAATTTGCTCTGGGCAGCCAGATTTGGTGCTGAGGATCTCACCTGCTCTGGGTTTGAACCCTGGCTGACACTTTCATCTATAAGTGGCCACGTAATCCTCACCTGGGTAAAGGTGAACTCGGATCAAATCCTCTGAATGCAGGGGGACAGATCCAGCTGAGACTTTTGCTGTCTCTCCATTCTTCACTGCAAACCATTCCTGGCTTTTGTGTGCTCCTGCACCCCACAGTTTTGTTCTGTGGGGTCAGTGATTATTTTAGCTTCAATTATTTCCAAGCTGGCAGAGTCTGCTTCTCCTTTTCCAGCTGGAAGCAGAAAATTGGAATGACTTTGAAAGCCAAGGCAAGCAGAACAGCTCCTTCCCTCCACCTTTATGCCACCAAACGTGGGCTTGAGCTCTTTTGGGTGCTTACAAGCACCCTTGTAACCTTTGGGGACAATGATGTGGTTGACAAGTGCTCCTTAAATCTGAGTAACACCAGGCAAGGAACTGGCATAGAAATGGGCTCCATGGGCAAGTAACGAGCCAAAATAAAACTGTTTCCTTTCTTTTTGAGAGCCCTTGGCAGGAAAGCAAACACAGAGGTGGATGGAGCTCTGAAAGGGCTTTGGTCTCCAGGGGTGAGCCTGTGCCATTGCTCCAGGTCCTTTATCTGCTGGCATGGCCTCTCTGTGGACTTAGGCCCTGGTGGCAGGGAGGTTATCACTGGCCTTTGGTGGGACCACGGGCACAGCCCCCATTGGGGGGACTTTGTACTTTTATTTTTGCAAATATTTTGCTGGCCCTCAGTGCTCCCCTCAAGGCCAGACCCTGCGAGTGTCCCTGCGTCCCCTCTTCCCCTGAACCTCAGCGATGAAACCCTACAGGTGCAGGGCTGGCCTCCACCTTCCCAGCCAAGAGGAAGGACACAAAATCCCTCCTGTTTCCTGCAAAACACGGCTCTGGAGGAGGCTTTGTAGCTCCAGAGTTTCTCTTCTTTTTGTACCCTACTCCCCAGGGCTCTCCCTGCACCACCTCTGCCCACCCCGCAGGCACAGCCCCTCCTGTAGCTTTAGAGACAAGACTTGGGGGCTGTTCCACCAAGGAATTCCGATCTTTTTTTGTCCTTTTTGTAGGTTTTTATTGTGGTGTGTGGGATGAGTTGTTTACTGGAGCAGGTTTCTGCACTGAGGTGATGCTGCCCCTCAGGCGGGCCATGGCCAAGCTGCCTGAGCCCGGCTGGATTTGGCTGCCCAGCGTGCCCAGCCCAATTCTTTCACAAAGAACTCGGCTTCTCCAGGCCTGAACTTTCCCAGCAGATCCTGTTTCAGCCATCTAAACCCATTAGAGCCAGAGGCAGGATTTTTCTGGGGAGACTGAGGGCAATTAGGACATTACCCTGCTCCCCCTCCCCTGCCCTGGGATCCAGCAGGATGAAGCCAAATATTTGCTTTCGGATGGGTGGATTTGGGAGCTGGCTCCACATGAGAGCACCGGGGCGGAGGCTTGAATTTTGGCCCTTTTGGGTAATTGTTTGTGAAGCAGGACCTCCAAGCTTGCTGCCATCACCCTGCTCAGCAGATTCCAAAGCCAGGCCCTGTCACAGCTGGCATTTGCTCTGTTGTTGATGGAAAACAGTCTGCCCATGGGTTTCTGGGGTGGGATGCGCCCTCCCCGTGCCTGTACACATTAGAAAGACTCAATAAAAGGCCGCAGCACCGTTGGTAGCTTTGCAATCCTATTTTTTTCTGCTGTGCTGCGGGCTCTGGAGCAGCAGGAGCTGTGTGTGGCTCTGAAATTGGTCCTGGGAGGTGCCCAGGCCTGCTGGGCACCCTGGGCAGAGCAGCAGAGCCAGTGGTCCAAAAGCAGCTGCCCAATTCAATGCTGAAATCAGATCCTGACGCTTAAAATTATTACTTTTTTCTTTTCTTTTTTGTTTTTTTTGACATCTGCTCCTTGTAAGTGATTTATATAATCCCTCAAAATTTTGTATCTGGAAGTAAAGTGAATGTGTCTCTTAAAAGTATGCCTATCCTTTCAAAATGTGAATTTCTGATTGTTTAAATTAAAAAAAAAAAAAAAAAGAAACCTACCCCATATTAGCACATGTTTGTAATTAATGTTTTATGAATGTTGTTTAAAAGATTTGTGTAGAATAAACCAGTTTAAAAAGAAAAGGGATTTGTTCCTGTGTTCTGCCAGGTCTCTCCTCATGGCTGGTCATGGTCCCAGATGCTGCCATCTTTCCAGAGGGGCTGGAAAGGCAAGGGTTTATCCTGGGAATGATTTTTATTCAGTGTTTGATGCACCTTGAGGAAAGGCTGAGCCGAGGTGCTGGAACCCAATGGGGGAGATGTTCCCATGAGCTGATCAAGGGTCACTGCTGGAAGTGGATGGTCCTTGTCCATCGAGGCATTTGGAAGTGAAAAATGATTTTAAAATCCATCCCTGAGAACATCTGGGTGCCCAGAGGGTGCCCAGGATGAGCCTGGAGCCTCCTGGATGTTTTCCATTCCCCTGGGGGCAGCTTTGGGTCTGGATTTCCCCCCCCAGCATCTCCAGGAGCTGCAGCCTCTTCACCCCCTGGGGGCTCTCACACAGCCACAGCACCAGGGCTGCTTTTAAGTGCCATTAATATTATTTCTTCCACTTGGCAGTGGGTGAGGGCCATGATGAGGCCTTTCAGGTACCTTCTGGTCACAAGAGAATTAATCATTTTTGTCTGTAAGAGAAGATATGGGAAGATTGGGAAAGATCAGGGGTGATAGTTCATGAGTGAGGTTACAGAGGCTGTGAGACACTGAAAACACAGCTTTCATCCAGGCTTTTCTATTAATGGCTTGTTTATATGAGGTGCTTTAATTGCCATTAGATGAAAGCTGACACGTGCATTAATTTTATATAACTCAGGCTTTTTTTTTTTTTTTTTTTTTAATGTGCACCTCAACTCTTTTTTCAAGCTGGGGATATTTACTGCAAATAGTGCTTAAAAAAAACCCCATCAGGAGATAAGAGATGGTAAACAGAGATTCAAAGGGAATGAGAGTTCAGCAGTGAGCTCCTCAGAGGACTCTGTGCTGTGCATGCAGGGACAGAGCAAGGAGAGAGAATGTGCATCCCATTCCTGAGAGAGGGAAGCACAGCCCTTCCCTTACAGGCACCAGGAAAAGTGGCAATTTTAGCTTGATATCAAAATGATCTTCTTGGGATGGCTGGAAAGTTGGTGGGGGGGAACTGGGAGGGTGCTGGGGTAAAAGTGGGCAGTGCATCCATGGGGACACTCAGAGAGGTGATTGATGGAAGGGACACCCTGCCCTGCTGCTCCAGCACCCCCAGGAGCAGCAGCTCATCACAGCCCATCCCCACAAATTCCACAGAAATGAATACATACACATACACGTGTGTGTATATATATATATGTGCATCTCCAAAGGTGTGTTTGTGCATGGGCCCCTGGAAATCCCCTCTCAGCTTGGCTGAGCACAGGGCAGGGAGCTCCAGCCACCTCCTCCTGCTCTGCCAGGCTGCTGGATCTCCCCTAATTTACAGAAAAAATGGGTGGGGGAAGCATTTTGCATCAGACAAAACCCTGAGTTTTTCCACAAAAAGGCTGTGAATGAGAAAAAACCAAACCAAACCACAACAAAATATAAGGGTGTTTTCATTACTATAACTCAGCGGTTCAGTATTTAGAGATCTATTTGTACATTAACATTGAAATATCATGGATTAAACCAAGTTAATTAGATGTAATGGCTGATACTTGTTCTGCAGAACACATGTGTGTTTTACATATTAAATATACATAATGACAAGTATGTTTTCCAGATCAAATATGAGCCACATGTCAATGTTTTGTATTAATTTAATAGTTTTAAATTAAATGATTTAGACCAGTATGTGCAAACAGCATCTATCTATTGATTTTTTTTTTTTAAGTTTACACATAGATTGAGACACAAATATATCTATTTATGGATGTGCAGTGTGTACACAAGCTGGGCACTGCTGTGCCTGGCCACTGCTCCTCTCCCTGCGGGCTCTGAGCTGGGTTTGCTTTCTTTCATTGTCTTCTTCTCCATCTTTTTTCTTTTTGCAGGACCTAAATATTATAATCCTTCAGGGAAAAAACAAAAAAAAAAATAAAAGAAAAAGAAGAAGGAAAAGGCAAAACCCCCATTTGCAAGCGCCTTTGAAGGACTTGAAGGATGCACTGAGGAGTGGCAGGAGATTTGTTTTTAATCATCCCCGCGTTGAAATGCAAATTTTTCCTAGAGCCGTTGCTTGGCTGTCGTTATTCAAAGGAGCAGAAATTTGGGAAATTTCCCTTCCCGAGGCTGCTCAGCCGCAGGCAGGCTCGGCAAGGCAGGCTGGGCTGGGCTGGGCTGGGCTGGGCTGGGCTGGGCTGGGATGGGCTGGGCTGGGCTGGGATGGGATGGGATGGGATGGGATGGGATGGGATGGGATGGGATGGGAGGGATGGGATGGGATGGGATGGGATGGGATGGGATGGGATGGGATGGGATGGGATGGGGTGGGATGGGATGGGCTGGGATGGGATGGGATGGGATGGGATGGATGGGATGGGATGGATGGGATGGGATGGGATGGGGTGGGATGGGATGGGTGGGATGGGATGGGATGGGGTGGGATGGGATGGGGTGGGATGGGATGGGATGGGATGGGCTGGGATGGGATGGGCTGGGATGGATGGGATGGGATGGGATGGGGTGGGCTGGGATGGGATGGGATGGGATGGGATGGGATGGGATGGGATGGATGGGATGGGATGGGATGGGGTGGGGTGGGATGGGATGGGATGGATGGGATGGGATGGGAATGGGATGGGATGGGATGGGATGGGCCGGGCAGCGGCCAGAGCATTCCTGCAGGAGGAGGGTCGGGGAGAGCTCGCCAGGCACTGGGAGAACCGCAGTTCCGTCCGTGGGACCAGGGGCTTGAAATGCCAGGGGGAAAGCATTGCCCGCCTGGCAGCGGGACAGAGCCAGGAAAAACAGGAACGGGGTGGGATCTGAGGGAAACACGGCACAGCAGAGGGGGATTGAGAGCCAGGAGAGAGACTCAAAGCATCACCAGCCAACATTAGCACCACAGAATTCACAGAATCACAGAATTCACAGAATCACAGAATTCACAGAACCACCAGGTTGGAAGAGACCTTCAAGATCTGAGTCCAGCCCAGCCCCAACACCTCAGCAAACCCTGGCACCCAGTGCCACATCCAGGCTTTGTTAAACACACCCAGGGATGGGGACTCCACCACCTCCCCGGGCAGCCATTCCAGAACTTTATCACCTTTCTGTAAAATCTTTTTCCTGCTATCCACCCTGTATTTCCCGTGGTGCAGCTTGAGGCTGTGTGCTCTGGTTGTGTCAGTGCTGCTGGAGAAAGAGCCCAGCCCCAGCTGAGCACAGGCACCTTTCAGGAGCTGTGCAGAGTGATGGGGGCACCCCTGAGTCTCCTTTTCTCCAGGCTGAGCACCCCCAGCTCCCTCAGGGGTTCCTCTCAGGGTTTGTGTTCCCAGCCCCTCTCCAGCCTCGTTGTCCCCTCTGGATGTGCTCAGTGTCCCAAGGTCCTTCCCAAGCTGAGGGGCCAGAGCTGGGCACAGCACTCAGGGTGTGCCCTCACAGTGCCAGGGACAGGGGCACAGCGACCTCCCTGCTCCTGCTGGGCACACCATTCCTGACCCAGGCCAGGAGCCATTGGCCTCTTGGCCACCAGGACACTGCTGGCTCATGGTCAGTCACTGCTGACCAGCACCCCCAGGTCCCTTTCAAATCACAAAGCATTACAACCAACTTTCCTAAGTTTTACCACCTCTTTATATAATCACGTACAAAACACGTATCTCTTCAAAATCCTACTTTTTATTTTCTAACTACTTATACAGTTATTTTATCCAAACTACTAATCTCATAACTTTCTTCAATTATTATTACAAAAATACTCCAACAGAAAATTCAAATATAACATAAACTTCTTTCTTTAAATTTCATACTAAGTAATTAATCTCTCATTCAGCTACACTTCCTCCACCTTCACACTTTCAGTGTCCAAATCCAAACTCATATCTATATCTATATATCTATATATCTATATATTTATATATCTATATATCTATATATCCATATATCTATAGATCTATAGATCTATAGATCTATAGATATAGATATATATCTCTAACCACTTTCAAATATTAAAAAATGTACTATATTTATTTAGTTATTATAATAAAGTTATATTTATAATAATAAATATAAATAATAATTATAAATAATTATAAAATAAGAAAAACACTTTATATTTTACTTATACTATATATATATTTATATTTTATATATATAATATATTATTAATAAAGTAATAATATAGTTAATAATGGTAAAAATTATAAAATAATATAAGTAAAATATTTTGTATTTTACTTATATATATAATATATATTTATATATTATATATAAATATCTTAATAATAATAAAGAAATAATAAATATAAATAATAATGATTAAATAAAACTATAAGAGATTTTATATTTTATTTATATATTTATATTCTATAATTCATATTTTTATTTATATTTTATATTTATTAACAGATTTTTGTAATCTGTTCTGGGCTCACCACACAGCCTCAGCAGCTCCTGCTGCCCTCCTGCTCAGCCCCACAGGCTGTGCCCAGAATGTGCTCCTGGACCTGCTCTGCATCCCCACAACCACTGGCATCTCCCCATGGCTTGGCTCTCACCCATTCTCTTCTTCCACCTGTGTTGATGTTTAATCCCACTCAGACAAGCACAGTTAAAAGGCTTTTCTTTCACCCTTTAGTTTTCCTTGAGTTTAATTCTCCTTTTATTCCCCTTCCCACCCTCTGTCCTTCATCCCTTTCCATCTTTTCCACCCTCACCTTTCCCTCCCGGCTGTGTCACACTTTTAGGGAAGATGGGCAACCAGCACTGGCAGCAAGTGGCTCTCAGGGCACTTCCCCCTCTCTTCCATCCCATAAACATTTCCATTTATTTGGATGCATCTTTACAAATTAACACACAAACATCCCAAAGGTGCCAGCAGCAAAGGCTGAGTCATTTCCAAGTTTATTTAGGATTTATTTCGTTTCGTTTAGCAGTACCCAGAGAGATTAACCTATTTGTTCCACTGCATCTTTTCCCTTTCACCTGCATGGTGAGCAGTGAATGATGCTCAGGGCAGGCACACACTGGTCCCATCTCCATTGCACAAATCCCTGCTCTGGAGAGGAACCTCATGGGCTCCTGAAATGAAGTTATTACCCCTATAAACCCTCTGGTACCTCCAAACCCACTGGGCAGCCAAGGGCTGGCTCTGCAGACACAGGGCAAACCCTGGGGTTTGGGTCTGGAGAGGGCCACAGCTGCTTCAATGCTGTGAAAGGAAAGATTAAAGAAGGTATTAAAGCCAAGAAACCAAACCAGGCACTGTGTCCTTCATGGCATTTTCTACAGGGAACAACAAGCAAAGCTGAAATCCACTGGCCTCAAACTTTCAGCCTGGAGAAATCCCATTCTGCAAATGCATGCTGAGAAATGAAAGCAGTGTGAAGCCATCCCTGCTGGACACCAGGAGCCTGGCTGGCTGCTCCCGTGGCTGTGCCAGGGTCACAGGGAATGTGCTGCAGCCCAGCATCCCCAGCACCAGCACAAGGGCACCTCCTTGCAGCCCTTTTCTCTGAAATCCCAGAAGCTGCTGGTGCAGGGAGCCAGAGCTCGAGGAACCCTCCACAAACGTGGGATGAAGTAATCACTGTTGAGGGCACCTGACGCCTGGATTTTCACATGCTCGGCTTAGCAGGGGATTTACTCGGGGGCACAGCTGGAGCATGTGGCAGCAGCACCTCAATAGTGCCACAGACAATGCCCAGCCAGTCTAAGAGTGAAAAGTAGGGTTAATTTTCCCTATATAGATTTGTTGTAAGAGTTTAGGGAGCCACAACACAGCTGAATTTAGATTTATTGTGTTAAAATCCCAGAACAGGTTAAATCACACTTGAAATAGCTGGGAAGGGCAAGGAGGAGCAGCTAGCCTGTGCTACTGTCCCCCCTTCTCTTTCCAAACACTTCATCCCACAGAAGAAGGAGAATCCCCCAAAAACATGGCTATTCCTGCCCCCCCACTGCTCTGGGATGCACAAGGTCACCAAACACAACCTTTCTCCTCCCAGCCAGCAGCAGGACCAGCAAAGCAGCCAAACACATTCCCCTGAGAAGTCTGGATGTGCCACGGAAATATATCCTGAAGGGAGGAGTAAGACAATGTAAAAGGTTACAGAGTTTAAGCACCAAGAGGGAGGAACAAGGTTATATAAAGTTTTACAGGTCAGGACAAAGACCTCAAATATATTAAAGAAAATAAACAGAGGGATGAAGTCAGCCTCACATGAGCGCCAAGACTGGCTTGGGCTCTTTAAGCAACTCAGGGGTTGATTGAGAGTTTTTGAGGAACAAATCCAGGGTTACCCAAACTGAAGGAGATCCTACAGGGAGATGGGGGGTTGGAGACAGCCACCAGGCAAAGAGCTCCTGACACACAAGTGTGGGAGTCACTCATGAATAGTCACTGAAATCAAAGCTACACCTGTGTTAAACACCCAGTTTCAGACTGAACTGAACTCTCAAAGAGCAAGAAGCATGTGGGAATGAGAAAAACTCCCTTCATCCAAGAGCTCTCCCTCTGGAGAGTGTGAAGCTGGAGCAGAATCCCAACTCCCTGCATCCCTGGAGCAGCCCACAACGTCTCCTTGCTGGAGAGGAGCATCACTGGCAGTGCTGGGGAGCATCAGCCCAGCTGTGGCACTGAGCCCCTGCCCTGGCACCCAAAACTGTGGGTGCCAACCCCTTTTTCAGGGACACAGCACCTTCCTGTCCCTTCTGCACCGATGCCACCGGTGCTGCTCTCGGAGAGCGGCTCCCACTTCCTACCCGAGGAATGGGATTGAGGTGGGGGAAGCACAGATAATAAATACAGCTTCCCACACCCTAAAAAACTTCCTTCCCACTCCAGTAAGTGTTTGCATATACCTCAGCTGCTGATTTTAGGACAGCTTTAAGCCAGATGTGAGACTCTCCCTGAATCCTGGCTGCATTTGCAGGGAGACTCAGCCCTGCCAGCCCTGCACGGGGCCCAGCTTTTCCTTGGAAGACAACTTGGAGATGCTGCTTTTGTATCCTGCATTATCCACTGCCAGACTGACAAAGTCTGGGACACAGAGGTATTTATTTCTTTGGTTTTATGCCCTAATGCAATAAATTCTTCTCTGAGGAGTTAATTCTGTACCATTCCAGCTCCTTCTTTTCTGCCTCAAGGGGAAAGGTGTATGGAGGAAATAAATTCCTGCTACATCCACCACTGTGTGCTCCAGTGCATTCCCACCGTAAGAATAAACCCAAGGAGTGATGATCCAGCACAAAATGAACACTTCATGCATTTTATTGAGTCTATTTAAATTTGCATTATAACACCTTACATAGGGAACAAACTCCTCCTAAGTGTTAGCTGGCAAACCTGGTCAAACTGTGTCCAACAACCTCTGAGTACCAGTTTGTATTAAACAAGTCCAGTATAAACAAATGTAAAGCACTGTTAAAAATAAAAAAGAAAAAAAAAAAAAAAAGAAGGAAAGTGTTACATTCACAGTGGAATTCAGGGCTTCCCAACCAACAGCCTTCCCAGCAGAGTGAAATTCAGAAATGGGCTCAAATATTGTAGCTAAAGGGAATAAAACCAGATATAAATCAAATAAATTCAATGTTATGTTTCCTCATAAGACAAAAGAGACACAGTCTGAGAGGTTGGGAAGCCCTGGTATAACAGATGCAAACCTCTTTTTTTAACACACCACCGCTCATTTGTACTTTGGGTACGTTACCATTAATTGTGTCTCTTCAGCCTCCTGCTTCCCCCCCTAATCGAGGATAAACAAAAAGCCTACTGTACATAAGGGCTGGAAATATTTCCGAAGTTGTTATAAATTCCCTCCATGTGGCTCCAAGCCAACCTTCATGCAAAGCTCCTCCTCCTGGGAGAAGGCAGAGGAGCAGGCAGACATTTCCGACAGCCGGGCTGCTCCTGGGCTCCCCAGAGCCCTTCCCAGAGCAGGACACGGCGATCCCAAATGAGGGGTGACAATGAGGGATGGAGGATCCTGCTGTGGTGTGGAGGTTCGGAACCCCCTCAGCCTTACCTGCACCTCTCCTCACCCTGCATGATCCATCCCCTCATTGCTATGGTGAGACCACAGGGTTATGAGGACAACTCTATCCACCATGGATCCACCCGGGAAAGGGGCCTTCGGAGTCCCACATTTGCATAACCCAGACAAGTGACAGGAAACTGGGATGACACTCATTATGGGCCATTGTGCCAGCTCTGGTGGGAAACCCCTTGTCTGCAATTAGGACAATTAGGGTGGGTGTCGTGTCCTGCAGCTGCTTCCTACAAAAGGCCCTTCAAATTCCCTGATTTCTATGCACGAAGTACCTACACAATCAAACTGTTTTTAAAACATCTCAACTGCCTCCAAGTTCTCTGCAAAAAACCCAACTTGTTCGAAGGAAAAATGTGCACGTGAAAGGGAAATCCAATCAGCACCAGGAATTCAGACTTTTCACAGATAAAGCTCCCCCACCCCCAAAAAATTAAAGTGAGCACCCACAAGTCTGTGTTTGTTCACAACGTGAATTAAAATATGAACTAAGAGCAACTTGTAACGAATGTAATTATGAAAACTGTGTTTGCCACAAGGCTTTGGCCGGGTGACCACTGTCACTGCGGTGGGTAGGGGTCTGTCCTGTCAGAAAGGAATGGAGCTCACGCACCAGGGATTCCCAGCAGGAGTTCGGACATTTGGGAAAAAACCTCATGGTTAACGAGTGAGTCGGGCAATGACAAGGAGAATCCTTCGGAACCAAGATAAAAGCTGCAGATCCTGCAAGGAATCCCGCTGGTGCTGAAGGCAGATCCCACACGGTGGCACTGTGACCCAGGCACACGGCTCTGCCTCTCCAAAGCCATCACTCCTACAAATCAGCCCTAGGAACGTGCCGAAACTCGCCCTTTTAACCCTTCATACCCCTCCAGGCACGAGTGAAGACGCTGAGTCCCTCCAGAAATATAAAAAAAAACTAAGGGAAGAGCTAAATACACATGTTCACTATCAAAATAATTAATGAAATGTAAATTAGTCTAATTATGAAAGTGTTTCACATTTTGTAAGCAACTGAAATGTTAATATTGGCTTTTCCTAACTCCAGTCTAAATTTAGATAAATAGAAATTTAATTACCCTAATTAACTGAGCTACATAAAGAAGTTTTTGCTGCAGACAATGAGCCCCCAGCCCCTTTAGCACACTCAGCGCTGCGAAAGGCAGAGAAACCACAGAGAACCATCAACATCTCTTAAACTGAGATTAAGTTATTTGTTCTTGGTACCGTTTGGGAAACCTCCAAGATTTTATTAGTTGCTCTTGTTACAGAAAGATAAAATGTTAAGACATGCCATAAGCTATAACAAAACAGTTGTTTTGGGGCAGTTCTACCAAGGTGGAAATTCCATGGAAAAGATGGGGTGATAGGTACCACAGCCATGCTTTGTGTGGGTTTGGGAAAATGGGCTCCCTTCCTGGTGGTCACCAGCTCTGGTCTGAGATGAACATCTCTGACTTCCAACATCTAACATGGTACTCATGTAGAGAGGGTTGTTTTTTTTTTTTTCCTTCTAATTCTATGCTCTGTAAGTCTGGAGACTGCAACTGAGAGCGAGTATTTGCTCTGTGAAATTCAGAAGTGTTATTTTGCTGTGAAATTTTGGCACAGAGAAGCCAGCACCCAGAATCAACAGCCAACTCCAATTTTACAGTGATGTGCATCCAAGGAAAAAGCCAAACCCGTTCCCAAAGAACCCTCGTGCTCCCTCTGCCATGGTGTGTCCCACCAGGAGGAAAGAGAGCTCAACAGCCAGTCAGGGCTTCCCACTGAAACAGCACAAAATGCACATGGAGAAAAAAAACAACAGAATTTTGGGATGCTATGGAATCCTGAACTAGCTGATGAGATGTTAAAATGGCTTAGAGCAGCAATTATAGTTTATGCACCCACCACTATAAAACACCAAAAATGTGTTTTAATTAGGAAAAAAGAGATAGGCCAGCTTTGGTTTTGTCATCTGAGGAACAAGGACCATTTCCCATCCAGCCAGCAAGAGCAGCTCATATCCCTTCAGAACTACTGCCCTGGAGTGGAAAAAAATAACAACCACTTTCCCACTGCAGATGTAAGCCAGGAAAAACCCAAAACCTTAGAGAATAAAACAAAGAAGGGGTCAGTGAGGGTGAAGGATGTTTCCCCACACACACACTCCGATGAGAGCTGAGGCACATTCTCCAATTCTCAACTGCAACATGTCACAAACAAAAGTAAATTCATTTTCATTCTGTCCAATAGGAATATAAAGAGATTGTTGGGTTTTTACTGTTAGTGTCAAGAATCTCCTACACATTTAAGTGCACTCATTTTAAAATGTAACCCAATACTATTGATGTGCTTTCCAGTTACTCCCTGAGGCACCTGCACCACAGGCTACCAACACCAGACCACTCAACACATCCAGAGGTTACCAGTACAGCTGAAGCTTGTGAAGAACTAAAAACCAACCTGTCCATACTTGTTTGATGAAGTTACAACATTGCCTCAAAAATTGAGAGGAAAAGCTGATAGAAAAATTGGGCACAAACCTCAGTGAACAAGCCAGTACACACAGGTTTGTATTATTCCATATTTGCAACCATACCAAGAAATAACCAGCCGTTAGAACAGTTTCTAATTTTTATCATCTTTTTTTCTTTTTGGTGGCATTACTGAGCCGAAACACTGCAACTATAACATTTAATTTCCAGTTTTTAAAATGCAATTAAATGTCTAATCCAACTGTTTTTATGTTACAGTAGCTGTTCACATAAATAGTACAGATATGCACTGCTCTTGACAGGTACACAGTCACAAAAGCAGCTCTCTCGTGTTCAGTTTGCTCTCTGTGTAGTGGGGGTTGTATGAAAAGCGTTCTTGATTTCTAAGCATGGTACAATTTTAATTCTTAATGCATTAGTACAACAGTGCATTGGAAAAGTACTGAGCTTCTACAAAAAAGCTTTACAATTTTGAAACAGATTTTTTTTCCTTTATTTAAACAAGCATAGGCAATTCTTATATTTCCACAACAAGATAAATATCCCAATTACGCTAACAGCTCATCCTACAGCGTGCCATAGTGATGGGGAAAGGGCTAACATTAGTGTTATTTACACAGACATGTCCAATATTAACCCAGGAGGAAAATTAAAAGTATGTTCAAATGTGCAATTAAATTAATATTATTTTTTCAGAGAGTTGGATTTCTTGCAAAAATTCCTCTATGACTCATGGACACTGAGCTGGGATAACTTCTCAAATAACTCCTCAGAAGCACAATCTTGAGGAAAAACTGTTTATTGGGCTGGGAAGGAGAAAGAACTTAATATCTTCACAAAGAAAAAAATATTTTGAAGTGGGGAGATGTCTTTGGACAAGTGAAATTGAACACCCAAACCAACTAGAACTCGAAAAACCTAATTAAAGAAATTTTCCAATTCCCAAATCTTGAATCCAGAGAAAACGCTTTCATGAGGGAAGATTCACTCCGAGTCATTACTATACATTGAGGTACCACTCAAAAGGTGGCCATAAAGGAAGTGACTTCTTTGCCCATCACTATCGCACCGGCTGCCTGGCCATCACTCAGCTCTGCTTTAGACCACGCTCTCCCTGTTCCCAGAGGCCAGGACTGCCCTGCGGCAGATGGGGCAGGTGGAGTTCTCCGACAGCCAGCGGTCGATGCAGTGCACGTGGTACTCGTGCGAGCACGGCAGCTTGCGGAGCTTGTTGCCCTCCGTGTACTCGGTGATGCACACGCTGCAGGTTTTCAGAGCGTCGCTCTCACCAAAATTCCTCATGGCTAGGTTGTCAATTTGTTCTTTGGTGAGTCCTCTGGGTTGGTCATCGTCATCTTCGTTGAGTAAGAAAAACTGTGCAAGGCTAAGGAATGGTAGAGAACCGCTTTCTTCAAAAGTGACCGGTCCCCTCATATTACGGCCTTCCCTCCTGGCACCAGATGTTGAGCTAGCCTCGTGCCCCCCCTCGTACACCTCCCCTGAGCTAACATCTGCATTCTCATTGCCTGAGGCGCCACCGCCTCCGCTCTGCGGCTCAGAAGTCTCCACGTTGTGACTGGGAGCCGACCCACTGGAATCTGCATCGCTATCGCTGTACATGAAGTAGCTGAGCTCCCCGAAGCCCGTCATGATCTGCCTCAGCATGGTCTGGATGGCGACCGACGTGGTCTCGCTCAGGCCCGTGTTTAGGATCCTACGGATGGGGATCCTGATGGTGCTGACGTAAGTTCTCACCCCAGCCCGCTCCGAGCGGGAGAAGGTGCGCCGGAAGCCTCCGCGCTCGCTCTCGTAGGTGACCGTGTTGTTGGGGGTCTGGGAGCGCGAGCGGGTCCTGTTGGCGATGCTGTCCCTCTGCCGGTACTCGCCCGGGCGAACTCTTCTCACCTGCAGGTCCAGCACTATGGTGGGAGGCCTCTGCCCAGGAGCTGTGGACTCGCCGGTGCCGGTGCTTTCTGAAGAACCTGCTGCTTGAGGAGCAGGCCTCGTCTCAGGGGGGGAAAACAGAACTGCATTTTCACTTGGCACCTCAGTCCCCACCGTGTGCTGCCTTAACGTCACGTGCTGTCTGGTTCTAGAGCTGCCCTCAGCCTCGCCCGCTGAGGAGTGGTCAAGTGTTTGAGATGATGTGTTGTGATGAGACCTGCGAGGGGCCTCGCTCACGGCATTAATAGGTGACCTACTTCTATCAGTCCTAGCCCGCGTCCGCCGCTGCTCTGGACTCCTACTCCTGGCTCTCCTCTGCCCTCTAGGAGGGGAAGCCTCCTCAGCTGTCAGCTCCTCCGCACTGCTCCTTTCTGATCCAGGCTGCCTTACAGATGGTGATTCAGACCTTGGAATTTCAGAGTCACTTTGGCTGTTTTCCAAATCCTCCCCATTGGAAGGCTCTACAGATGGCTCATTCTCAGTTTCTGGATTCGTGTTCCCATTATTACGGTTGACATTTATTTCCAAACTGAATCTGAAGTCGCCGCTATTTGGGTTAGTCCGGCTCACTGCTCTCCAGGACTGGTTTCCTCGCTGCCCGCTTCGTGTCGTATTTCCAGTCTGTCGGACTGAATTAAGCCAGTCTATTATAGAATCTCCATTTGAAACATCTTCTGCGGACTCTGCACCTGTGAAAAAGACAGGGAACTACCAAAATTAGAGTACTGAGCTAATTTTGGAGCCATCTTTTCCAAGAACATAATTGCTTAGCTTAACAAGTGACAATTTAGAAGTGCTGAATCCTACCGAGTGCTACTGTGGTTTCACAGGCAATGTGACAATTCTGTAACTACCAGAGCTCTTCTAAGGGAGCAGGAGTGGACACTGCTCTAATATGCACAGATAAGCTGCAGCCATCACAGAGCAAACAAGTCATCAAAAGAACATGTATTTTCTATCATAAGTAAATGGAAAGTCACATGTCAAGTGCCATAACACATCAATATTCTGTGTTTTCCGTTCCAAACAATTAAGTGATCAATTGACTGTGAAACAGAGAATTAAGGTTGTCCTGAACCTTCACCTGCAGAGCTTTATAGCAAATCTGTCTCACTGAAGAATGAACTCCAGTGGTCAGCTACAGAAGGGTGACAACAAAAGCAATGCAGCATCTTTGGAAGGGAAGAATTAAAAAAGAGGGATCACCAAAAAGCATCCCAGAAGGGAGCAGACAGAAAGGCAATCTTAAAAAAAATGAAATAAAAAAAGAAATAAACCTAAGCAAAACTTTATTTTGATAGAAGTAAGAGATGTGTTATGAATGAAATCTGTCCCAAACTGACCTCTGCAGCAGATATCAGACATAAGGTTCACTGAGTTTTGAAACAAAGCTCACCTTGCACCTGCCTAGGCTTAACTTGTTCCACTCCTGCACTCAAGTTAAGGTCCGTACGGGGTGCTAAAGTTAAGAGTTTTCACAAATACTGTATATACCTCTATTCTCATCACTGTTTTGCTGTGGCGGACCTTCTTTAACTTGGTGTAGCCTTCTCAGCAACTCTTCTTCAGTAATTTCACCTTAGAAAATAAGCAAAATTTTCCAAAAATATTTCCAAATCATATATGTATGGCAAGCATTATCAAAAGCTTCTAAAGAAGGTACAAGCCACTGCTTGTGTTCTGTCTAATTAATTCCTGCCATAATGGCACTGCCAAGCATGTTGCTAAGGGGAAGTTCAGACACTTCAGCACTGTTGTCCCAAGTAAGTTTTCCTGAAGCTGAAATACCCAACAGTTCCATCCTATTCAAGAGAGATGTGCTCTCTGGTTCTGTAACCTCGACAGCTGAGCAGCAATTTTTGTCATCCTACACCCATTAGGGTGTCCAGCATGAAATATTTGAGGTTAACACTTCCACAAGCAGGAACAGAAGGTTTAAATAACTTGAGTCATGGTTTGAGTTAGGTATCAACTATGAAGAGGAAGTTTAACATGTTGATTGAGAGCTGACATCAAAATGTCCATGCAGAATCTCATACCAGGCTACTTACCATGGTTACAAACTCCTAACCTCACCAGCACAAAATCTGCACACAGAGGCTTAAAGGAGATTTTTCTGTCCATCTAAGGGTTCGTAACTGGAACTGGGTCAAATCTGGGTGTTCCTGCCAAGTTATGCAAACACCAGACTTCTGTATCTGATGAATCCACACCATCCTATGTCTCCACAAGTCAAGGGACCACTTGAATTTGAATGTGCACAAATTAGCCAGAAGCTACTTCCTACCACGGAACACAGCTGCAGCACACAGACGGGTGAAAGGGCTTCAGGGGAACAGAAAATGACACAAATTTCCTACAAGCAACCCTAGCAGGATGGACATAGGCAAGCATTACCTACCTGGTGTTCCTAGCAAATTGTTATCTCTCATAAGCCTGTAGTCCTCTTCACTCAAGTTGTTCACAAACTGATAGAAAGCTTCTTCTCGGTCTAACCGATCCAGCTGGCTCTGACGTTGGGCTTCTGATTGATCAATACTTCCTTTATCACTAGAATCTGAGCTTTCCATCTTGATGAGTAGAAGAGTACCTAAAAAAGGAGAGAACAAACCCTTCATGAGAGCAGTGAAATACAGCATGGAATTTATGCATGTGAGTCCAGTACAAGAGTGAAGTACAGGTTAAAGCAGTTTGTTAATGAAGCTGTAGTTAGGATCAGGTTCATCACCACAGGGGATCAAAAACAAAGCATGAACCTCCTCAAGAAGTACAAACAAAACTGATGCCCAAATACTCATCAAAGCAGCAAGCTGAACACAGAATATCATCTGCCATAAGCCTTAGAACGCATCTTTGAATTCACACAGTAAGTGACCATGATTATCTGCTTTTTGCATAAAATATTCCTAATATCACAACTGCCTCTCCAAGCAGCCTTACAGAAGTGTAGTACAAGGCATAAGCCATCCTTGATTGTGCTCTCTGAGCACAGGATTAGGTGTTCCCTGCCTTTTTCCTGCCTGCTACAGAAACACCCTCTTCACCACACTAGTGAATTTTAACAGAATGAAGTGGTTATGAACAACTCAAATAAAGAAGATGCTGTCGAACCCTGTGCACAAAAAAAAAAGGACAGGTTCTCATTCCCTCAAAAAACAAAAAGAGTTTGTAAAATCAGCTTTATGGTTTTACATCAAGAGAGGAATTTGCTTTCAAGTTTCAGCTTTTACTGAACTACTGATGTTGATGAGCAAATTTCCAAGACAAAACTCCAGCACATACCAGCTACACCACTGCTTTAAAGAGCTGTCTTCCAGGCTGCATATTTTAAAATATAACCTTCTCATATTGTTTTTCATTTGGATGAAATACTTGACAACATCTCTCTTTCAAGGAAAATAATCGATTAATGCTGTGTCTGTATCTGATAAATATTGTAAAGAACAATGCAAATGCAGGAGACATTCTGGCACTGGCTGTGCCATGCAAATGCATCAAATGAAGATAAAATAACCAGTTTCCTTGATCACTCTGCCTCACTACTCACAGCACCAAGAATTTTCCTGTACAACTGGTAGAATCTAGTTACTCAGAGGTGATTAAGAAGCTAATCCTCTGCATGCTAAAAAGCTCTGCAATAACATTCCCCATCAGAAAACATTCCTTTCATTTAAACCATACTTCAAGTGACATGGAAATACTGGAAGAATAAAGCTTTTCTGCTTCTCACTGGAAAATTTCCAACACTTAGACATCTGTCTAGTGCAAAAAGCATCTTTTTTTGGTTTGTCAGCACAGCTGTCAAGTCAAGACTGCCCACAGTTTACATTAGTGCTTCTCCAGAAGAGCAGCACTACATGATCTCCACGGCACTTTATTTCAGCTGCTATGGTGAAAATTAAAGTGCACCAACGACCACCCTGTGCAGCACCAGAAAAATTACACTGGATAGGACATCCCATTATTGCAGACTTGGAAATTTTGAAACTGCTGTTCTGACCCTCTTTGTCTGCAGTTCTGATGCAGCAGAACTTGAATTTAAGTTAGTGATATTAACTAATTGCCACTCGGGGCTACCGGTGCCGTTTGGTTCTGTGAAGTTCTGCCACTTCACCAAAGCTATTACACCCTTTTTTCAGGAAATCAGGAAGCAGCAGCAATTCCCAGAGTCACTCCTGAGTCAGATGGGAGCCTATCAGCTTTCTCTACATTTCTAAATCCCTGGAGCAATCTAAAGACTGCAGACTGGCATGTGACATGCGAGTGCTGTGTGCTGTGACGTGCTGTTAAACACCGATAAATGACCCCATTCACAGGACAGTTGAGCAATAGTTTCTGCAGGTGTGTTCAGCTCTGACCCGGCTCGCTTAGGAAATCCCTGTGCCCTTCACATGCCAGGCACGTATTCCTAGTGAGAACACAGCTTCAGTCAACTTTTTTTACAAGCTTTCTGCAGCAAAATTATTACTTCAAGTACCATTATTTAAAGACACACTGGAGAAGATACTTTTAAAAGCAGCTCTCACTGGTTCTGGTAATATCTGAATAAAAGTCTCAAGTAGAACGAGAGACTTGCATTCAAAATAAAACCTTGAAATGCATCAGTTCTTTGGGAATACACATCGAACTTGGAAACACATGGAATGTCTTCAGAAAGATGGTAATATTAACACCTTTATAAGCATTAGACCAACTCTTCAGCAGCTCTTAAAACAGAAAGATGCACTACACATACAAAACATAACATTTGTTTACTACTAATTTACTACTTTCCTTTTAACTGAAAATGCTTGCAGGCACCTTGGCTATCTAATGCCTACATGATTCAAAGATATTTGCCTATTCCATTTCAGAAAATAAAGGTGCACCATTCTCGGTCAGGTAAAAAGGGAGAGTCAAAACAAGTCAAATGTGGGGGGGGAATTTAAAATCTCTTCTTCACCACAGGCTGATCTACAGTTCAATGGGCGATTCTTTAGGAAATGCTTGGAATAAGTCAGTACTACTAATTTCCAGGTTTGCTCCTCTTTTCTCCTCCTCCATCTCTTATCTTCCCTCTTAAACCATAAAATCAGCTAATGGTCAGGCTGAATAGAGTTTACTGCTCAGAGGTGGGATGAATAAAGAATTTAATTTACACGAGGACTTTTCTGCTAGTGACAAATTGTTGTATTTTCCCATTGCAAGCTACTCACAGGTTACACCACTCCCCTGCATCCCCCAGAAATGCTGTGAATCTCTCTGGGATGTTTACACTGACGGAAATACAGATGGCACAGAAACACAGCAGCAACAACACATTCTCCCTACTGTGACTGCAGACAGCAAATGGGATGATGCACTTCAAACCAGAGCTCTGATATTAAAACCAGCAAATGAAAACCAGGATTTCTATCCCAAGGCTTCTGCTGCTTTCTATCTCCTCCCTATGCCCTCAGCTCATTGTGCACATTGTCCAACATAAGCCTCACCTCCCAGGCTGCTGCAGAGCTCTCCATGGCCAGACTGAACCTACTGGAATGTTTAGACTGCTCCTGCCTCAGCACAGCTCCATAGAGCCCATCTGGCTGGACAGCAGGATTTCCACGGTGGGAGTTACCAGGGCCCTGCACAGAGAGGCAGAAAGAACTTGAAAATCTGCCCCTCAGGATGCTGCTCTCAGCTCACACCCTGCAAGCAATTAAGACTGGCTGAAGGAAGCCAGGAACACAGGGAAGCCTGATGAGGGAAAACCAACAGGTGTACTATTAGCTTACAACAAAATAACCAGCATTTGGCTATCTAATAAGCAAGTACAGTTCAACTCTGCTTTTCTTTCTTCCAGTGTAAGGCTTTGTTCTTACCAAGCTAAAAGATTCAGAATTTCCTCCTTCAGTGTCCTTCCTTGTCAGCACTGAGTTGACACAGGGTGGGGAAGGTCACAACTACGAGCAGGACGTTCAGATCTGCTGGTTATTGCCACCTTCAGCTGAGATAGCCAGGTATGAAAATCTCTTTACAGGGAAGTGAGGGGGTGACCACCTAAGGACTGCAAAAAGCAACAGAATCAGAGACAGGATAAACAGTTTTCTCCTTGAAGAAAAAAAAAAAATTCTTCAGCAGCTTGAATATCCAGACAAGAGTAACTACAGTGAATTCTTAATTGGTGTTCCATCCTGCCACAAATCAGAAAAGTATCTTCCCTGCAGTTACGCTTCAACAGCCTCAGAGATTTCCAAGAACAAATGACTGCCTGTCTCCCCACGGCTGCTCCAGACTGCAGTAAGCCCACAAAAGCTATTGTTTGCTACATTCTCTTAATGCAAGAGGAAGTAATACTGTGGTTTTTTGATAGGGACAATTTAAAGAGTACTGGATATTCCCTCAATAATACAAAGTTATTCTTACAGCATAAGAAATATTTTGGTTTTTTTGTGCCGGGTTGTTTGTAAACTAAATCCAGTCAGGAATGTGCTACAGCCTCAAATCTAGTGGGACAGCAAGCAGGGATAACATGTGTGTGTCACCCATTTACCTTCAGCAGCAACACAGCCTATCTCCATATTGCATAGCACTTGTGGACTACAGGAGTCTTCCCAGAAAAAGCATTAATGGACCATAACAAACAGTAATAAATCTCTAGCTCTTTCTCCTTCAATAATGTCTAACATCTCCTGACATTAGTTACCTGAATTGAACACCAAGACACTACCTTAGCCTGCATTCCTGGGTTTTTTTACATTTAAAAGAAATCCCATAAAACATTAGAGCTCTCATTAAACCAACTAGGCAGAACTTAGAAAATCTGACAAACCCTGAAATCACTAATTGGCAGGGTTAAATGAAAAAGCGACACCTTAAAATTAAAATTTTCATTAGATTTATGGGGCAATCCTCAATTTTTTACAGGACAAGGCATGGAATTTAATTAAACTGAAGAAACAACTCAGCTGCTCGTGAGTCAGGGGTGCAAGAAGAAGTTCCTCTAGAACTCCCCCATGTCGGTGTTACCGGTATTTCAACCTCACCTGAGAATCTCTCCTGCCCTGTGTGGCAGGAAGGAGTTTCCTGAGTTACCTCACGTCCCAGCAACACAGTTAATACCTCTGGATAAACAAAAAAGAGGATGGCAGTGTGGGTGTTCCAGAGATGTCCTCAGCAGTAGACCAACTTCTCATTTATGATTCATACCCTCATCTTAATTAGCTACTCCAACCGGTAGAGCACCTTGCTTACTTGCAGTCTACAGAGCTGATCAAACCTTTGCACTGAAGGAGTGACTCAGGATGGAAGCCAGAAGCACTGACTTGTTTGCTTTGGGTCCTTAGAGGCTATTCTCCTGCCCAGGCTGCAGTGAACATGCCTCAAAGACACTTCAGCTGTAGAGAAGCAGAGCACAGCTGTGTGTCCAAGCTTTCCACGAACTGTGACTTCAGCAGCTCTGCCGTGCCCAGCCAGCCTCGCTCCAATTCCGTGTCTCAAATGACACAGGAACAGCAGCTAGAACAGGCAGTCCTCTTACCCCAGCTCCTTCAAGCACAAACTGAACCCACTTCACACACAGCACTCATCCAACCCACTCCGCCTCATTTTCCTAGAAGAATTCAAAGTTGAAAAACAGTTTCCATGCCAGTCAGTATCCAATTTCTCCATACTCAAAACTAGCTGGAAGTAAGACATAACAGAAACTACATTTTCATCTTAAATATTTCATCACTCAAGTCTGCAAGCTCAAAAGCAGAAGCAAAAACTGTCAGTGAATCCCATCATTAAAGGAAAAAGACACCCTAAAACAGTGAAATGAAAGTCATCTATTTGCAATATACACGGAGCTTCATTATGTCAAGTTTGTTTGGCTTTCTCTTTTTGTACAGGTGCACAAGCTTCCTTTTGTGATCACACCAAAGACTTTGATACCACAGGTCCAATACACTCATCTCCATCTTAGAAACAGTAAAAAGGAACAAACTTTTCCAGTTTTAAAAGTGGCATCATGAATTTTGGGATTTTTTTTCCCTGCTATTGTGGCTCTTTATTTCCACTGTAATGAACAGCAGATTTAGGTTCTTATTAGCTTTTTAATAAACCTACCATAAGTTTTAAAATCAAGAACTCCCTGTCCTCCTTAACTCAAAAGTTATCATGAAACATGCACCACTCCTGCAAAGCTGGAAGAAAGTTTTGTATTCTATGGAAGTGTTCTGTGAAAAGTGGTGTAAAATTTAAATGCCACTTTAACAAGGAGCGTTAAACATCGATTCAGCTTTTTCACTACCCCAGTGTGTTTCAAAGCAAAGGCCCTCAAACAAGATGTCATTCTGAACATACAATTCAAACAACAGAAAGCAAATGAATACTTTTGCAGAACAGGGGCAGAAAGTTCCACAGAATAAAAAAACCCAACAGACCAGAGAGCAAAAACACTTCAGCTGAACCAACTGCTGAGATAAAGAAGAGAAACACTAACAACTCCTGATAAGTCAGAAAGAAGTGAGGAAATCAGGGCAGAGCTTAGCAATTCCAGAACACTGAGAGCATGTGGAACCAAGATGGAGCTCTGAAAATAAAATGCACTAACAACTGCCAAAATGCTGGGCTTTGCCTTTTATCATCTGCACTTACTAAAACAACACTTCTCACATACAAGTGGAAAATAAAATTAAGATAACACTGCCTCTGCCATCAAATTCAGATAGCACAGAAGAGAAAGCTTGGTGTGTATGAGGTGCAGCAAGTTTCCAGCACTGCAGGCTCATGAAATGATGCTCTTTTTGCCCAGAAATGAGCTTCCTGCTGGGCCAGCAGCAGAAGGCCCACTCTGAACTCAGAAGAAGTAAAGCTGCACACAAGTAACCAGTGTTGACAATGAGAGACAGGACTGATATCCAAGGACAAGTAGAGTTTTGATTCCTGAAGAAACACAAACTGTGGTTAGTGAAAACACCAAGCCAATCAACACTCACTGACTTTCAACCAAAAAAGAAAAAGCCATCTTTAAATTCACTGCTGAATGTTGCTGTGTCCACAAAAGTGCTGCTAATGCCGGCACTGCTAACAGCAAAAGAGCAACAAGCAGAGAATCACTGCAACCACAAGCCACAGAGGAATTCCGATGCGTGCGTTCCTGTTCTCGTTGGTACCCGCTGCCCAACAAACACAGAAGTGGGAAATAAAATGAAGGCAAATTTATCTGAATTTGAATAGGCATCTGTACCATGAGAATTCCATTTCTGATGCCACCCCAAGGCAGGGAAGCCCCAGCATTTTAACAGGACTATGTGCACATACACCTTGCACATCAAAACCCAGAGTGCTCTGAGCACAAGATGATTTTAAATACTGAACTAAGATAAAATATGTGCTGGCTTTTCCTCTGTTCCATAATCATCAGGTGGTTTTACGAGACCATCCAACCCTGCAGACCTCCCTGAGTCAAAAGCTGAGCGTCAACACTGCACAGCAGCCAAAAGCTCCTACCAAACACCTCGTTAATACAAACCTGAGCAGTCTGAAGGAGACACAGGCCTGTGTTTATGATCTTACCTGCAGCCAGAACCTGTGCAAAGGCAAAATCAGTCCCTGGGATGCTCCTGGCTATCCCCACTCAGCACACAAAGCTCCTGACTAAGTTATGACACTGCTACACTCTTTAGAAGTTTTGGTTTTGAGAAGCACAAGACTCTCATAAAAGTATCTTGAAGAAGGAAATGTTCACATTTGGTTTTATCCTTTCACAAGTAATTTTTGCAAGCTCAGCAGCTGATAAATTTTCACCGAGACTGAGATCAAACCACAAAACCTTGGATAAACACCCACTAATCATGTCTGGATTCAAGTGTTTTAACACATGGAAACTGAAGTTCTCTACAAAAAAAGAATTTAGGACACTCCAGTAATGTGTTAAGCTACATTAGGCTGGATTTAAATACAATCTTTAGTCTCAAGTATATGGAGCCAAAACATTATATTATGCTATGATTGTTAAAAAAATGTACAACACCTCCACTGCAACGGGAATGATTCTGCTAAGATCAAGGGATTTGATACATTCCCACAGGGAAGAGGAATAAAGGAACAAGCAAGGCAGGTGTATTGATGTAGAGGTGTTTTTTTTTTTTGAAAACATTTCAATCTAAGGATCACGTTATCCATTCCTCTTAAAAAACTCAGCTCCACACACTGGAGAGCAGACACTTGCAACACGCTTGTCCAGGAATCCATCCAGTAATATGGAACATAAATATGATACAGATGGCAACCACTACAGCTTGAAAAATACTGGTGTGTGGTTATTTCAGTGACAGACATTTACCCAGGCAGAGTTGCTGATGAAGGGAACACTGCAGTTGTTGTGCTTTAGTGGTCTAACATAACAAGAAACCCTTAATTTTACAATGTGTGGTGTGTTTTCCCTTCCCAGGACATAATTCCAAGCTATCATTATTTTAATTCCAAAATGGTAAACCTGTAGAGGGATCAGAGTCAGTTTAAGTGCTAAGTGACCACTACAACAAAACTAAATATCTGACCCTCAATTAACATAATTAACTGCCCAAGAAGCAGCCAACTATTTATTTGTTTTAGAAAGACTTGACAAGTCACTGCAATTAAAACTCAGGGACAAATTAGTGTCAGAAGTTCTTTTGAACATTTGACAAGTATTTCCAAGTTGAAACTACCCAATACTGCCAACATGGAGAGGAAAATAAAAGTGATGTGTGATGGTACTATTGGGTATTATCAAGTTTGTATTCTTGTTTAGGGGCTTCTCTGTATCAAGGCTCCACCTTCCTGAGAAACAGCAAAATAATACTACTGTTATTTTAAAAAACTCAGTTTTTTTTTTGCTGTGAAACGTTTTGTCAGACTTCTACTACACACTAAAATCAAGACACGTAATATATTTTATAAACAAACCTTAATCATCACTACATTATATACACATATAGATACATACACACTATTATACACAACCTGATACTGCTCCTCAATTAAAGCAGACAATTCAGGATAAACACATACGTGCAGCTGGACTTGACAAGGGTTTTGAAACAGAGAAACAGAAGCCTTAAATGCCAGCAAACACCATTAAAAGGGGTAGGGAAAAATTTGCAAAGGAAGCTAAGGTGACAGAGCAAAGATGACGTGCTGAACTGGGGAGAAACTGAGCACAGGAATAGCAAACACCACAGGTCTGAACGGATCACAGGCTGATCCAGAGCTCTGCACAGCGGGAGAGGAAGAGTTCTTCTCGCCTGTGTTCCACAACAAGGCTTCTGGCCTCAACTCACGGCCTGAACCACGGCCGTGAGAAGCTGCGGCTCCTGCAGCAGCCCCTGAACTGCGGACGGGGCCCAGGACAGGGCTACAGCCACCCCCTCCCCCACCCTCCCAAAAGAAGCTTCTTCCAATTCCTCCGGCCAGCCGGACGGTGCCGGGCCCGCCTGCCCTCCCCGGGGGCAGCGCACACCCAGCTCCAGCCCCCGGCGAGGATCAGGGCGGCGGCGGCCGGGGGAATGCCCGGGGTGACGGAGCGCGGCCCATCCGGGCACACCCGCGCTCGGACCGCCATCACCGCCCCCCGCTCCCTCACGGCACCGCCGATGGAGCCTCCCGCGCCCCGCCGAGCCGCCCCGCCGGCCCCGAGCGGGGGCTGAGGGGCCCCGCTCCCGCCTCCCGCTCCGGGCGGAGGCCGCCGCCGCCTCCCCCGGGCCTGGGCCTCTCCCTTCCCCGGGCCATTTTGAGAGCCCGCCCCCGCCCCGGTGCTCACCTCCCGCCGCCGCCGCCCGCCGCCGCCCCCCCGGCTGTGGGTGCGCCGCTGCCCGCGCCGCTGGGGCTGGGTGCCGGCTGTCTGCGCTCCGCCCGTGCCGCTCCGCCGCCGCGCCGCCTCCTGCCCGCTCAGGCGGCCATTTTCTGCTCCATTGTTACCAAGGAACGGGGGGCCGGAAGCGGCCGCCGGCAGCCGGAAGTGGAGGCGCGCGCGGCCCCGCGCAGGCGCGGCCTGGGAGGGCAGCCCCGCCCAGCGCGCGCGGCCCCGGCCCTCAGGGGCCGCCGCCATTTTGGTGCGGGCAAAGGCTGAGGGTGGGGCAGGGTGGGGCGCGGATGCTATGGCTGCACTGGCTGTTCCTTAGCTTACAGCCCCCAGGCAATGTGGAGGGGACGGGGGTCAGCGGTGCCCGCCCGTGGTGCGGCGCAGCAGGAGGGTCCGTGTCCTCACGGTCCCTTGAGTGTGGGGCTGTTTCATGTCGCCTCAGGTGTGTGCGCGCTGGGCAGAGGGGACTCCGTGCAAGGTCGATGGTGGCCTAAGTGCGAAAAAAACCAAATAAATACTGGCAGTACTGGCGTCTGTCGGTGCGGATATTCACGCTGCTCTTCCTTCTAACCATGGACATTCCTCCACCTCGAACCATGGACATTCCTCCACCTCTAACCATGGACATTTCTCCACCTCGAACCATGGACATTCCTCCACCTCTAACCATGGACATTCCTCCACCTCTAACCATTGGCATTCCTTCCCCTCTATACACCGGCATTCCTTTCCCTCCAAACTTTGGCATTCCTCCACCTCTAACTATGGCAGGGTTTCCCCTCTCGCCTGGTGTTGTGTACTACATACAGTCCTATGAAAACTAAGATATTCCTGTTTTCGATGTGAGCCTTAATTAATTGAATGCCAGACTTCCCATGTTATGTAGGGTCAAGCACTTCTGTAGTTTTCCCCCTCACAGCTGAAATTATTAAGGGCAGCTGAGGTTTGAAAGATCCCATTTTAATGCCCTAAAAGTCATGTCTTGCAAAGGTCTTGCAAGGAAGTCATCTTCATAATATCCAATACATAGAGAAAAAACATATTCCTGAGCATTTACACCATTTCAGGAAGCCCACGAGACACCTTTGTTTCTCCTTTTCGTGGTTCTTTATAAAAATAACACAGTCAAGTTGAGGGGGGTGTTGCATTTAAAGGTTGTGGAAACTGTTGAGTGTCTACTCAATAATACAAGCCCAGCTTCTAATGTAAATGAAGTGGTTTTATATATTCACACTTTAAATTTCCCGCAGCAGATTTGAGAACTCAAAGGCAGCCACAGTGTCCAGGCAAGAGAAGGGGGAGGGGACAGGTACAGGACATATTTCTCATCAGTTTTACTTGCCACAGCCTGTGACCAGGAAAGGAAAATGCCAAAGTCCTTAGGAATGGTAAGCAGGAAGGAATCACACTTTCATCTGGAGCAGGTGTAGGTTCCCAACTATATTTTTGTATATTTTTGTTCAAATAACCAATACATGAAGCAATAGAGTATTGCTACACCACATAGCTGGAGTGATGGAGAGGTGGTAACTAATGCAGCATAAAACTTGCTTGCAGAATGTTCACCTTTTATGATTTTAAAAGTAAATTGGGGTTGGGAGAGTGAGTTTACATCAGACCAGTCCTTTGCATCATTGCTGAAATTACAGTTAGATTTACTGCAGGGTTAAACTCTGACCTAACAGCTCTGCTTTGACTATTAAATGGGAGTAAAATTAAAAAAAAAACCAAAACCAAAAAGGACTGAAACAAAATTAAAGTAAATTTAATGTCACAAAGCAATTTTGTGGTTTTAATGCACCAAAATATTTGTCACTGGGAAAAATTGCCTTGCTCCTGACCAATGACAAATGGATGTTTTATGCAGGCAGTGCTCCAACCCTACAAATTCCAGTGGCTGGAGAAACTGTATCCCCCAAACAGAGACCCTGTGGCTGAGTGCGTGGGCACTCCTTTATATTTGACAGGCACCTTTGAAGCTGGCAAAAAATCCATTGCATTGTCAAAGGTGGATAATTCAGGGAGCAGGTGATGGGCACACAATTAATCCAGTTTCTCATGGGAAGCCCTGAGCCCACGATTGATAAGGCAGCCATGAGTGTGAGTATTGGCAATCAGCACAGCAGCAGGACATCCCTGAGTGTCACCTCAAAGGGAATCCGAGGTGAGGGCACTGCCACAGGCTGGTCATGCATCAAAGTGAATCCTGACTTTTCTGCCCACCTTTTCTGGATGCAAGGCAAGATCAGAGCTGGATAAAAGTGGTTTTGTTTAGACACTGGTAACCTAAGCAGTAAAATATTAGGGATTATTGAGCAAATGGGAGGTGGAGCATATTCTGTTTGTATGGAGGGATAAGATGATGGTTTATGCTCCTGGAACAGCCTCCTGACATCTGACACATCATTTTGTTTGTCTCTTTCCCCCCCAATAAAATATATTTACTTGATTAACCTTACCAAAAGTCTTGAAAATCATCAAATGGCAAAGCAGCAAAAGAAAAAAACATTATACTTCACGTCTGTGGGTGAGCTCTGACTCCTGAGGCAGACATTGCCAGTTTGCAAGGAGGTGAACGCCCATGAGGAGCAGAGACAGCAGCTGGATCCTGCTGATTCACACCTTCCTTAGCAGTAAAAACTTGGAGCCGAGGTCCAGGGCACACAGCTGAGGAAGAGTCTCTCCCCTCAGTGTGATTTGGTGGATTTATTTGCAAATGCCCTCACAGAATCCATCAGGTACAGAATAAGCTCTGATTTTTCAAAACCACTTAATGGATTTCAGGATCCACTTGACATTAATAACAATTAATGACCTGTGCACACACATCTCCTTAACAGCTTTGACAAAATTAGGAGCAGTGTAGCAGCATATTTCAAAAAGCTTGTAGGGGAAAATATATTTGCATAGAGAACTTTGCAGTATAGGGAAAAATCCAAAATCTACAGCAAAAGCATGGTGTAATTCCTACTTAAGTGCTTTCAATTTGCTACTGTGTGTATAGCAGAAGAGAATTGCAACACTTTTCCATGGTAAGTTTAATGTCGTTTCCTTCAATGAGGGTAAATAAATTTGCTTTAAATTCCCCAGGGGTTTAAAAACTGCTTATTAGGTATGCAGTGATAGATGAAAAAATTGTTGGCTTATTTTTTTTTTCTAAAAAGATATTAAAATAACTTATTCTCAATGTAGCTAAGTAATAATCCAGATGCAGTGAGGTGAGGAAATCTGAATCTCTTGGGAGCTTCTAAACCTGAGCAAAAAAATTAAAAATACCAGATCCACCAAACTCAGATCTTTGTATACTCCAAGTAGAGGCAAAGCCAGGTGTAAATGCAGGAATTCTGATTTTCTCCAGCTACCGGGGCTTAAATCTGGGCTGCTGTTTACTTTTTAAATTGACTTTGTCTTTCTGTAGCTTCTGGCAGAAAGTTACATGTGATAAAAGCAGGATGTGTGAACTTCTGCTGAATTCGCTTAATCCCAAAGGATTTCTCTGCTGTTTACTGTCACCTAGTTAGGTGCTTTAAATCCAGTTGCACCTAAAAAATTCAGGCTACAGAAGATGAAGTAGTTAAAGCAGAGTGTGGCAATTTATACAAACTGAACATGGAGGTGCTTGCTCATGTCACCAGAGTGCTTTGTCACTGCACCTGAGCCCTGTTCAGGCCAGAACTAACCAAAGTCAAGTGGGAAAAAGTGAGGCTTTATTTTTCCTTCTGGTTGACAAAATTGTCCCAGGCCATCCAAGAATATCCATGTGCAATTAAATGATGATTTTGTCCTTTCTCTGTGGAAAACTGACCTTTGCAGGTATTAATTCAAGAAAACTTGTCTCGTGATGAAGGAACTTTACTTCTATTCTGAAAAAGCCAACTCTGCCAGGTTTTAAGCACAGAAGTTGATTTTATTAAAACCCTGAGGCAAGAAACCTCATCTAAAATAGTCAAATGGAAATTAAAAGCTCCTTAGGTAGGACAGAATAAAATCCTAGACTGGAAAAATCACCTCATCTTGATGAACTCCTTGCCATGCTTAGCAGATTAACTTTTTTTTGGTTAGTGTGGAAAAACACTAATAACTTGTTTTTAAAATTTTAAAAGTTTAATAGTAATAAAATGGTTATAAAATAGTAATACAGTTAGAGTAATAATAATTTGGACAATTTGAATTAATAATAATAATAATTAGGACAATATGAGACAATAGAGACAGAGTTACGGACGGTCCGGGTTCCTCTTTCTGGGCAGCACAAGCTCAAAAAAGGACCCACGTTAACAAAGGATTAACCCTTAAAAACAACAGCCTGTTGCATATTCATACATCTCATACATGATGCATAAATTCCATTCAAACACAGGATTCTGTCTGGTCAGTGTCAGCTTCTTCCTCTGAATCCTGACAGCGCCTTCGAGGTGGGAAGAAGTTCGTTTCTTCTGATAAGAGGGCAATAAATTCTTTTTCTCTGAAAGATTCAGGTGTCCTGTGGCTGCTATCTTGCTGCGAGTCCTTTCTTTAAAAAAAGTATCCTACATAGCATTGTTTCTATTTTAACATTTTTTATAACCTAAAACTATATTTAACACAGTACTTAAGAGAATTAATACAGCATTACTTTCTAACACAACACATATAATATTCATTTTAATATTTGCAAAAAGCCAATCATAAAATACACATTTTTCACAATTACATTAGCTTTATTTAATTATAAAATAATTTGCTTCTAGGATTGTAACCTTAGTCAAAAAACATCTTTTAGTAGTGTGAGAAAAACATTGTTTGAGCTTCTCATGGCAAGACTTAAAAAATTAAATTTATATCATGTCTTAATCTCAGCCTTTCTCCCAAAAGCAGCCATGCCCAAACGATTTGCTCTGCATTCACACTGGTGCAGCTGAGCAATGTGTGCCCTGGCACAGCCTGATCAATTCCTTCCTTTGTCACCTGTGTCCTGGCACAGCCTGATCAGGGACAGTCCTAAAGGAACAGTCCCTGGTGATAGTCCCAAATGGACAGCCCCAAGTGGACAGTCCCTAAATGAATGGTGCCTGAAAGGACAGTCCCCAAAGAGACAGTCCCAAAGGGACAGTCCCTGAAAGGACAGTCCCCAAAATTAGAGTCCCAAAGAGACAGTCCCAAAGGAACAGTCCCAAAAGGACAGTCCCAAAGAGACAGTCCCCAAATGGACAGCCCAAGAGATGGTCCCAAATGGACAGTTCCCAAAGAGAAAATCCCAAAGAGACAGTCCCAAATGGACAGCCCCCAAAGGGACAGTCCCAAACGGACAGTCTCAGATGGACAGTCCCCAAGGGACAGTCCCACCCCTGTGCAGGTGGACAGTTCTAAGCATTAAAACACCTGAACTCTTCCCCTTTTCCCCTGTTTACAGCAAACCGAGTCTCCTCGGTGCTCCCGAGCCCTGGGTTTGGTGCTCCCAGCCGTGCTGAGCTCTCACAGGACAGAGCTGGGAAGGTCAGAAGGGCGGGTGGGGTTTGGGGACACCCCAGTGACAGAGGGGGGGGCAGGGTGTGGGGCCAGAGCTGCTTTGCCAGCACAGATGCCAAGGTTTGCCCAGCACTGGGCACTGACAGGGACTCTGCCCCCACGGAGCGTGGCTGGGGTGGGGCCCTGGCTCTGGGCACAAGAGGGGACAGGGGAGGGCACCTGGCCCCTCTCAGGGAACAGTGCCAGGGAAGGGCCACAGGAGAGCTGTGCCAGCCATTTGGCTCCTTAAAGGTTAATGGGAGATAGTCCTGGACATTCTCTTATCAAGGATGCCTAAGAAAAAAATAACAACTTAAGTAATAAGCTGATAAATCATTTCAAGGAGATACTGTAGCATTATGAAAAGTAGGCTTTGTCCTGTTAACCTAAGATATTTTCCTTAATGTCACAGTTTACAGTAATAGAGCTTGTAGAAGAAACCTTCAGCCAGAGACCAATCTTGTCTTTCACTGTACTTTGATTGAGAAAGAGGAACAATGTGTCAATATGACAAACATTAATTGGATTGAAAGCTAACTGATAGGTCTCCAAGTGTAATTGTAAGCAGAGCACTGAACACAGCAGAGCTCCCTTCCTGCCCAGTCTTGACCCCTCAGCACTTAACGTGTGATCGCTGACCTGTGAGAAAATGCCAAATCATTACCGGTGATCTGCAGCTGCACAGAAGTTGGGGCAGGTCGCCAATACCAAACCTAATCTGGATCACTTAATGAGCTGAGTTTAAATAAACAACATGTTTTTCGTGCCACCAGATGTAAAGTTGTTAGCCTAAGAATAGAGCAGCAGCTGGACTAAGGGGTGGGTGACAAAGTCATGGAAAGCAGTGACTCAGAAGAGGAATAATCAGCTGAAGATGAGCTCCTAATGAGATGCTCTGCCAAGAGGAGCTAATGCTTCCAAGGAACCACAAAGCCAGGCACCAAGAAGACAAGAGGGGTTTTATTACCCCTGTGTGGGTTCCAGGAAGTCTTCCTTGAGGGCTGGAACACACAGCTTGCTGAGAAAACACCCAAGGAACACAGTTTACTAAGATATAAAAGGTGAAGGGACATTTTAAATGCAGTCTCTGGGAAGGCACGTGACAGATTTAACCCTAAAGGGTGGCGAGGCCCTGGCACAGCCTGAGAGGCTGTGGCTGCTCCATCACTGGAATTGTTCAGGACCAGGTTGGATTGGGCTTGAAGCAACCTGGAGTGGTTGAAAGTGTCCCTGCCCTGGCAGCGGTGAAATGGGATGATCTTTAAGGTCCTTTGCAACCCAAACCATTCTGTGATTCCACAGATTTATTTGTGATTTATCTGGCAGATAAATCCACAGATTTATTCCACAGATTTGTCTGTGATTTCTCTGGCAGAGGGGTGTTTGGTAGCTGGACATCAGTACAGGTTGCTGTGCATTTTTAGGACTGGGGAAAGCTGTCCACTGGAACAATCCACATGCAGTTTGCCAATTGTGGCAGAGTGCCTGTCACTGAGGAATCACTGGAAATATTTAATGAGATCATTTTTTTTCCAAAGGAAACACTCTGGTTTGAACAAGCAATAATTCAGAGGAATCCGGCAGCCTTCATTAGGCAGGAATTGGGAGCAGGTTATGAGAACAGCTCCTGCTAGATTTGTTCTGGATAAATACAGAAACCCTGGGGCTGCAGGCAGGGGTGAAGGGAGGGGTGAACCAGGCAGCACAACCTGCACACTGCCTTGGCTGTGCTGCCTGTGTGCTCCCAGAGAGGTGAAAAGGCTATTTTTACCCAACCTATTCCCCCTTCCCATATTCAACACTTTTTTTTTTTTCATTATTAATATTATCAGTGGGAATCCTGGCTGCCCTCAGCAGCACCAACCATGGGGCAATCAGCATTTGCGAACAGCGACCAAAACGTGCCTCAGACATTTCATTGCCAAGCTTTTGCTTTAACTCTGGCCTGTAAGAGCACCATCAGCCACTGGGAAACTTAAACTCATTACAGAGAGAGAATGCAATCAAGCAGCATCAGCTTTATTGCAGTCCCTTGGCATTTGGAAAGTGTTGGGTGCCCACTGGGTCTTGTTGTTTAGGGGAAGCAAAGACTCTGGGCAGGTTTTATTGCTTCATTCATTTGTGTGGAGAAACCAGAATGGAGTTAAAATCCTTTAAGTGAAAAATTCAGGAAAGAAAAAAGGGGGAAACACAGAATGGGGCTGAAGGAAGAGAGAGATTTCCAAGATTTTTTCTTATTCACTGTTGATGGTCACTTTCTTACTTACATCCAGAACAGAGTTCTGATGGTCACTTACCAATCCTTATCCTGGGGCATGATTTCTGATGTCTCATGTGCAGTCTGAGTGTGTCAGTGACTGGGTCCTGGTGCCTGATTAATCCCAGGGATAGCAGGGGGGACCTGCAGTGCCTTCTGCCTCTTCTGTTTGGCAGCTGTTTCAATGGCAAATGCTAATTCCTCTCTCAATGTTTTGCTCTTTCTGGGAATTTAAAAATAACTTGCCTAATGAAGCAGTGCTGAGCAGCTCATATGTCCAGACAGATAGGAGTGAAATGCTTCAGTTCAGAAAGCAAAGTCGTCCGTGGTGGCAGTGCCTTTGAACAAGTCCCCCAAGGCCCTTTTTCAAATAATCCCAGGACTGGCTGAAATTAATGCTGGAAAAAATTCAGAGAAAGGGGGGGAGAATCACGTCAAAGAGGCTGGGACTTGGGAAGACATTTCTGGGTGAGCTGTAATCAGGCCCATCCTATGACATCCCTTTAGCAGTGCCATTTAATTACTCCTTCATGGACAGGGTTTGATGTATGTGTGCTGTAGCAGGGACATCCAGAACATGAAAGAAAAACATGGCACTTTCTGAAGGATTTTCAAAGATCAGTGGAGCTCCTTGTCCCTTGTTAGAGCGGCAAGAAGCTGAGCAGAGTGACAAAACTGCCTGTCCAAGGGTAACCACAAAAGCATGAGCAGAGACAATTACAGGCTGTGGTAATTTTCAGCTTCTCCCTCAAAACCACCTTGTTTTGATACACACCTTTGATTTTCTATCTCCTGCACCTGGAGGTCACCATCCTCATTTAAGTTTAGCCTGCAATGACTCATTTGCCCCAACAGGACAGGACACATGAGAACCATGAAGGGTGAGCATGGAAGAGGAGCTGGAGGAATGGTTACAGAAGGAGCTGGGCATGATGTGCTGGGAGGCAAAACGGCTGTGGAAAAGCAGGCATGGGAGCCAGGGAGATACTTGGCTTCTTCCTTGGGGCCAAGACTGGAGTCAGAAAGTCTCTCCCTGCCCACTTGGAGCAGCCTTAGCCTCTTGCATTGATTTGCTACATTATTGTTTTCTTGATCTAAAATTAAATAATTTGCTGTTGGAATCTGAAATGCAGGGAACTCTCAGAACTTTGGGCTTGTAAGCTAAAGCTTAGAATTAAACATAGGATTTGATCTGAGACCTTGGAAAAACCTTCCAAACATAGGTACTAGAAGTGAGAATGTGGATTTATAGTTTAAAGCAGAGTCATGTTAAGCTAAGTAAAAAAAAGTTTAGAGTTTTAGAGTACAGTCCTGTAGGTTTGTGTGTTATAACACAATTGGCTAAGAAAGTTTGCACTGTAGCATGAGTCCTTAAGACAAAATATTTAAGGATTAGGTTAAAAACATAAATATCCTTGTTAGCAGTTTTAATTAGTTAATAAATCCTTAAAAGGTCTTGTAATTAGAGGTCTTGTGACCTCTTGAACCATGCAGTAAAAACGTGAGCCGACCTCACTCTTCCTACCTATGTAGAAGATAAGAAAAACAAATCACATTATCTAAAAAACTCAGAAGTCCCATCTCTAACTCATTCAAAATTCCTTCACAATTCCCCACAATTTTCAGTGCCATAATACTTATCAGAATATAAATGCTAGTCTTTCTAATATTTCAGTGATAAAATCCTATTTTTTCTGCAGCTGGATGAATGATCATTACATTCTTCAAGTCAACTCTTATTTTTCTTTAATTGCTTCTGATGCCTTTGGCACTGTTGAGAGACAGGATCTGCCCTCCATCCTTGGAGGCTGCTGGGGGAACTCAGCAATGTCCTCATCTCCACAAGAGGAGGTAATTGATCCTAAAAAACTGGTGGTTTTATTTGGGGCAGAAAGGATGAGGAAAGTATCCATCAGAAGAGTTTTCCACACAGATATTCACGGTACAACCTAATGTTAATCCTACAAAAAATACAAGGTATGTATCACATGTAGCATGTCCGTATGTTTTCATTGAATTGTGCTTAGAGTGCAATTCATCTTTCCCTCAAGTCCTGCATCAAACATGCCATGCTGCAAAAGGATGAAACAAAGCCAAACCACAGGGATCATGTGTTACTTTGCTCTGTGCTCATGCCATGGAAATGAAGGACTTCCACCACTGGGATTCAACTGCTAAAACCCAGGAGCTTCTGTCCCTCTGTACAGAATAATGAATTCCAGCATCGTCCTTCATCCTTCAGCCAAGAACGTGGCCTGTGTGATGTCCAGGGCAGTTCAGGCAATGGCACATTTCCTTTTCTGTGCTGCAATCATGACCTAATTCCTAACTGTAGCCCTAAAATGAAACTGGTGATTGCTCCCAGCTTGGCCCCCCAGCCGCTGTTCTCCTTAACCAACACGAGTCTGCACCTCAGCACGTTCCCTGTAGGATGGCAGACTTCACACCCTTGGCAATAATTGAGAGATCTGCACCTTTCTGTTCTCAAATCCCAGCCCTAACATCAAACAGCCTTGGCCAGAGCAGTGCAGTGACTGTCTCACTCACACCAGGAGCTGCGTGGAGCTCTGGGGCTCTGTAAGAAGAGTGACTTTTCAGCTCTTGGTTTCCATCATCTTGGTGTCATAACCCCAGCAGAGACTGGAAGCATCACAGGAGGGTCCTGCCAGGCACCCACCTTGGAGCAGAGCCAGGGCAGAGCAGGTGCCTCAAGCACGGATCCAGACCGTGTCCTCAAGGGACTTGGGGTGATGCTAAATCCCTCTGGGCACTGCTGGACAGGTTCCCCTCACTGAACACTACACCAGGGCTTCATTGCAGCAAGAAAGATCCTAAATAGTCTCCACAGCCAGCATTTTGCAGCGCTATCTGATGGGAGATGAAGGAGGGATGCATTCCTTAAAAATAATCCTCCTGGTGGTAAATAATGTGATTAAGCAGGCTGCCTAGTTCTCCCCCTCAGTATTAAACTGCCCTGATTATTCCTGGCTGCAGCTCTGCCCCTGTCCCTGCCCTGGCCTGTGTCCCCTCCTCTGCTGCAGCAGGGGCTGGTGTCACGTTAGCCCTGTTTTAGCAGCTGCCTGCTGTAAAAATGTGTCCTTATCTCTCAGACTGCAGTTTATGCTCAGGCTCTTTATTTCCCTTCATGTAATCATCAGACATTTCTGCATTTTGTCATGATAAATACCAGACTGTTGAATCTCTGGGGCTGCCAAGAAATGCATCTCAACATAGCACAAATAGAGCTGCTATTTTTTTTTTTTTTTATTCCTTCCTTTAACATTTATTCCTACTATTGTTGTCCTTAGAAGGATAAAGAGGGCTGCATCTCACTAGCCAGTTGCTCCAAATACATTAGATTAAAGATTAAATAACACGATAACCGAAGGCTATGAAGACTATATTAATATATTAAATTGAGATAGTCAAGCAAAGATGTGATAATGTGCTATTCATTATACAGGTGCGCCAGTGCTCACTACAGGATAAAATTAGATTGACTCATCTGCAGGTCATGTACCTTCTACAGCTCAGAACTGGCAGAGCTTTGCTTCCCTCTGCACTGAGACAGGAGTATGTCAGTCCCAGTCCTCCATGCACACAGAGGTGTCTGTGCTCATGCCACACTGCCCAGTGTAAGCCATGAAGGATCCTGGTCACCATTGTGGGAACCCAGAACATCCCTCTGGCTGTCCAGGACGGCCAGGAGCCCTGCCAGGGGGCTCAGAGACCCTGGCACAGAGCCCAGAACACCTGTGGGTTTGATTATGACCCATGGAGCAAATTACCAACCTTAGATGAAGATCAGCAAGCCACAACAGTTTAGGTAGAATAACAGTGAAGTTATCACGGGGTGAAAAATAGATTTTGGGGTTTTTGGTCTGGGGGCTCAGGAGGCAAGATGGAGGGAACTGGGTGTGTCCAGCCTTTCTCCTTCTTCTTCTTGGCCTCAATCTTCTGCTGTGGTGGTGGCACTCACAGATTGGTTTAGAGTAGAAGCTCACTGTCTAACACAGGTGATAGGTATTGGAAAGTCATTGTAAACATTGTACACGTAGTTTTTAGTATAAAGATATAACACCACCCTGGGGGCAGGCAGAGTGCCTGGAACTGTCCTGCTGGATGGACCTCGGCAGGGCAGGAGAAAGAATTTTATAGATAAGAAACAATAAAGAACCTTGAGACTGAGAAATGAAGAGCTCTGACTCCTTCTTCAAGCACCGGGCTGGGAAAAGAGACTTTCTAACTTATCCCCGGGTCACTGTGACCAGCTAGACAGGCCCCAACAACCATAGCCTTGGCTTCACTGCTCAGGACATTCTTCCCATTCCCACTCTTTAAATGCCACAGGTTTCTCTTTCCCCTGCTCTCTGAGAAGATGTGCAATGTGCAAAGAGATCCTGATGCTGGGCACCTCCCTGAAGTGCTGATACTGAGAGGCAAACTCAGCTCACACAAACAGTCACTGCCAGGCTGAACAGGCAGCGTGGCTCTGTGTTCCCTGTTTTCCTTGATATCCTCATCCCAGCTTCCAGCCACCCTCCTGAGGCACGTCTGCCACACACCTGAGCTGTAAAACACCTCTTGCTCCTGAGAGCATTAAGTACTTTTCTCTCAGCGAGTGGATTTGCTGTCTGGAGCTGCCTTTATCACCACTCACCCCTATTGTTATTGCCATTAAAAGGTTGGAAGCCTAATACTGCATAATCATGTAGTCTGAGATCTCAAAATGAAATCTGAGGGTAAAGAAAAAAGAGGTGCAGGTAAAGGCAAGAAGTAGAAACGTCTCTTGTGCTTCTCATGGAAAACAAAGAGATACAAGATGTAAAATTCCACAGAAACTCACCTGTGTTTGTTAAAGGGATCAGTAAGTGTCTGCACTGTCATTTTGGCAGCCTGGGTTATCTCCCTGGGCAACTCATCTGCAGGAAATGCTCTCAGATGGGTGCCCTGTAGGTGTGTCGGCTGGCTGGTCTCTCTGGATAACAATCACTTCTCCTTCTGCATTTTAAGATAGCTCAATATAGAAATCTTAAAAGAAAAATCCAGTTAGGAGTTGTGATACCTTGTGGTATCACACAAAAAGATAAAAACCATTCAGTTTTAGCACTGCCAAGAAAATGAACTCCATCCCACCCAAAACCAGCACACTGTCCCAGTCCTGGGATAGGGAAGGCTCCTCAGTGACAGCAAATGCTACTGGAGAAACAAAAACCCAGACACTTGTTTTGCATTCAACTTGTCAGAGCTTGGTATTTTTGGAATCTTTTTTTTTTTTTCACCCCTCAATTAGATGAAATTTGTCACAGAGTTCAAAAGTTATGGAAATGGTCCAAAAAACAGGCTGGTGATGCAATTGCAGAAACTCTCTTTTCTCAGCAAATCAACTTAAATCCCCTAATGACTGGAGAAATGATGCCACAGCCCATTAGCTGGTGGCCACTTACATTCCAAAGTCGCTGTCACTGATGAGAGGGAGAGGATGGCTGAATCCTTCCTTTCTCATAATTAAAGCTCATGAGCTGCAGCCTCATTTCTAAGGTGCTCCTTTCTATTGATCTGGAATGCCACTTTAGAGATTCTAACTAATAATATTAGATTTTCATCAGCTCAGATTGGGTCATGGATGCTGCTTTCAGCTGAAAAAATCGAGTTAACTGCCTCTTGCCTTTTTCCTATTTATATTTTAACTGCATTGTGTGAGAATAATGTAACACCTTCATCCAGACAGAATTAGTCACTGACTTTATGTCGAAATCTTCAGCTTGTAGTAATCTCACCCACATTCAGCCAAGCAGGTAAGCACATACTGAAGTCTACAATTAAAATCCTTAATTAAATCCTTAAATTAAGCACATACTTAAATGCTTTGCTAAAGAGGGATATAATCTCCAACATGCTCAAGATAAAGTGTATGTTTAAGTGCTTTATTGAACCAGTGCTTTTGCTGCAACACAAAGTACATTGCCAAGCAAAAGCTACTCCTATAGGTGTAATTCCCTAAAAACTGGGGGATGGGGGAGCCTGTGGGCATTTATCAACATAAAGCACACGACACCTCTCCTGCCAGATCACACCTGGAATATTGGGAGGTGTGAGAAACCTCTGGGATGGGATGTTGCCAGTGGATCAGCTGTGCAGGAGCTGGACTGTGCTGGACAAAGGACAGGCCCAGCTTGGATGGCTGCTGGGGTCCACATGGCTGAGATTTTGGGCAGGTTTGAGCTCTGTGTTGACTTTGAGGAAGTTGAATATATTTCTAAGTCTGAAATATATTTAAGAGAAGCACTTATGAATACCCCAGACAAAGAAATGCCCATTTTTTCCCCTATTGACTTCCTCCCATGATACAAATTCATCCTCAACTTAAGTCATTACCTGACATCTTCTAGAGGCCTCCAGCCTGCCAGTGTGTCCCAAATTATCCTGTGGAATTGTCTGCAAAATTCTGTTGCTACTTTGGGATGTGGTGAAGGCCCCTAACCAACCCCAGAGACACTGAGGAAAGGCTGGTGTCACCCAGGGCAGGTTTGTCCCCAGGGCAGGTTTGTCCCCATCCAAACTCTTCCCAAAGGCAGCAGCTCCCACTGGCAGGACAGAGAATGGGTGATGTTAAATTACATCCCAATTAAAATCTGACTCTGCCTTCACTCACAAGGAGATGCCACTGGGCCATGCACAGACATGGATGACTGTTCATCCAGAAGTTACAAGTGTTTTAATTATGTGTGCTTTTATATAATATAAATACAGTGGATAAACACAACAACCCCATTTACCAGGTCCTTTCTGTAGCATGGCTCTGGTGGATGGAGGCTCTGCTTGTTTGATTAAATGTGTTTTGGTGCCACTCACACTGAATGTGGACTGGCCAGCATGGGCTTGTGTCAGTGCTTGAGAAAGCACAAGATTGAACAGGGTCCCCAGAATGAGTTTTTGAGCAACATAACCCTGATTATGGAGAAAATATGCAATAATAGCTCAGAGAAACAGCAGCCTTCCAGTTTGTTCCAAGCCCCATCCAACCTGGCCTTGAACACTTCCAGGGACGGGGCATCCACAGCTTCTCTGGGCAAATGTGTGCCAGGGCCTCTCCACCCTCAGTGTAAAAAATTTCTTCCCTGCATTGAGTCTGAGTTTACCTTTTTTCAGTTAAAACCATGCCCCAACCCCTCTGCTGAAGTGTCTCTCCCCCAGACTTGCACTAAGGAGCTGGAACAATTCCAGCCCGTGGGTCACAGGATTGATCCTACATGGGACACACCTGATGGTTTTGGTGGCTGTGGGCCTGGCCCAGCCCTCTGTGTGTTTCATTTATTGGAGAGCTTCTGGTGCTGGATGAAGCTCAGCCCTTCTCAAAGCTGAGCTGCTGATGCTTCCCTGGACCATGGCCCCACTCCAGCCCTGCCCTGGGCTCCAGGCACCAGGACCCACAGAGCCACTGGAGCACTGAAATCCCTCCTGTCCCCATTTTACTCATCTGAAGCCCCTGTGTGAACACAGGCAGCTTGTAGAGCTAGCAGCTCTGCTTTTGGGGATTATTTCCCAGCCCCTGCCAAAGGAATCCACTTGCAGAACACAGTGTTCATGTCCTGCTTTCTGCTGGCAGGGCTGGGGGTGACCCAGCCTCAATTAATGCCCCTCTCCTTCATTGCTCCTATCAAGTGCTAATAAAAGGAATTGTCGTTTTTAAGACAACTAAGTTTTATTCCTTTTCCACAAGAAACCGAAGCCAGTGGCATTTCAGCGCACACAGCTGCTCCTTCCCAGGAAAAGGCCAGTTTGGGAGTGTGCTGGGCCAGTCCTGGGACAGGGACCTGCCCAGGGACAGTGGGCTGGGAAGAGGCTCCGCTCCCTTCCAGCCTCACCTCTGCACCCGCGGAAGGCAAAGCCTGAACTCTGCCTTGCCTTGCTGAAGTTTCCATTTCTCAGTTCAAGCAGCCCCACTTCACAGCACAAGCGATCCAAGCCTTTTTTCCCACTTTTCCCCACCTCCCTCCCTGATGTGCTTCCCACTAAGGAGCATCAGCCCAGTTAGGGGGAGCCTGGAGTGCCCTGGGAGGGGGCAGCCAGACAGATTTGGTTAAAGAAACGATTCCTAATAGTCAATAAATGGCAGTTTTAATTTCTTCTTCATACATGATCTTAAAATGAGATTTTAAATTTTTTTATTTATTCCATAAACAATATAACAAAACTCAGCAAGTTAACAATATGACGTTTTCACCATACAGAGTCAGTCACAAATATTTAAAACCTTTGCAACAAGAACAACAAAACCCAAAATATTACAAGAATAATTTACAAGAGGATCTATAAAACAGCAAAGCGCTCACAAATTTTCCAGTTTCCTTTACACAATATCACTACACTCTTTCACAACATTTCTTTTTATTACAAAATTCCCAACAAAAGTTTAATTTTTTTCTTTGTATTTTGGTTTTTAAAACCAGAAACTCTTAAGTATACATCCTTTTATTAACACCCGAAGGTGCAAAAAAAGGGAAACCTCACACATACAAACACTTCACAGCACTTTCCTAAGAAAAATATACACTTACAAAATATTTTACAAATTGGCACACTTAAAAATATACAAGATTTTGTAGGCGTCTTAGAGTGATCCTTAAGAATTATACTTCAATTGACTCTACAGAATATTTATAAAGCTTATTCTAAAAGAAAAAAGGCAAATCATTTCCGAACATGTTAAAATTGCAGTGTAAAATGTGGAACAGAAATGGATATGTTACATTCATAAAAAGGGCCATTTAATAGTTCTTAAATGCTCGAGGGGGGGAATAAAAGTTTTCTTTAGCACCATAAAACAGGAGCAACTTCCTAACGAGGTGCCTCTAGTTCTATGGAAGGGAACTCAAGGAGCAGTACATTCACATCTCTGGAGGCAGCAGTCGAGGCGCCCGGCGGCGCCGGGGCAGCGGAACAGAGCAGCTCCTTGGATTTCTACCCTGCTTCCCACCGGGAGTAAGAGACAAAAGGAGTTTCACTGGTACCTTGGTTTTGTGTTTGTGTGTGGTTTAGTCTAGGTTTAAGTCTTCCCTTTGTGCTTTAGAAATGGACGTCTGTCTGTCTGTCTAGCTAGCGAAGGGTAGTGAAAAGACCAATTTTATTTCTCGTTTCCTTTTGCACCAAGTGTTTAAAGGCTCAGTAAACGTGTCTGGCAACCCAAGCGTCCTGCGAGATGGAGGGAATCCTCCTGCTTCAGATCCCAATTCCCTTAGATGGCTGTTACTCCACTGTCATTAGTGTCACTTGTTTACCTGAGAAACAGATTTGAAAAGCCTTGCTTCTACCACAGACATTGTACTTGGTTTATTTTATAGAGTTTTTCTTTTTTTTTTGTCTTTTTTTGTCTTTTTTTTTTTTTTTGCATTATTTCACATGCTGAAGAGATAAAGAGGCACATTCTCCAATAGATGTCAGTGGTTTGAACCATGCAACCTCCTCTGGACACCCTGGGAGCTGCACAGGCAAAGTCCAACACACTGAGCTGAGAAAGTAAAGGCCTGATCCTGCACCAACCCCAAGTCCACGCTCCTGATCCTCTTCCCACTTACAGTGACTTCAGGGGAGTTTCTCTTGGGACTTGACACCACTGGCTGGGAAAGCACTTGGGAGTGAGCTCCCACCTAAGTGCTTTGCTAGATTGGGAGCTTAGAGAAAGAACACGGTCCAGCAGCTAAAGGATGACAATGCTTAAAACATCTTTATTTTGGTTCCTGGCTTGTTTGGCCCATAATGCTGAAAAAACTAACAGTGATCCTGATTTTTTAAAAGAGCAAACGGTGCAGCAATGGTTTCTCCAAGCAATCACCAGCCAGCCTCGGCTCCTCCTCTCCAAGCCAACCCAGCCTCAGCAGGACAGCACAGCATGGCAAGGACAGTAGGACAGTCCAGTGGCTGCCCCTCCTCTCCTCTTCCTCCTCTTCCTCCTCCTCCCAAAATGCCTGGCTACCTCTGGTTCACAAGTCATTATTCTCAAGATGTTTTTTAAAAACATTCATCCTCCTGTGCTCAAAAAAAAAAAAAAAAAAAAAAGAAAGCAAGATGTAAACCTGGTGAGATGTATTTTGTAATAAAAACCCAAAAGGTTTTTATTGGATCCCCATCACTGATATTTTTCTATTTACAAAACCTCTAAATGCAATTGATGGCCATGGGCTGGGTTGGCTCCTGCAGCAGGATTCCTTTCTGCAGGACATCTCTCCTATTCCAGTGCCATGGGAGACCCGTGCTCCTGTGGCAGAGTGGTGAGTACCACCTTGCCCTGTAGAATTCTCCTCTCACATGGATTTTACAACCTTTGGAAGTGGCTGGTCCCTGCTTTCTAATGCCAGTGCCAATTCTAAGTCACCCAGACTGTGGTGACACCAGCAAAGCTGGCACCATCCTCCCATCCTGCACCAGAGTTGGAGTGAAAAGAGATGAAGCAGAAAGGACATTTTAAGGGATGCTGCAGAATAAACATCTTTTGTGTGGCTTGGATCCATCGCTCCCAAGAGCCAACAAGTTCCTGGAGCCCAACGAGGAGATGCAAGAGGAGGATGGAAGCTGCACTGGGACTGGGCAAGAGGATGGGCCAAGGTGGGAGCCAGCACAAGCAGGGCAGGGAGCCCCAGGGGTGTGTGGGTGGCATCTGTGAGCAGTGCCATGAAAAACAAAAATGCAATTGGAGAACAAGAGTTTGTATGGTGAGGGATGAGGCAAAGGTGGGAAGTGAAAACCTTGAGGTAGTGATAGGCAGGTGGAGATGAATCTTAGGAAAGTAAAGTGCCAGCTCCTCAAGGAGTTGATCAGGAGGATCCCCTGGGAAACTGCCCTTGGGGAGAGGGAGTACAACGGGGCTGGCAGATCTTTCAGGATGCTTTTCATAGAAAGCAAGAGCTCTCAATCCCCAGGTGTAAGAAATCAGGCAAGGAAGGCAAGGGACTGGCCTGGCTGAGTTGGGACCTGCTGGTCAGGCTGAAGGGCAGGAGGAGATGCACAGGCAGCAGGAGCAGGGACAGATATCCTGGGAAGAGTACTGGGATACTGTCAGGTTGTTCAGGGACAGGGTGAGGAAGGCAAGGTGCAGACGGAGCTGCATGTGGCAAGAGACATAGAGAATAACAAGGGCCTCTACAGGTGTGTCAGCATGAAAAAGAAGGGTCAAAGCAGGTGTGACACAACTGGCAGACTGGCAACAATGGATGAGAAAGCTGAGGAAACCTCTCTTTCCATCTCCCATGAGTGGTGGAACCATAAGACAGGGATTGGAGAAGCAAAGCCTCTCCCACTGTAAGACAAAATCAAGTTTGTGACCATCTGAGGAACCTGAATATACCTAAGACTATGGAACCTGATGAGATGCATCCCAGAGCCCAGGGGGAATTGGCTGATGGAGTTGCCAAGTCACTCTCCACAGCATCTGAAAAGTCCTGGCAGTCAGGTGAAGTCCTGGGTAACTGGGAAAATGAAACCACTGAACCACTGCCCTGCCAGCCTCCTCTCTGTGCCTGGGAACACCAGGACCAGACCCTCCTGGAAGCTCTGCTGGGGCTCACAGAGGACAGGGAGGGACTCAGGACAGCCAGCACAGCTTCACCAAGGGCAAGTCCTGCCTGGCCAGCCCAGGGGCCTCTAGGATGGAGTGACTGCATCCATGGACAAGAGAAGGGCTCGAGGTGTCATTTGTCTGGGCTTCTGTAAAGCCTTTCACACAGTCCCCCACAACACCTTTCTAAACTGGAGACACATTTGAAGGATGGAGTGTTCAGCAGATGAGGAATTGGTTGGACAGTCACATCCTGAGGGCAGTGGTCAGCAGCTCACTGTCCAGGAGGACATCAGTGGTGAGTGCTGTCCCTCAGGGGCCTGTCCTGGGACCAGCAACGTGGACTATCTTCACCCATGATGGAGACACTAGGATTGAGTCCCCTCAGCAGGTTTGCAGATGACACCAAACTGAGTGGTGAGGTTAACACACCTGAGGGACAGAGTGACATCCACAGGGACAGGGACAAGCTCGAGAAGTGAACCCAGGGGAACCTCCTAAGGTTCAACAAGGCCAAATGTGATGTGCTGTACCTGGGATGGGGCAGTCCCTGGATCCACAGGCTGGGAATGAAGGGATTTAGAGCAGCCCTGCCAACAAGGACTTGAGAAAGAAATTTTTTATGAGGGTGGTGAAACGCTGGCTCAGGTTGCCCAGAGAGGTGGTGGCTGTCCCCTCCCTGGAAACATTCAATGTCAGGTCAGACAAGGCTCTGAGCAACCTGGTCTAGTAGAAGATGTCCCTGCTTTTTGCAGGGGAGTTGGACTGGATGGCCTTCAAAGGTCCCTTCCCACCCAAATACTCTGTAAAGATCAACAGGGAGGAGGGCAAATGGTCAGCTCAAGGCAATTTCTAAATTTTGGGGTCAAGCAGCAGAGTGACCTTTTCAGACACAGGGAATGAAAAGGAATTCCCAGTGTCACACCATGAGGGACCCAGGCTCTTTAACATCTCCCCAGCAGAGATTTTTGGAGGACATGGGATGACCATCAAAGCTGTCAGCAACTGGAATGGCAGAAGGACTGCAGGAGAGCAACAAGGCAGGTGGAACTTGTGATTAACACCATTCTGAAACACCCAGCTGGGTATCCATGGATAAAACAGTTGATGTTTCATGCCTGATCTTCATGCCCTATTGCACATTCCTCACATGCAGGAAGTATTGCTATCCCATCCAGTATGAGGGGCTTTATTCTGACTCCCATATTCATACCATTAACCATAAGGAGCACAGTGCAGGCCAGGTGAAATGTGCTTTCAGCTGATGGTTCTGGGTCAGAAAGAAGGTCTGTGCCACATCCCAGCCCTGGGCCTGACCTGTCTCTGTAAGAGCAGCAGCCAGAACAGCCAAAGGAAGGGAGCTGCCAGACCCACTCCTGCAGCACGTGGGGGGAATGCTGAAAAACTGGGATATGCCAACACCACAGCAGTGGTTGGAGCTTGTAGTATGTGATGGGCCTGTGAATAGAAAAGAGAGCTGCTGGGGAAGCAGGGAGAGTGTGGTGGCTGCAGGCCAGCCCAAGAGCCCAGGATGGAGGCCTACCACAGCTCTTGTCTCCAGAGTAAATCCTGAGCATTTTCTGGATCTTCCTCCTGGAGGCAGAGCTGGGGTGGGACGCTGCATGCCATGGGGCACCAGGGACCCCTCTCATCCAGAGCAACCCACTCCAGGCAACGCCAGCATTTATTCCATGAAAAAATGAACTTACAGGATGTTTTTTTAATTACTAATTATTTTTTTCCGAGTTTGTCCTTTCATCTGTTAAATAAAACACAATGCAACTACTGAGCTGTTCTCTCTGGGATCGCAGAGCTGAGCTGAGCTGCACCCCAAGATCTGTAAGTGCTGAAAACATGATTCTAAACTAACACTCTGCATCTCCACTTTGATTTTAAGTGATCGCTCTGCTTTTCTGCTAAATTAACTTAAACCAATTCTGCTGCTTTGCCTGGTGTGTGGGTGGAAAAAAACTGACTTGGGAGGAAACCTGAGCCCAGTCCTGCCCTCTGTGTGACACCACGTCTACGCCCGTGGCCGTATCAGCAACGTGATCTGCCCACTGCTAGAAAGGCTCCTCTTCCTCACCGCCTGCTACTGCATAAGGTGTCCAAGCCTCACTTCCCTCTGCTCCCAATCGCTCCCAGGGCTCTTGCATATCAAGGTTTTTCATGAGAAATCAGCAGCAAAACGCACAGGCTCTCAGTTGCACAAGGAAAATAGATCTTTGTTGGGTTCCTTATTCTCGTGGAGGGCGAGGGTGTGGTGAGGAGGGTTACAAATAAGGCCTTTTGAGAATACATTTAGCATTCAGTACTTAACGCTGTCTTAATAAAGTCCAGTCATGATCCGGCCCTGATTGGTGAGATCACAAATAGCTCCATTGGTTGTATTTGTTTCATGAACTGAATCAAAGAAAAGGTTCAGAGTTGTATTTTAAATGAATGACTCTGCTTTTGAAAGTTCAAACTATATTGGCATCGCAAGGTTAGACATGGAGGAAACACCAAAGCCATGATGGGAGAGCGCTTCTGACAGGCTCTGCATCGAAAATGTTTAAGAACCTATTCAAAGGAAAAGTGAATAGCACTCAATGTATGAAATGTATTAGTTCTGTTTTTATACCTATTTCAGAATTTATCCCAGGTTCTTATAAAATATATAAAACTGAGATACAAAGAATTAGCAATGTAACTTTGCATTTCAAATGATCTTCAGCTACAGGTTTTGCTTTAAGAAAACAGACACTTGAAAAGCAGCTGTTCTGTAGTCTCTAGATGCAGACACTTGAGTTCCTGGCAAACTTACCGTCAGTGGTTTTCTGAACTCCTCCACCATTGCAACTCTCTCCTATAATGAAACTCAACATTTCACCATTAAGTTTTTCTGCTCGTGGTTTCAAAGAGAGGACGTTACCATTTCCCAGCATCGGTTTCAAAGTTCTTTTTTTTCCTTTTTTTTTTTCCCCCCTTTTTGTTTCCTTTTTTTTTTTTTTTTCCTTCCCTTTATGAGCTTTAAACCACAGGGTGAATCCATGAAATGAGGTAAGTAAATTTGGCACACTTCTAGTCATGTCCATAAAACTTTTGGTAAGTTGTATCAGTGAACAATATCGTTTTTCATCGTGAGTTACAGGTGCTTTCGAAGGGGGGTGGTTAGTACTTAACAACTGGAATGTTTCTAGTAAAACCAAAAGGCATAGCTGCAGAAAACACTCACAACCCAATGTTGATAGAGAAGTAAAAATATATACAATACAGTCACTTGTTCATAGTTTGGCACAATTTTTTGTTGTTGTGGGTAATAGTGCATAAACTACTGTACAACAGTATGACTTTTAAAACAGTCTTTCACAGAGAATACCAGATTAGGTTTGCTTTCAAATAATAAAATTCCCACAATTTCAAACTCTTCATTTCAGCACTTACATTTCAACAGACCACAAGGCAGATTTCAAAAAGGAACCGATGGGGGAAAAAAAAGAAAAAACAACCGGGGAAAAAAAAAATTGTAAGAAAAAACCAAACATCAACCGTCTTTCTAGAAAAGGGAGTCTCTTCTTCAAATACAGGAAAACCCAAAAATGCTGTTTCTGCTTTAGGAAGAATGGAGTCTGATTCCCTGCAGGAAAAAATCAAACATTTGATGCCATCTTAGTTAGCTTGTCCGGAGTCATCACGACGGAGCGAACGCGCTAAAGGCGGGCGGGTAGAGAAGATGCAGCTTTAGATGATGCAGGTTAGGAGACACAACAGCAGAGGGGGCCAGAAAGCACTCAAAAATTGCCACGTGAAGCTCAATTAGGAACGAGTTCTCATTTGCAAAGTAAAGAGCCTTTAAGTTTTGAGATCTTGGCTTTTGGATGCAGAACCTCTTTTTTTTTTTTTTTGTGGTTTATTTTTTACAAAATGTTCCAAAAAAAAAAAAAAAAGTCTTTCCTTGTCAAAATCATTAAAAAGAGCGTGTAATCTTTTTTTTTATTTTTTTAGTTTTTGTTTTTGTTTTTCCCCCAATAAATAAGTAATTAAAAACTGAAGAAGCCAAACAGCAGAAAAGAGTAGCCTTGTTAGTTTTTTTAACCCCAGCCAAGCCAGAAAATTGGTCATTCTTTTAGGTAGCTTGCAAGTCATAAGTATTTTCATGCATTTAAAAATAATAATTAAAAAAAACCAAACAAACAAAAAAAAGAAACCAACCCCAAAACCAAAACCAACCAAAACTGTAAAAGGGGAATGTCTTTTTTTTTTTTTTTTTTTTTTTTCTCATGCAAACTTTTGCTTTCAGGAAGGAAAAACTGAGGAACAGCGGGCCTAGCAGGTGGGAGGGAGGTTAGGGGCATTCCAGCCAGTTTGGTGCAGCATTACCTCAGTTTCTCAAAAGCAGCTGTCACGGGTGGGTCCTTGTGGGGCTGTTCGCGGTCCGTCCGCTTGATTTTACAGTTCTCATCCCTCAGTGATTTCGAACTGGATTTATGACGGTAGAGTTTTTTATGGGTAGGTCCATTATTGCCTAAAGTGCTCAGGTTACTATAGTTTTTATCAAAAAAGGGAGCGTGAATGTCCGTGGTGAACCCTGTGGAGCAGTTGGGGCGCCCGGGGTCGCAGGTCACAGCTTTGCTGTTTTTGCTTGAGCCCTTGTTGTTTGACTTGTGGTTCTTCGCCGCCCCCGGCGAGCCACCGTTCGCCTTCTTCTTCGACTCTTGGGACGTCCCTGCCAAAATTTTAAGAGTTTTCAGTTTCAGGCTGTTGGACTCCGGTGACCGGAATATGTCTGGAACACTGTTGTGGCCAACGGGCCCCCACAAGGGCTCAATGGAGGCCATCATAAACCTCTGCACATCGGCCATTCCCGACGCGATGTTGGACAGGATGTTGGAGGGCTCCTCGAACTCCCTCTGGTCATCGTCCAGGAGGCTGGTGGCGTTGCCCAGGCTGGCTTCTGACCAGCCCGTGCCCCCCTCTTTTCCCAGTGCCCACTCTCCAGAGAGCCCGTTGTGCTTGCCCAGCTTCACCCCCGCCGGGCCGCAGTGCTGAGCGCCCTCGGCCACGCCCTTGGTGGCCGTGGCCACGGTGCCCAGCTGAGTGACCACCCTGCCACCAACAGCTGGAGCCTTCTCGCCATTGACTCCTGCTGCGTTTTTCCCTTTCCTGGTGGATTTGGGTGCCTGCCTGGAGTTTTTCCCTTGCGGCTTATCGGTTCCTTTGTTGGTTTTGGGTGATTTTTTCCGGGTGGCTTTCTGGGAAGAGCTTTGGTTTGTACCCACATTCTTGCTGGATGAACTTTTCCTCTTCGATTTTGACACTTTGCTATTGGTGCTAATTTGACCAGATGGCTCATTAAATGTTGACAAGCATGGACTCTTTTCGAGAAGGCTGACAGAATCTTCATCGTTGAACATATGGAACTGGAACTGGTGATTATTTAAAGCAAACCCATTATCTGCCTGATCCTCGGTCTGCAGGACCCCACAGTTCCACTTGACCTTCTCGGAACTGTTGAGGGAGGCCTGGGGGCTCTCCTGAAAGCCCTTCAGGGTGCCCAGAGGCTTGGCATCGGAGCCAGCTATCTGTGGGGACAGGTTGGGAGTGTCTGGAGGGGACATCTCCGAAAGCGACGACTGGCGGAACCTATCAGGCGTGAAGTTGGAAATGTCTAAAAGGTCCGTGGACTCCTTCAAAGGGGTGATTTCATCTATGCTCTGCTGGATCACTAGCTTGGGACTGCAGTGGGCCAAGAAATCATCATTAATATCATCCTCGCCGTCCTTTTCACAAGACTTTAAACTTAAAGAACTGTAATTGCTAGAACTAACTGACAATGAACCCACTGAATCAAAACTAATGAGCCTGCCATCATCCGTACTGAGTGTACCTCGTTGGAAATGAAAGCGCCCCTCTCCATTATTGAAATGACATGACTGATAAGAATCATCAGACTGCACTTGTTGGCTATCCGACATGTAATTTTTTTGGTATAGCAATTTGCCGCTATTCAGATTGACTTGAGTGTATCCAGAGGCGGGGAGGCCGTCCGTGCCCGGGGCGAACTCGCTCGGCATTCCGGCCGCCTCCGGCACGTCCCCGGGGAAGTCCTGGCGCTCGCTGCCCTTGCTGGCCGGCCACATGCTGCCGAAGCCGCCCTGCTCCATCTCCAAGTGGCCGGGCGACTGCTGCAGCTCCGACTCGGAGGGCGGGGAGAGCACGCAGCTCTGCGCCGGCTGCAGCGACGGGAAGGGCTTTTCCGGCGGGACGATGCTGGGGAGTGGGTGCTGCTGCTGCTGCTGCTGCTGCTGCTGCTGCTCGGAGGGGTGCTGGGCGAAGTACGGGATACCCGTGTTGCTCGACAGATCTGAAGCATCTAACAACGTCTGCAGATACCCTCCGGGGATCAGGGGTACATTGGTGGTGATATTAGCAGATGGCAGAGGCTTGTCTGAAGAGGAGGTGGATGGTAGGAAAGGAGAATTTTTAGCAACCTTATCCTCGTGGCACTCTGGGAGATGGGAGCTGTCTGAAGCACAGGGACTGTTTTCGTCCTTCAGACGCGCTGCGGAGTCCTGGTTTTCCAGTGCTGGGGAGTCCTCTGCCGTACTGGTGGCAGCTTTAATCTTCTTGCACTTCAACCTGGCCTCACTTTTGAACTTGATTCTGCGGAGCACTTTCCGCTCCGTCCCCTTGTGCTCCCGCTCCTGCGGTTTGCATTTCACGGCGATGCCCGCGATGTCGTGGACGTGCAATCCGTTGGCACAGCTGGGGGTGGCAATGGCTAATGCCGGCAGCCCTTTCAGGCCCACGTCCTCCTTACTGCTGCAAGGCTGCTTGTGATCAGAGGAGCAAGAGCCCAGCTTGTTCACTGATTGCTCGATGGCTTTAATTCTTTGAATCCGGTGCCTGTTTGCTAGCTTGCATTTTCGCTTCCGTGGGTGAGGGAGGAACGAAGCATCTGAGCCGTTAAGATAGAAATTCTGCTTGTGGTAGAGAGACGATCTGAGCAAATCCAGCCGGCTCTGCTGCCTCTCCTGCCAGAAGCCCTTCAGTGGGGCCAGCTTCTTGTATTTGCTGAGCAGCTCCTCGTTCAGAGTAACAGTTGTCTCGTTGGCATCCACTTTGCTGAGCTTCACCAGCATATGCTTCTCCCCTTTAAACCTGTTAATGATGATGTACTTGATGATCACGGGGGGCTCCTTGCGAGAGACTTTTCGCCGTTTCTTGGGGCACCACTCGTCGTCGTCCTCCTCCTTGGGCCCGTCCGGGAGCCACTCCTTCTTGTCCAGGATCTTCTCGTTCTCGATGGAGTCCACATCGTACAGGTAGTCGTCGCTGTATCGCACTTTCCTCTTGGCCCGCAGCCCGTAGTTCTGCTGGATGAAGGAGCCGGAGTGGTCCCGGGCCAGGTACCGGCTGCAGTCCTTGATGTCCCGCAGCACGTCGTAGGAGGACTCTGTGCAAGTGCTGTCGTCGCTGAACTCCCCGGAGTCCTCTGTGGAATTCACCGAGTCCAAGAAGTGGCTCCTCTTGGAGCCCACGTACTGCACCATCTCTGTGCTGTTGCAAGATTTATTTAAGGCAGCTTTCTCCTCCTCCTCACCATCCTCTTCCTCGCCGTCCTCCTCCTCCTCCCCCCAGATGATGCCTTCCTCGGATTTGAATTGAGAAGGGTCGGTGGCACCGCTGGGCCCCCTTTTCAGGGTGCTCCTGCTGTCCCTTTTGGTGCAGTTGCTGAACACGCTGGGGAAGAAGTTGAACTGGGCGTCCTCTTGTAGCGTGGTGGTCTTCTCCCGCACATTGTCCTGGAAAGATTCGTATCTAATCTTTAGGGAGCAGACATCACTTCCCAAGGTGGAATCGTCATCATCGAACATGTAATTGTCCACGTCTTCCTCAGAAAACAGATTTACAGAAAGCTCGTTTTTGGAGCAGAGGTCAAGCAGCTCAATTTTACTTTCACTAATGAAAGATTCAAAATAGCCCCATTCCTGGTTGGGATTTGTTAGTAAAGGTTCCTCACCATTGCATTTGTCTAATAGTAATCCCTCGTAATAATTTTTCTGAGTGGGGTCCTCTGAATCACTGTCAGATTTCTCTGCATCTCTTTTGTCCGCTGCCCTCGATTTATGCATAGGGAAGCTTAAAAGCTGGTCTGAAAGCAGTTGATCCCCATATCTCATGGTTTCTCCTGTGCTCATGCAGTGAATCCCTATATCAGAGACCGAACAGGTGTCATAATCCCTATTTATATCCCCCACTTTCAAGCTTATTCCCGGCTCCGCATCGATGCCGTCCTTGGATTCAATAAAGCAGCCCAGGCAGGTCCGGCTCGGCTGCATCAGGCAGTCTCCCGTCAGCGCCGACATCCCCCCGGGCTCCATCATGCTGAAAGGAGCCTTCTCGCAGTCGCCCGGCAGCGACCACGAGCTCATGCCCTTGGTCACGCAGGACGTCAGGGAGATGGCGTGGGCTGAGGAGTCGTCCGAGGCGTGCTCGGGGACATCGGTGAGGCGCAGCGGGGACGGGGGGCTCAGCAGGCACGGCTTCTTGGCCGCCGGGGCGCGGTGGCACGCGGGGCCCTCCTTGGGAGCTGCGCTCAGCGCCGGGAACGGCGCCGCTGCCTCGGCCGCGCTGCAGGGCCTCTCGTCGGCGTCCAGGGCGTGCGACTCTGCGGGGATGGAGCAGAGGGAGAGAAACACACAGGGGTTACCACCTATCCCCTATTCAGCAACAACCAAACTGCCCTTGGAGGTAGAAAAAGAGAGAGGGTTACAAAGGTTACCGCCCCTAAAGGTCTCAGGCTCGCCACCCCGCTCCCCTTCTCCCAGTGACTTTTCCCAAGTGCTCCTTTGGGAAGCCCTTCCCAGCAATCCTGGATCCAGTTAACGTGGTGATGTGTGTGGAAGGCAGAGGTAAACAGGCTGCTCCCTGCAGCCAGCTGGAAGAGGTACAAGAGTACGTTTAAAACACGCAACGCATCCGCTCTTCCCTCCTCATATCCATACGGTTACCTGGAAACTGCCTCTCAAACCTCACAATGTTATTAAAAAAACAAAACAAGCCTAATAAAAATGTTCTCATTAACATTGAAAAAATTAACAGGAAAGTGAGATTCTTAAAGAAACAAAGCACCTCCCCTGCGGGGTCTGAGCTTGCACACACCTGAGCTGCTTTACTGCTCCGGAGTCAGGGAGTGATGGCTGATTTTAAAAACCCAGCGGTCTTTTTGTCACTGTCCACGCCGAGGGAAGGCAGAAGATAACACGGAGTTTAAAGCAATTATTGTTAGAATTATTGTGGGGTTTGCCATTCTTCCCTAATCGCTAAAAATGCCTTTTTAGTCATGTAAAGATTTTTTAACCTAAGGATTTTTTTAGTTTTACCTCGTTGCGCTTCTTTTATGGCAGAATAAAGTTATGAATGTGCTTTTATCTGACTCCTGGCTCAACGGACGGTATGACCCTTGAAATTTAAATACAATGTCTTTTCATCCATGAACATGCTCTGATATCTCTGTATTAAAAAAAATATATTCCAATGAGTGCATTCATCCCAGCCAGAGAGCTCTGCCGACTCTGAGCCTGCTGCTTTTGTCATGGCTCAGGTCTCTCCTTTTTGGTGGCTCTGCTGAAGGCAGAGGGGTGAGAGCCAAAGCTTTCTAAGGAGGGACAAGTGCTTTAAAACACAACTGGAGCACCAGGATGTGGCATTAAATGGGGCATGCAAAGGATTTATTTGGCTGTTGTGACCCTCCACAAGCGCTCTTATTCCAAACTGAGAGGAAAGTGAATCTCCTGCCTCCTTGGCAGCCTGGGGAGAGGAGGCTGGTGCTGGCACAGGTACCACCAGCACAAAGGAAAACCCCCAGGTAGGGAGGATGGAAAGGAACAGGATGCCATGGAAGGAGCGGGGTGCCTGCCTGTGCCAAGCAGGAGGTCAAAATCCCCCTAATTTCACTCCCCTAAGTTTTGTGCTACAGGGGCCTTAGGGATGGAGCAATCAGTGAAGCCTGAACAAAGCACCAACTGCACCTGGAGCCTCAGAGCACTCCCAGGACTTTAAACCTTTTCCCACAGACTCCCTAACTCCCGCCAGAAGTGCAGTGCAATGCCTGTCATCATCTTCAACATGTATGACTTGGGAAAGGCCAGACTGGCTTGCTTGAAAATGGTTAAAAAAAGGAAATAAATAAAAAAGCTGATTGTTGAGTCCCTCCCACCAGTCTTCAGATCAGAAATGCAGAGGTGGTATCTTTTTCCTTAAGCACCAAAACAAATTAACCAGTGCAGTTCCACTTCAGAAGTAAAATAAAATAAAAATCAGCTTGGAGCTGACAGGAAGCATGGAAAATCTGAGGATAAAAGAAGAATGTCTGTGAATGCTGTAAGACTCAAAGAAGGGGGAGGCAGAAAGCTGAAATTCAATCTCAAAAGCTGCGTTCAATAGGCAAAGCTGCTATTATATAAAATAAACCCTCTCTGGGCGTTTCTTTAGGTTTATGCTTGTGTGAGTGAACTTAACTCTTGGGAAATACAAATGCCAAAACCTGATTTTCTGGGGCTCCATATCAGCCTAAAATCAGGCCTGTGTTCAAGTGATGCTTCAAGGGAATACAGTTCACACAGAAAATGCTGGAGAAGCAAAACCACTTTTCCCAGTTTCCCTGAGCATGCACCCAACAGCACATGGGCAAGGGGAGGTGGCAGCTCCAGAGCTTCGTGCTGGCTCCTGGCCTTGGATTCAGCAGCAACTCCCACACAGCACTGTTCAAACTGAAAGTTTAAACTGACAGAGGGGAGGCTGGGATGGGATGTGGCGAAGGAATTCTGAGCTCTGAGGGTGGGCAGGCCCTGGCACAGGGTGCCCAGAGACCCCTGGAAGTGTCCAAGTTTGGATGGAGCTTGGAGCAAGCTGGAATAGTGGAAAGTGTCCCTGCCCATGGCAGGGGGTGGCACTGGATGGGCTTTAAGGTCTCTTCTAACCTAAAGCAGTGTTATGTCTAATTAAAGCACTTTTATAGCCCTGTTTAATTGAATTCCATGGAAGTGGTGTGAGGCTCTAAAAATCCCCTCCTTACTGACCAGGGCAGCACTGACTTTGTTGTCCCCTGGATCAGACAAAGGAACCAAGGCTACAAAACCCCTTTGCAGCTGCAGCAGCTGCAGCTCCACCCTGGGTAGTCAGGAAGGGGATGGGCTGACAGGGACAGAACCTCCCAAATGACATCCCAGGGGCAAACAAGTGTGAGCATGTGCCTCACCTGCCACCAGCACCAGCTCTGGGGCCCTCATGGGCACCCACGTGGCTGGAGCTGCTCCAAGGTTTTGGCAAAGAACATTTGTCTCTACCACCTTGTTTAGAGCTTACAGAAAGATCTGAACATATGTCAGGGGACCAAGTCCTTGACATCTAACAGGATCAAATTTATAGATAAATAAAATCTATCTATCTATCTATCTATCTATCTATCTCAAGATTTATGGGCCAATACAAAATGTAAAAAGCCATGAAATTAAACATAAAACACATTGAAGAATGAAAGCAGCAGGCTCTGCCTCCCCTCTGCATTCACCGTGGCCACAGATTACAGTCCAAATGACCTCAGAAAATGCTTGGAGGCTTATTTATTTCAATCAGGGCTTCAGACAGCTGAGCACTGTTACTCCTAATTAGCTATTCTGAGAGCAAATATAGAATCAATGAAATAGATGCAAAGTGGGGCATTCTGGGAGGCTGCTGCAAGGGGCTGATCCTTCCCCACCTGGCTGGTGGCTCTCAGGAACACCACCTGTCTGTGCAGAAAAGGGATTACAGGACAGGGAATCCCATCTGCTGGGGGATGGGATACAGGCAAGAACGAGCTCACAAATCCAACCTTCCCTTCCCACTAATCCTGGTTCCTTTCTCCCACCCAATCTCTAATTCTCCCCCAGTTTGTAGGGACTAAGTATCCTTCAGCTAAATCTTGCTAATACTGGCTAATGGGATTGTAATGCCAAGAGAGGGGAAGATTCCCAACAGATAGAGGGGCTATGAAGTCCTGGATGACTTTTTGCCCCCAAGAAACCAAACTAAAATCTCTAATTCAAACTGCATGTGCACATAAACATTTCCAGCCATGCCCATGCACAGGTAAAAGCAGTTCTTGTTAAGGCCTAAAAAGGTGTAGATTTATGGCTGGAATGATTCCTGTGCAGAAAACACCCATTTACTCCCCTGCTCCACATTGCAGAGATACCCACAAACTGCTCATATTAAATGCACAAAAGGAATTAGGAAAATAAGTTGGCTTCCAAGTTGTCGCTGCTCCCTCATGTACCATAATTAAGTTCCTTACCATTTTCTTTCACCCCATTAATCAGGATAGTTTCTTGGTCTTCTGAGGCACAATCCTGCTCTTGTTGGTCATCCATCAATTTAACCTCTTTCTGTTCACTCCATGCCCCAGTGCATCTGGCCAACCTGCACATTTCCAGAAACACAACCACAGTCAGTGCAATCCCCAGGATCAGCTCAAGGAACCGTGAATAAAAAATAACAACAATAAACCACCCCCACACAGCCTCACACGCTGCCTGCAGCCTCCTTAAGAGGACAAATCCAATTTATTTAGGCTCTCAGCTTGTCACTTTTCCACTCCAAAAGCCAAGTCCCATGTATTTGCAGCAAGGTGAAAATGTTGTGGATCAGCATTTCCTTCCCCCAGGTCCTGCTCTGGGAGGTGGAGAGGTGCTCAGCACCTCTGCAGGACCCTCACATCACCCAAAACTGCTGTGCAAAGGCACATTAGTCATGTCCAGCCAGGAAAGGTCATCCATCTCCAGATGGATCAGTGGAGAGATGAAGGAGAGGACTCATCCCAGTTCATCAACAGCAACTCTATAATGGAGCTGGAAAAACCCACAGATGTGGAGTGACAGCTGCTCACCCTCACTATCAGCCCTTCCAAGCACTGGCAGGCATGAAAAACTTCCCCAAAAAGCATTTTTTTTGTGGAAAAGAATCTCCAGTGTCACTGTTCACCACGAGAGCCCCATCCCTAGAAGCCTCATCCCCCAGACCCCCATGACTGCCCCCAGTGGGTGAAGCTCCAGCTCCAGGCAGTGCTGAGCAGTCCAGGCTTGGTGGGGCTTCACCAGAGCAAAGAACCTGAGATGAGGATCCTGCCCAGATCTTCCCATTCCTCCACTGAGGGCCCCCACCCTTCAAAGCCACCACCTGCCTATGGAGTGATGGGGGTGGAACCTGGGCATGGCTGGCACTGGAGAACCCTCATCGGGATCCTGATTGACAGAATTTCACCTCTTTGACTGCAAATCCAAGTCAAAATCTATTTTATGCTCTTCTGGCAACTCAAACTCAATTTTTTCTCTCTCACAGAACAGGTACTACATCGCAGCATTGGCTTAGGTGTTTTTCTGGGTTTGGGGTTTTTTTTGTTTGGCTTTTTACTTTTCACATCAACATTTGTCAGTGTCTGCCATTCCCACAGCACTCATTGCCCTGGGGTTCAGCAGCCAAACTTCATTCATATTCAGATTTGCAGTGGAGTCCTCTTAATTAACGTGAAATCTTTACAACCGCCTTAGTAAGTGAAACCTTCACCCAACTTAAAGATGTTGTGACACCGAGAGGAAGATAAGAATAACAAGCATCAGTAACTCCATTCCTTTGCATATTTAGAGGAATATTTAACTAACCCCGAGAGTTTTCCTTTGATGCAAATCCCCATCTCAGAGCTCTCCAACACCAGCCTGTTTGCTGTGGTGAGACCCCAGCACCCTCCCCACAGCCTGAGCTCCCTCTGTGCCCTTTCATTGCTGACATGCTGCAGCAGGAGAGGCTCCAAAAGCTGGGCCAGAGATCAGAGTTATTTTTCCATGAAGGAGATTAATGTCTGAGTGTGGAAGGTGCTCTGCATCTGCCACTGGCAGGCTGCAGCCTCGCGTCTCCTTGATAATATCTCCTGCCTGTTAAATGTGCCTTAATTAAGAGAAGTATTAATAAATTAAGTTTTTAGAATATCTATTAATGAAAATATTAATAAAATATTGTCAGCCTCAGGAGAACCAGAGGGGTCTCAGGAGACCAGAGAAGCACCACTGGCTGCACACATGGGCCAGGGGGGCTGCTGGGGAGGGCCCTGAGGTGTCACAGAGTGGTTTGGGTGGGAAGGGACATTAAAGCCCATCCAGTGCCACCCCCTGACATGGGCAGGGACACCTTCCACTGTCCCAGGCTGCTCCAAGCCCTGTCCATGAGGAAGGAGTCCATCTTTCCTTGATTCTGATGGATACTCAAGGGCCAGCCCTCATGGAGAGAGCAGGAACAGACGGGGGAGAGCAGTGAGCACAAGGCAGCCGAGCCAACAGGCACCAAGGGAGCATTCACAGACCCTTTAATCTCATGGTTTATGATTTTTTGGGATGTGTGTGCACAAGGGGGAGGGAAGCACACCAGGGATGCTCCTGGTGGATGATATGCAAAGGCTGGAGAAGACAATGAAGACAATGAAATGCAGCAACAAAGGGGATGTGCTTGGGGACAAGCCCTTTCCCTGACTGCAGTGACCCAGAGAGCAGAGCTGAGCTCCAGGAAGCAGCTGGGAAGAACTGAGGAGGGTCCAGGAGGGCCATGTTCACACAGGGTCAGACAGAGTGAAGTACAGATGGGACAGACAGCCCGAGTTTGCTGAGACCTGCTGAACAAGGGGACCTTTGGGACCAGTGTGAGACCCCAGAAGGGACGGGGAGAACCAGCAGCGACTGGGAAAGAGAAGCTGACAAAGGGGCTGGATGTGATGCAGAGCAGGAAGGAACAGAAGGCTGGGGATAACAAAGAGGAGAAGAACAGCTGGTGCCAGGCAAGGAAAACGAAAGCAGGAGAGGTCTAGGGGATAAGGGCAGAGAACACACTGGGTAGCAGGAGAGCACAGAACACAAGAGTCATCTGCAGACTGAGGTACAAAAGGGAGAGAATATAAATTTCAGATGGTGTCAGGCCACTGAAGAGAGGCACTGCTGGGGTCAGGATATTATGGAGAGCTGGCAGGAAGAAAATCAGGCACCAGCTCTAAGTTGATGAACTTGACTGGAGCCAGAGTGGATGGAGGAAGAGGATGGTGGGTGGAAGGGATGTGGGGTCAGATGAGCTGCAGCCTCTGGAGGAGGAGGTAGGAGCACAGAGGGGCTGCCTGTGCTTCAAGGACAGGCACAGCACGTTCAGGCACAGGGAAGAATTCAGAAGCACTTTTGCTGATTGCACCATGGACTTCAGGGCACTGGGCTGCTAAGATCACAGCTGGCAGCACACAGAGTCACTGGCCAGCAAGGAGATGGAGGGGAAGGAGCGGCAGGAAGCAAGCAGTGGAGCTGAACAACAATCCAACTCATTTTAAGCACAAGATGGACAAATTAATGGACAGAAGGGCAGGATGCAGAGCTGTGGCAGCCATACCCAGGGCTCACTGACCTGGAGAAATCCCTTTCAGCCCTATTGCCCAGGTCAGGTGAAAGTCTGCAAGTGCCTCTAAAAACCCTCAGCATCACAGCTGAGGAAATTCCCCATTCCTCACAATTCCTGTCAACTTTCCTATTTCTAGTGCTAACAGGGCCATACAAAACCTGTTAGTGACCAGCCCACGTGCACACAAACACAGCACCAGAATGGAGCCTCTGCCACAAACCTCCTGCTCCCTTTGAGCAGGTCCTTCATCCAGGGGGCCAAGAAACCCAAAAGATTCTTTTGTTCTCTTTTAAAAAACCTCCTGAGACACTCAAGAGGTGTTAAGGGTGTTGGTGCTGCTGGAGTGGAGGCAAACATGGCTGGAAAATGATGGTGGAGCTGAGGCTCCACCAGCTCCCTCTGCTCTCAGCACAGAGCAAAGTCCTGGTGGAATGTCCCTCCACCAGTTCCTTGGAGTAAAACCAGATTATTTCTTGTTCTAGAAATTCCTAGAATTGCAGAATCCCAGAATGATCAGGGCTGGAAGGAACCCTTGAACAGAGAAGGAAACACCCAAATTGCAAAGCTAAAAATCCTGGACGTGTTCCCTCACTCACCTCCAGTCACATAAATGATGGAGCTGCTGCTCACTTAAGCCCATCCAAACTGCAGGATTTAAGCATGTTCCTGCTAACACTGATTCTACAAGGACAAAAGGGGAAATGCCATCCTTTTAAACAACCAAAAAAATAGCATCTGCTCAATGGCTGCCCTCTACAAAGAGAGCAACAAGTTGCTTTGCTTCTTTGTCAGCCAGGAAATGCCCATGTTCTGCTGCAGCTTTTCTGAATGGATGTTTACAAAGCACACAGGCCCATCACTGCATTCTGTCAGAGGTGCCATGGGGAGGTGGCATCCCCTTCAGCCTCTCCAGCTCCACAGATGCCAGCCCAAGGAGGAATTGTGCCAAGGGACCTGCTGGAGAGGTTTCCTCCCCCTGCAGACTCTTCCTTGGGCAGCAGCAGTGATTTGGCTGATGGCATTTCCCAACAGAGCCAGGGATGGATGCCCTGGATGCACTTAGAGGGGATAAAACAAAGGAGTTGGTCATGATTGCCACAGAATCGAGTACCTGGCCACTTAAATCTATGTATCTACATCTCAGTATAATCCATAAATACAAATATTTATCCCCTGCTGCTTGAACATAACCTCATTCATATTTCCTGGGTATGACCATTACACCACAGAGCTCAATACTCTGCCCAGGCAGAGGAAGGGAAATAAAATCTACCAGGTAAAAATAAGGAACAGCCCGTGACTGGAAGCCCAGCTGAACACTGGGAATTCTGTGAGGTGGACAAGGTTCTGAGCTGGTGGTTGCTCTGGAATTCAAGCTGCAAGAGTGTTTCCCCTTCAAGCTGAAGAGACAAAAAGTCACTCACACCCAGACAAACCCCAACGTGCCAGCTCCTATTTACACACAGCTTCCACATCCTGAGTGCTGCAGCTCATGAGGGGAGATGGAGAGGGAGTATCCAAAGTGAAGGAGAATCTTTTTATGGAGAACTGGGGGAAGAAAGCAAAGAAGAAGAAGAAGCTGTACCTTTTTTTTCCTGCAGAATTGTGAATAAGTGCAGGTGTTCTATATATGCAGTTGTATCTTTCAAAAAAAGAGCTTTAGAGAAATTAATTACATGTCAGAGCCTCTGACAGGTCTTTTAAGAATTGTGATACTTTTGAATGAAAACATTATATACTTAAAAAGAAATACCATGTAAATGTCTCTGAGATATTTACAGTCAGTGGAGTAATAGTAGGAGAGGATTCAGCTCTCTCTGTGGATGGGGGATGCTGAGCACACCCTGCTCCTCCCAACCACGCTCCTGCCCCTGCAGGACCTCAGCAACTGCTGCAGAAGCTCAGAGCAGAGCCAGGAATTGGCTGGGAACACAACCCAGGCTCTCCCCAGAATGCTGAGCCACCTGTCTGTCTGTCTGTCTGTCCCCTCCATCCCTGAGCACCCAGCTCCTCTCAGCAGCAAGGACATCACACACCCCTCCTCCTGTGCTGCACCCCTGGAGAGGACGAGAGCCAGGTGGTTTTCTGCTTGGTTGGTTTTTTCTTGGGTTCTTTTCACCTTTTTTTTTTTCCTCTTTAGTCCCACAGCAGGACACAGGACAGAAGTTCCCATGGAGAAATTGTGGTGAGGCAGCACCAGAAGGCACAGCAATGACAGGCTGGTGGCTCACTGCCCTGAAGGATGCTGTTTTCCCACCAGATCCTGAAATCCCCTGATCCTTTTTATTCCAGGAATGCCATTTGATCCTTGCTTTTTCACTATAATTTCATAACTGGGGGATGAAGTGCTCAAAATTTAAACTTGCCAGCAAATGAGGGTATTAATAATGTTAGAATTTTAATACTAACATTTTATTAGTAATGTTAGTATTTTAATACTAACAGCCCCTCACTGAGTAAAGCTCTATTTCCATGAATCTACATTTCTACCTATGCCAAGGGTCTCTGATTTTTGCTGAAATAAGGAAAAAATGCAGAGTACCTGAGGTTTCCAGATCTGACAGGGCCAGAAAGGTGAAGTTCCTAAGGAAATTGTTCCTAAGTGTGGAACCATCTCCCTCTCTGCCCAGCAGCACGTTCTGCTCCAGTCCCCCATGGGATGCTGGACTTGAGGGTTCTGGTTTTAAAGCTCTTTTCCCAGAAAAATCTCACAAGGAAATTGCATCTCCCTGGGCTTTTCCTATCAATGATGGTGAGCACAGCAGAGAAAAGCCCAAGTGAGGGAGAAATAGGAAACAAAGAAGGGTCTTGTGGGTCAATCCCAGCAGTGAGACATCTAAAACCCTACAAGAAAGTAAGGCCTGATAGAGCCAGTGTTAGCTGAGAATAGGTTCAGGTATAAATACAGATAAAAGCCTCCAATTAGGAATAAATCTGGAGGGGCGGGGGGGAGGATAAAGTTGATTAAAGAAAAAGGAGGTTGCAGAGAAAATGGAGAACACAAAAACCATTAAAATAGGAAACAATTTCAGAACTGGTGTGTTCCCAGAAGGTGCAAAGGATGGATGAGTTGTTAATATTCATAGCAAGCCTCCACTTTCCCTCAGCTGAAAGCAGATGCAACAATTACTGCAGAGCCCAAGCCCCAACTCCAGCAGACCCCCAGATATGATATTAAGAACAGGCTATTTAAAGCCAGCTCTCAAATAAATGACAGTTTCTGACCTTACTCTGGGAGGACATAAGGTGTGAGTGTTTCAAGACCTGTCACAAACAACTTAAAGGCAAAAGGAAGGAAGTGAACAAAATTACAGCCTTCCTGACAGAGCACACGTTAAATACCAAAGGAGCTTTCTCTGTAAATGTATTCTCAGCCATCAAGAGCAGCAGTGTATCACAAAGGGAAAAAGGTGGCAATTAAAATCCTGGAGGAGCTGAAACGCATGAGGGAACGTCTGAAATGTGGAGGGCCTCAGCATAACACTGTCCTGGGTTAGGGAAGGCAGAGCTGCCAAAGCCCAGAGAGCTCCAAAATGCAAAGCGAGGAAGGGAAGAGTCAGAGGAGAATCACTGGAGAGCTCGTGGGGAAATGGAGAACAGAGAGACTGAGGAGATGGAAGGGAAAAGGATGAGCCAGGGCCACAAACAAAGGCTGTGGCCTCAGATGAGCACAGCTCCACTCCACATCCCCACAGACAGCGACCAAGAACCTGAGGAAACCTTGATGATTCAAGGGAGGAAGAATTAAATATCCCTTTTTACCAAATGGGGGATGAATTTGCACATGGGGCAGGGTAAATATTCCTGTGGGAATAATGAGGGTGAGGAAATGCAGGAGCCCAGGTGGACCTCATGAGGGTTTCAATGAGTGCACCCCATTCTGAGGACAAGAAGCATAAAGAGAATTCCTGCCTACCCAGAGCAAGGGAGGATGATTAAGAAGAGTTGCTGGGGTTTTTTTTGGTCATCCTCTCATATTTTATAGAAGTGGAAGGAAATGAAGCAATAATTAGTGTCAGCAGCTGCATAGTTTTGAAAGGCACTGGCAAGTGAGGGGGAGATTTTCATCTCTTGAAAATGAGTAAGAACACAAACTTTGGTTTAGCTGCGATGGCCAGAAGTAAAAACATTTCTAATTAATAGAATCACAGAATGGCTTGGGTTGGAAAGGACCTTAAAACTCATTCCACTGCCTTCCACTGTCCCAGGGTGCTCCAAGCCCCAATGCCCAGCCTGGCCTTGGGCACTGCCAGGGATCCAGGGGCAGCCACAGCTGCTCTGGCCACCCTCACAGTAAAGAATTTCCTCTTCATTCCTAATCTAAATCTCCCCTCTGGCAGTTTAATCTCTCTTTGTCCTGTCTGGAAAGCCTCTCTCCATTTTTTTCAGAGCTCCCTTTAAGTAGCAGAGATGCCCAAAGACAGCCCGTGATGTTGCTTTTTGCCTTTTCTCCTTAAAAGCAACTGTATTCCAAACATGTCGTTTTCACTCCATCTCTGCATGTGAAGTTAAATAAAATCAGAAATGTTAAGGGCCTGGATTTCTGAGAAAATTAGAGTGGAATGATTGAAAACTCTCATAAATCTGCAAAGGTTGAAAATTCAGCAGGATCGTGGGGCATTAACCTCACAAAAACACGAGGACTCTCCAAAGCTAATTATACATCAGTCTGCTCTAAAATAACAAAACCAATAAAAAATAGTTTGGGATGGAGATTTCTTGATGGGCAGATTTGCTTCATTTAAAGGAACTTATTACCCAGATTCCCTTTCTGCTGCTGTATTTATGGATCCATTGACAAACCAGTGCCTGAAAAGCTTAACAAACTCTTCCTGTGAACCTCATCAGGAAATAGGAGAGGCCAAGGTCAAGTGCATTAAGATTACAGAAGCTGATGAAGAAAGGGGATGTTTCAGAGTCCCTCACGCACTGGGTTTTATGAAATAACTCAGCTGAAGAAGGGTGTGTAAAATTTTGTTTAGAGATATGGATTAATGCAGAGCCAAAACAGCACAAAGAGTTGGACTTCACAGGGATATGCTGAAGAAAAGTCTCAGTCCTAAATTTTGCCATTGCCTCTTTCCCTATGAGAAATATCCTCTTATTTCCCTGTTAAAAAAAGAACACCAGGTTTAAAAAAAGAAGGAGGAAAAGAGGATTTTTTTTTCTGTACAAATTTGTAATATATTAAAGTTTGGGCTAAGGAGGGTAATTAGGCTGGTGCCGGAGGAGGATGTGAAAGCTCATCAGGATATTTGCAGTAACCCTAGTGGGGTAAACATTTCTCTTTTCTAATATCTTCAAATTAGAAATTTTATAGGAGAAAAAGAAATTTTAACAAATCTCGTTTGTCTCTTATTAGCAATTAGCCAGCGTGGACTCCGGATAAAAAGTGTTAATTTCTAAAGTACACATAATTTCCATAAAAGCACAGATAGGAAACCAAACAGCAGAGTGCTTGGCTTAGGCACAGGAAGGAATTAAGATGGAGCAAGGGAGGAAGGGCTCATTCCTCCCATGTTTTACTCAAAGAACTGGGCCAGGGAGCTGCTGTGCCCTTACTGTGGGACATGGAATCCCAGGATTGTTTGGATTGGAAGGGACTTCAAAGCTCATCTTGTTCCCATGAGCAGGGCCCTGCCATGTGCTACATCCCAGGCCATCAGCTTCAAGAAACTAAAGATTGCCAGAAAAGAGGCAATGGTGAGAAACCCTCCCAAAAAAGGGTGATGTTCCACAGGGATGTGGAAGACAAAATCCCCTTAGACATTATATCCAAGTTTCTAGCCAGATCCTTTGAATATTCCTGAGCAACTCCCAAGTTTTATAAGGATTTTTCCTTTCTATGTACATGTAAATGATTGCACTGATAGCAGATGGGCCCTTCCATACAATTTCCTTTTTAAAACTTCCAGCTTCATGCAATTCCTGCATGTTCCTTGTGCTTGGAAAGGAACTCCTGTGTTTTCAGCTCCAGAGCACAAAGCTGGGGTTACTTCTGCTCATTTGGTTTTAAAACTTTTAATTACACAAGCAGGTAGCAACTCTTAAATACTTCATCACCATCACTTTGCCCTGAGAAAACCTCAGTGCAGTGGCTCTGCCTGGCAAGGTGAGCCTGAAAGTGAGCCACACTTAGGGAAAACATGCAGCACCTACTGACTTGGGTTTATTTTCCTGAGTAGTTTCCTGCAGCTGACACAGCTGGACCACAGATTTTCCAGGTAAAGCAGCTTCCCAGTCTTAACCCGTGATGTGCATCCCAAGGAGTGAATGCTTCTGACTCTAAAGGGAATCAGGGGAGGTAGGAAAAGGAAATGATCAAAACACTTATCACACTGAGAAAAGAACTTATTAGGCCCGATAAGGAGTTGGAATTGATGACAATTATAAGATACCATCCATTTTTAGCTAATAATTCAGAAAATGGATGAATTATTTGAGGAATAATATGTGATCATTTATTTAAAGACTTATACTAATGTATATGCTGGAGGAAGCGGAGCTGTGGTTGTGGGAACACTTTAACACTTCCATTCCTGGGTGGTTCCTCCTTTCCACTCATATGCAGAGATTTAATAGCACTGGATTTAGTTTGAGGGTTACAGGGCCCCTGTAGAAAACATCAAGCCATTTGCCAAGGCTGTTTTATACACAACCTACTTTTCCTCCACTTTCCTATTCACATGTAAGAAATCCACCAACATTTTCCCTTTGAGAACTGGTTCATTTATTCAAAATTCCCCACAACAAACAACCCCATCCCCACTCCACAGGCCTTAGCAGATCCCACAATTAGATAGAAACAACAATTAAATCTAAAGCCACGTCTCTCAATTTTACTTGGGAAGGTTTTGGGTTCCGCCGAAGGTCGGAGGCGATTTCTGAAGGGAAAATCCCACATTAGGAGAGATTGCATCTCCTAAGATCTCAGCCCAAATCTCCATCTGTATCCAGGTAACAATCTGGAATGCTGATATTTAAGAGGAAAAATATCTGGACAGCTGCCCCAGTTCCCTGGGAAGCAATGTTTAGTTAAAGTCTTGGATATCACTGAAAGAAGATGTGGAGATGTCACACTGAGGCTGAAGCATTTTTTCAAGTGCTGAATTATTCACCCATGAATCTCAGATGTGAAATCCAAATGCTCCGGTACTGCCCCGGCTTTAGACAATGGCTAATTCCTTTCTGTGCCACTGCAGGGTCTCTTCATCAGCTTTCTTTCATCTATAATCACAGCCAGGTCATGGATTATTAGTCATATTCAGTGCAGAATTCAAACCCTGCCACACCAATCAGCCGGGCTGGGGCTCCCCCGGCGTTCAGAGCGCGGCTCTGGAGGAGCCTGGCACAGCTCACAGGGCACAGGGAGCCACAAACCCAGCAGCACTTCCCAAGCAACAGCGATGAAGCTCTGAGCTGGGAGAGGACACAGAATGTGGGAACCCAGCACATCCCTCTGGCTGTCCAGGATGGCCAGGAGCCCTGCCAGGGGGCTCAGAGACCCTGGCACGGAGCCCAGAACACCTGTGGGTTTGATTATGACCCGTGGAGCAAATTACCAACCTTATATGAAGGTCAGCAAGCCACAACAGTTTAGGTAGAATAATAGTGAAGTTATCACGGGCTGGAAAAGTCGATTTTGGGGTTTTTAGAATGGGGGTTCAGGGGGCAAGATGGAGGGAACTGGGTGTGTCCAGCCTTTCTCCTTCTTCTTCTTGGCCTCCATCTTCTGCTGTGATGTTGGCACTCACAGATTGGTTTAGGGGAGAAGCTCACTGTCTAACATAGGTGACAGGTATTGGAAAGTAATAGTAAACATTGTACATGTAGTTTTTAGTATAAAGAGATAACACTGCCCAGGGGCAGGCAGAGTGCCTGGAACTGTCCTGCTGGACAGACCTCGGCAGGGCAGGAGAAAGAATTTTATAGATAAGAAACAATAAAGAACCTTGAGACTGAGAAATGAAGAGCTCTGACTGCTTCTTCAAGCACTGGGCTGGGAAAAGAGATTTTCTAACTTATCCCGGGGTCACTGTGAGCAGCGAGAGACCCCGACAACAGAACAACCTGAGGCTGCCAGGGATCTGCCCCAGCATCCCACCTGCAGCATCAGACACAGGGGAGCACAAATCAAGGCATGGGTTGGGTTGGAAAGGGTCATAAAGATCAGCTTGTTCCACCCCTGTCACGGCAGGGACACCTTCCACCATCCCAGGGTGATCCAAACCACATCCAGCCTGGCCTTGGGACACTTCAGGGATCCAGGGGCAGCCACAGCTGCTCTGGGCACCCTGTGCCAGGGCCTGCCCACCCTCACAGGGAACAATCCCAATTCCCAATATCCCATCCATCCCTGCCCTCTGGCACTGGGAGCCATTCCCTGTGTCCTGTCCCTCCATGCCTTGTCCCCAGTCCCTCTCCAGCTCTCCAGGAGCCCCTGGAAGGGGCTCTGGGCTCTCCCTGGATCCTTCTCCAGGTGAACACCCCCAGCTCTCCCAAGCTGGCTCCAGAGCAGAGAAAGTCAATATGTTTCCCCTCTATGTAAATGCAGTGGGAAGAAAAAATCATAAAGACAGGCATTTATCAGCCTTTGCTGGAGGTGTTACTTTGCATATCAAGCCATGAGGATGCAATTGTTTCATTAGGACTTCGCTGGTGTTTGTAACGTTTAATGAGTCTTGGAGAACAGAGGAAGAAAATACTACAGGCACTGCCGCAGCCAAGATAAATAGGTAAACATCCCCTGCCTGACATCACTTAATGCATCACAGCTCTGCTCACTTAGGGCAGCCATGAAATCAATTCTTCAGTAAAAATAAAAAACTCGTATCCCCATCTGAGCTCACGAGGCGAGGGGATGATGTGAGGGAGGGAAATTTCAGCTTGGCTGGAGGCTCCAGGCCTCTCTTTGTCCCCTCCTCGTGGCAAGACCTGCTGAGGGCTTTGCTTTCCACAAAATAAGGGTTTTGTCATTCTTCCTCAAAATAAACAATCTGGCTTTTTAAAAAGTTTTTCAGGAGTCAGCAGCGATGTGTTCCCAGCCTCTCAAGGACACTTCACTGTCACTTCCAAAGTACCCCAGATAAATTGAGAGCAATGATGGAACTGCTAAGAAAAAGTCAAACCAAACAAAAAAAAAACAAACAAAAAAACAACCACCAAAAAACCAAAAAACCCAACTTCTCTTTAGCAAAGCTAAAACACATTTTAAATCACTTCAAATCCCATCTTATTTCTGGCTATACTTCTCAGCCTCCCACTGTAAAGAGTAAGATCTCAACAAAGTCAAAACCCAGCTGAAAACAGATTAATAAATTCCAGCTGAAGGATGAATTCACAGTTTTGTGCCAATTCCCCTGGAAAACCAAGACCAGATAGTGGACAGGATGCACCTTGAGGTTCCCCCCGTGGGTGGGCTTTGCTCATGTCCCCTCTGTCACCCACCTGTGTCACCCTGACCCTCAAACACCTGCCGGGATTTAAGGAGTGACCACCCGTGCAGGTCCTGGCTATTAGCTTGCCCAAGGGGCAGCACACCTCAGTTTCCAAGGGATGTGATGGATGTGATGGACCCAGAGCTCCCCAGCCCAACATCTCCTAACAGGACATTGGCTGATATTCCTCCCAGACCCTGCAAAGAGCAGGGAGAGGGGAAAGGCAAAGGGAAATGGAGCCCACGGGCTCTGGCTTGGCAGTAGAAACACCACCAGGGAGGACGAGTGCCATGGATGTGGCTGCACGGTGCCATCTGTACCCTGTGGGGCTACAGCAGCTGCTGCCACTGCTGTTGGCCCGAGGTGGCCAAAATCCAGCAAATTCCACCCTCAAAGTCAGTGCCAGTGGATGAGCAGGGTTCACAGTTACCATCTGAAAGAGGAGCAAGTCACTCCTCTTCTAAACCTCACCTCTAAACCTCCTAAATCCAGCCCTGCTGCTGGGATGAAAGGAGGTGGGAAGGGTGTGACCTTGGCATCACAAGGAGACACAGCCACCTCCAAGGGATTCACCAAAATCCCTACAACACCTCCTTCCCTTTCAGCCTCCACAGCCTGGTTCTCCACCCTGCAAGGAGAAGGGGTGCAAGGCAGGGGCTTGGGGATCCTGCACGTCACAGAGGCACCTCAAATCCTGCTCAGACTTCACAAAACCATTCAGGGCTTTTTTGGGCAGCAGCTTCCATCTATTTTGGGCTCAAACTGATTGGCAATTTTGAAGAACGCGCTGCAAATTGCTCTGCTAATCACAGCAACTCCAGCCATGGAACTGTATTAAAATAACATCAGTGCTGAGACACAAAGCTGAGATCAGCCAGGGAATGCTGAGCTGAGGCTGCCTGCTCTGGAGCCATCATCCTGCCTGCCTGGAATGCTGCAGCCTCCCCAGTTTTTCCTTGCTGATTCCAGATTCCAGCTGTCTGCTCGCATCAATTCAGTGATAACAACATTCAGGGTTTCAGTATTTTCAGAAAAGCAAGTGGTTTTCTGGTGGCCATGGCCTTTCCCGGGCTGCAGGTGCCTTCCCAAAGCCACCCACGTTGGCACACAGGGATCAGGCTGCAGCTCTGCATCTCTGACATGCTGAGTGTCAACCACACCTGGGAAAGGCCATTCATCCAGCTGAAAAATAGGGATCTCTCCAAGGAAACATTGACAGACACCAAAGAAGAAGATTTAAAATTCCTCTTATACCAAGTTGTCTCTAAATCCTTTTAGTGGGGGCAGGGAGAGACAGGGCTTTGTGACAAGTGGGGAAAGGGTCTGCCCTGTGCATGTGGGTGCTGCTGTCTGACCTCAAACCCTGCTCAGCTCTGCCTTCCCCCAGCTCTAAACCAACAGAGCCTTAGGGAGCACTCTCTGTGGCCTAACAGCCTGCAAGGAGGGTCTGTGCCTCCACCCTCTGAGATGAAGATGGATGGATCCCCCCAGCACCTCCCACCAGGGTCTGGAGAACTTGGGGCATCAACTCCCACTCCAAGACACAGAATGTCCCACACAATGAATGGAGACACAACGAGAGGCACAATGAGACTGCGACACTGTGTTGTCTTATTTTCCAACTCATCACTTCAGATTTCTAATGAGATAAAATGAAAACTTTCAGTTGGATAAACCAAAAATCATCATTCAAACTCCAAGCAGGGCCACTCACCCAAGGCTGGTCCTGGGCACTGCCATGGGTCAGCCCAGGTTGTTTGCATTCAGTGTGTGCTGCAGAGGTGGATGCTGTGGGAAGGGGCTGTGCTGCATCCACGTGGGACAGACCCAGCAAGTGTGGGGCAAACAGCTCTTCAGGAGATGTGGATTAAAACCTTCTGGCAGAAAAACGAGTCTCCCACGTGCAGAAGGGTGTTCCCACCACGGACTGTCCCAAAAAAACAATGAAGAAGGAAGGGGAACAATGGCCTCTCTGCTGGCTGGCAAACACAAAGGTGGAAATGGAAGGATAAATCACCCAGCTCCTCTTCCACCATTTCCCTTACACTGGTGAAATATCCTCCACAATGGATGGAATCAAAGTCCATCACCAAGTTCAAGAACACATTTAATGCAGATCTATTCATTTCAAGGAGTGTCTGCACAATGGACAGCTTTCCCCTTCAAAAATTATTCCAAACGGCACGCTTGCTTTTCATTCTTCTGCATCTTAACATTTAAAAAATACAGCACATTTGTAACGAAGACACACGTTGCATAAACCACAGCCTGCTCTAAAAAGTAGATTTCACAAAGACTTGCCACGGTACAGGGACAAGGACCACTTGTTGATAAATTACTTTCACTCCCAGAGTGGAAAAGTCATATTTGTACATAGCATAAGTGGTGCTATTGTTGAGCAATTTGATGGAAGTCCAGCAAAACACGTTGTGCAGGTTTTTATTTAACCTCATTTAAATCAAATTAACCAACAGGGATGGTGTCTAGGGACAAAGCAGAATCCTGTACATAAATGAACCAACTGTATCACTGAGTGCCACATCCAGTCTTCCCTTAAACATCTCCAGGGATGGGGACTCCACCACCTCCCTGGGCAGCCCCTTCCAGTTTCTAATCACCCTCACTGTGAATCATTTTTTCTTCATGTCCAACCTGAACTAGATGAGCTTGCAGCTTGGAATCAGGTAAGCTTTACAGTCCCTCCCAGCCCAAATCACTCTGTGATTCCATGATTTGCTGATGGAAAGATCTGGTACCCCTGCAAGAGTGACACATGTGCATAAAAAAGGAAATAACAACGAAATCCCTCTGACCATAAAGCCCGTGTGGGAACAGAGCTGAAAGTGAAGACATTCAAACCACACAAGAGGCTTTTAAAAATCAAAGCCAGGGTAAAAGGTGCATGGGGTAAGTGCTGCCCAGGGACAAGAGCCTGGGGTTGGCTCCTCCTGGGCCCCAGGGATCTGTGCCAGGGAAATGCCATGCCCACCCCAAAATGAGGAGGTTCATTTGGAAGATTTAGACTCCTGGAAATTACTGCAGAGCTCCAGATCACAGAGATAACAGGCTGCCTAAAACTGACCTGGGATTTCATTAGAGCTGATAACGGTGGGAAAAAAACCCTTCCCAAATGCGCATTACAAATTCAGTCTGTAGAAACTCTTTCAAAGGTATCTCAGTTAAAGCAAACCATGTGCAGGCGTTTGATTTGCACAAAATCAGGGATTCTGCCTCTGGGAGCAGCAGCTGGTGGGCATGGAGGCTGCAGGAGATGTGGGGCTGAGCCTTTGCCAGGAGGGACAAGAAGGAACAAAAATCTTGGTCCTGGTCCTGGACCTCTGGTGAACTCAAAATCCCAAGGCAGAATTGATCAAATCTCATTTTTGCTGAAAAAAACACAGCTGGAACATGGGAGTCTGTGAACTCCAGCACGGAGGATGACCATGGTGGGATGAAGAGTGGTGAGCAGGGGGCAGAGATGTGCTCACTGTCACTGCAGCCTTTCTGCTGATGCAATGGGGAAATTTTCCTGACTGAAGAATGGGAAAGTGGCCTGGAGACAGGGACACAGAGTCACAGAATAATAAAATGCTTTGGGTTGGAAGGGACCTTAAAGATCATCAAGTTCAACCCCCTGCCATGGGCAGGGACACCTCCCACTGTCCCAGGCTGCTCCAAGCCCTGTCCAGCCTGGCCTTGGGCACTGCCAGGGATCCAGGGGCAGCCACAGCTGCTCTGGGCACCTGTGCCAGGGCCTGCCCACCCTCACAGGAACAATTCCTAATTCCCAATATCCCATCCATCCCTGCCCTCTGGCAGTGGGAGCCATTCCCTGTGTCCTGTGACTGCAGGCCCATGTTCCCAAGTCCCTCTCCAGTTCTCCCAGAGCCATTTAAGCACTGGAAGGGGTTCTCCCTGAGCCTTTCTCACAGGATAGGAGTTACATGATAGGAGTTACATCACTTCATCACCTTTTTGACCTCCTTTGGACCGCTCCAGCAGCTCCATGGCCTTCCTGTGCTGGGGACTTCAGAGCTGGAGGCAGCTCTGCAGCTGGGGTCTCACATCAGCCACCACTGTGAAATATCCATCCTTTATCTTAGCAAGAGAGCAACAACCCACTGAATAAACTCCAGAGCAATGCATAAATTAAGTCCTAAACCAGTCCTCTAGCTGTGCCCGTGGCTCTTGTTTAAGGAAAAGGCATTAGCACAGCATCTTAAAGTCACTTAGAGGATTCCTGGATATTACCCTGGCGAGGTGATGCCGCTAATGATGCTGCAGGCAGAGTCTGTTTTCCCAGCCTGCATGTTAAAAAAAGGGGATTGGCATGTCCAAGTATATTTAAAGCACAGGGGACAGGCTGCTCTCCCAGCAGGACAGGCCCTGCAGCAATCCAAGGCCAGGGCTTTTGGCTCGCCACGCTGGAGAGGTTAATGGGGAAGGTGCCGGCTGGCGGCTCCCGGCCTGTTTGCTAAACCCACATGATATCCCTGCTGAAAACCTCTGAGCAGGAGCTGATAAATGGGCTGTGCTGAGCTCAGGGCTGCACAGCTCCCGCTGCACCCCAAGAAATGGGAGTGGTTTCAAAAGGAGCCAATTTAGGCTGGGCACAGTGAGGCGGAGGCTGTCAGAACGGCGCTGTCAGCTCCGCCGGGCCTGGCGCCCGTTCCAGGCTCTGCTCCGGGAGGTTCATTTGCAAGTTTTTTGTAAGTATTTAAAAGCATTTTGGGGTTGGAGTGAGTCCAGAGAAGGGAATGGAGCACCAGGAGAGGCTGAGGGAGCTGGGAAGGGGCTCAGCCTGGAGAAATGGGGGATCAAGGGGGCCCTTGTGGCTCTGCACAGCTCCTGACAGGAGGGGACAGCCAGGGGGCAGGGGGAGGGATTTGGGATTTTATCCCAGGGAACAGGGACAGGAGGAGAGGGAACAGTCTCAGATTGTTCCAGGAGAGGCTCAGGTTGGCTGTTTGGGGAAATTCCTTCCTGGAATGGGCTGTCCAGCCCTGGCACAGGAGCCCCCATTCCTGGAGGGATGTAAAAGCCACGTGGATCTGTTACCTGGGGACAGGGTGAGTGGTGGCCTTGGCAGTGCTGGGGGAGTGGCTGGACCTGACAGTCTCAGAGGGATTCTCCAGCCTGAATGAGGCTGTGGTTCCATGACTGTGTAGGAAAACCAGAGATCTTCCAGTGGTAAGCAGAAACCTGAAAGCTACAGCCTGCTTCCCCCCTGGTTTAAAACAATTTATAGGATGGATTGAGGGCTTCTGCTTTGGGTTCATCCTCACCTGAAAAACACAAAGGTCTTGCCAGAGGAGTGACTTATCCCAGCAAGAATTAAGTGCTGCAGAAAGGAAGCAATTAAACCCCTCACAGTGATTCAGTCCATAAAACATTTTCACTGCTATTTGTCTGGGGATAATTTGCCAGAAATGACAGACCCCACTTATGTGTGTAATGGGTTTTGGAAGAGGTGGGAATCCCCTGGGATGAGACACCCAGGCATCCTGTAGTGCTCTGATTCTGCACCCAGCCCCAGCCAGGGCCCACTCCTTGCTGATCTTTCCAACCTTAATGATTCCGTGAAAAAATCCAAAAATCCAGATCCAAGGGAGGAAGGGAGCAACTGAAAAGCACAGCTCAAGGTGGAGACTTCCAAGGCTCACATCAACTGAAGACATCTTTAAAATCTGAGAATATAAAACATTTCCTGGCCTTTTTTCTTTAATACAGAGGCCTGTATCAAGGAGATAGCCCATCACAAACTGCTCTGGTACCTGAAGTGGCTCAGAGAAGAGGAGCCAGGCTGGGGGTGCAGAGAATGCTCCCCAGCCCCTGGGCTCACTCTACATCCCTGAGCTGCCACTCAAACCCCTGGACAACAACAACCAGGGCAGGGAGTGATGCCTTGGGAAGGCTGCCTAGAACAGAGGCTGGGCAGAGCTAAAGAATAAAGTAGGGATTTCTTAAAAAGCCTCAATGGATGCACCTTGGGCAGCACAAAAGCCCAGCCAGGGCTGCACCCAAGATGAACCAAAATGGTCACAAAAATCCCCAACTGGTCACGGGGTCTCTCCCTTTAATAAATTCTGCTCCATTTGCATCTTGCAGCTCATTGTCCAATTCCAGCTTTAGCCCATGCAGTCCCATCCTGCTTGTTTTTCTCTCTTCAGCCCACGTTGTTTGTGCTCTTGGGTCTGAGATTTGGATCATTTGTCCTTGGTCCCAGCTGGAGCAGGAATTGTTTTGTCTCCCTGCTCTGTGCAGAGCTCACCATCCTCTCATGTGAAGCCCAGACCCACACACTAAAGCTGCACAGAATCTGAAAAATAGAAAAGCTGAAACCTGAGGCCTCAGGAGGAACTGGGCAAGCGCATCTGCCAGTGGTGATTCCGGTCCCCAGCCACCTTTCAGCCCCACACTGCTGCTCCAGGGGCAGCCGGGCTCCCTCAGGAACCCTCCCCATTCCATCAGCCCACGGACAGGCAGGAAATTTCCATGTGCAAGCCCTGTAAGGTTTATCCAGTCCAGCTCTGTGCCTCAGTCTGCCAGATGACAAACGTCCTTGGCTCCCATTTACTTCAAGATGTGCTGAGAGCCTTTCAGAAATTAAACCTCTTTATTCTGAGGTAAATGACGCATGTTTTGCTGCACAATCTCCTTCCCTATTATCCCCCATGCCCAGCACTGAATGCAGGTGTCACAGATGGTGCAATTCCATCCCTCTAAAGGGTTTTTGCCCTCCTTTCTTAGAGCCAGGAATATTTTCTCTCAATAGCAATCAGATCTCTGGGTTGGATTGGCTCAGTTGTGTCAGGCCACTGCTGCAGCTCCCCTGTCTACCAGCACAGATTTCTTTTACTGTTGCTTCTCCTGGCAAGGATCTGCCAATATTTCATTAGCAGATCCCTGGTGTCTGTTCTTTGGATGGGTGGGGAGGAAAATGACAGAGTTCCTCTCTCTCTTTGGGCCTGGCTGTGGGAGGGAGGTGAAGCTCCACAGAATCTATGCTCGGATTGAAAAGGATGGGATCAGTTTGGAACTCAAAGCACTTCCATGTTTTTTTCACCCAGGTTAACAACCCAGCAGCACTGCAGAGGGGAAAGATTTTAAATTATCTAAATTTAGTGCTTGCAGCTCGCCCTTTGTGATCAGCTCTGACTGTTTGGTGTCTTTTCCTGGAGTTGAGACCTGACAGTCGCACCTGAACCAAAGCCTGTGTCTGGCCCACCAAACTGTAAAGAAATGCTTGAGAACATGACAAAAGTGTGACTTAGAAGCTCCAAAACCCCAGCACACACATAAAAGAAATCAGGATTTACTTTTTAATTCACATGGTTTAAGCCAGTCTCACAATTTCTGAGCATGTGAGGATTCACCATGTTCTTTATCTTTTACCATTCATCCAGTCTGTTCACATTTTTCCCTGAGTCAACCCTTACACATTCACAGTTGCTACAGTTCCTGCTCTGATTTACCTGCATGATGTCACCATTGCATTAAATGGTGTTGGTTTATTTGGAACTGTATTGTTCCCCTCTTTTCACAGAGGTTCAAAAAAATAAAAAACCCAGTTCTGAATGGCAAATTAAATTGGACTTAAAATAGCACGCAAAGAGCAGTTGTGGTTGGGACCAATTCCCCATCAAAGGTCCCTTTAACAGGCACGAGCCCCTTCTCACATAACAAAGTAAAGAAAGCCAAAGATGTACAAGAGATTTTTCTTGAAAATCTTACAACATGTAGATGCATATCCATAAAAATATTCCCCAGCAAGTTAGAGTCTACTTTTTAAAACCACAGCTCTAAAATGGCTTAATGGACGAAAACCATTTTTGGTTTTCTGTTATTTTTTGGGGGTTTTTTTTGGTTTGTTTTTTTGGGTTGTATTTTTTTTTTAATTGCATCTGGGCTGACAGCTTGAACACTGAGCTGCAGCCTGTGAGACAGAAATACCAACTCACAGAAGTACCAGCAGTGCTGCTCCCAGTCGCTGTAATGATCTTAATCAAAGAGTATTGTGATAAAAAAAGGGACTCTGGTCTGCCTGCCTTTGGCATATCCTAAATATCAGTGTCCACATTCCACATGATGCAGTTGGAAAAGAGAAATTCCCTCTATGGTGAACCACAGAATGGTTTGGACTGGAAGGGACCTTAACGATCATTTTATTCCACCCCTGCCATGGCAGGGACACCTCCCACTGTCCCAGGCTGCTCCAACCCTGTCCAAGCTGGCCTTGGGCACTGCCAGGGATCCAGGGGCAGCCACAGCTGCTCTGGCCTCTCCACCCTCCCAGGGAAGGATTTCTCCCTAATATCCCATCCATCCCTGCCCTCTGGCAGTGGGAGCCATTCCCTGTGTCCTGTCCCTCCATGCCTGGTCCCAGTCCCTCTCCAGCTCTCCTGGAGCCCTTCAGGCACTGGAAAGGGCTGTAAGGCTTCCCTGGAGCCTTCTCCTCTCCTCCAGCTCTCCCAGGGTGGCTCCAGAGCCCAGGTCTGTGTGAGGCAGGCTCAGTGCTCCCACAGCTCCAGCCTATCCCTCTGTGCCCCAAAGCCAGCAGGAAGCCAAGGGGAGAAATGCTGCCCCTTGTCCTTCCCCTCCTGCCATCCCTGCCCCAGAACTGCTGTCAGGAGAAAGCCCTGGGCAAAGGAGATGTCCGTTAAATATCCATTATTCACCCCCACTGACCTCGTGTCTTCCCCAGCCAGGTGCTGCCTGCCCAGGTGGGGTTCCCCTTGGGGTTACACCATGCACCAGTAACCCCACCAGGACCCCAAGAGCATCCCAGCAGGAATGACCCCACCTAAACAGCACTTCAGGAACCAAAGCAACAACCTTGTGATGCAGCTGGTGGTACCTCATGATGTTGGTAATTACTCAATGCCAGCTGCTAATCCCAGTCTGAAAGAGCAGCCACCTGGGACCATGTCAGCTCACCAGCCCCTGCCCTGCTGTCACCCTTGTACCCCGGGCAGGATCCAGAGCCCCACAGGAGCCATTTCAGCCCTGCTGGGAAAATGTCACACTCTCATTTGTGCAGAGCACAACAGGTGCTGCAACACAGGCAGGGAAACGTGAGGAGGAGCAGGAGAGTAACTGTGGTGTTTGTAAGGGTCTCCAGAACGAGGTGAGAGATGAGAATTTGACTCCATGTTCTCAGAAGGCTGATACATTATTTATATTATATTATATTATATTATATTATATTATATTATATTATATTATATTATATTATATTATATTATATTATGTTATAATATTATAATAATAAAATATTATAATATATTATATACATTATATAATATTTTTATCTTATATTAATATATTATATATATTACATATATAATATGCTATATAGCATTCTATTCTATTCTATTCTATTCTACTATATATTACATTAAATATTATATTATATATTATTATATGTTATAATATAATAATAAATAATTATAATATTATATTATATACATTATACATTATAATATTTTATCTTATATTAATATATTATATATATTATATTATATTATATTATTATATTATATTATATTATATTATATTATATTATATTATGCTATACTAAAACTATGCTAAAGAAAGAGAAAGGATACATCAGAAGGCAAGAAAAGAATGAGAATAAAAACTCGTGACTGACCCCTCAGAGTCTGGCACAGCTGATGGTGATTGGTCATTAATTAAAACCAATTCACGTGTTTGGATAAACAATCTCCAGATTCTCCAGCAGAACATGGAGAAGCTGAGGCTTCTCACCTTCCCAGGAGAAGAAATCCCAGTGAAGGGATTTTTCAGAAAATATCATAGTAACAAGTAACACCAACAGGAACACCTGGACAGGCAAGGGAGAGGCTCCATGTAAATCCTGTGTGAGTTCAAGGGAAGCAAACAAGGTGAGGAAACAAACATGGAGCTCCTGCCTCCCCCTGACTGCCAGATGCAGAAATAGCTCAGGCAAGTTCAGATAATGAAAGCACAAAGTGCAGAAGTGTTCCTGCCCCACTGGGCTGGAAGAGGCCAGGTAGGCTGTGCAGGAAGAGCTGGGATGCTGTGTCTCCCGTGGGTGACAGGGCTGTCACAGAACATGTTTAAAAACCTCACAAGCCCCTGGGAATCTGTGCCGCTGGGAAAAAGCAGGAGGAACAGGGCTCTGAAGGCAGCCCAAGAGCTGGCAGTCTGGAATCTGGGGTTGAACCAGTGGAGAAACCAGAGGAAAACCACGGGATCACCAAGGTTGGAAAATGACCTCCAAGATCACCAAGACCAGCCCTCACCTGGACACCACCATGACAAATAAGGAATACCACAATGTGCCACAAACACTTGGGGTTTGGACACTTTCAGGGCTGGGGACTCCACCACTGCCCTGGGCAGTCTGTTTCAATGATTAACCACTATCCCAGTGAAGAAATTTTTCCCAATATCCAATCTAAATCTCCCCTGGCCCAGCCTGAGGCCGTTCCCTCTCCTCCTGTCCCTGTTCCCTGGGAGCACAGCCCAATCCCCCTGGCTGTCCCCTCCTGTCAGGAGCTGTGCAGAGCCACAAGGTCCCCCCTGAGCCTCCTTTTCTCCAGGCTCAGCCCCTTCCCAGCTCCATTCCCTTCTCTCCAGCCCCTCCATGTCCTCCTTGTCCCGGGAGAGGAGGCGTGGCAGAGGCACATTGTCCTGAAAAGCCTTGAACACCAGTGCTAATAATAACAACCTCCAAAAGCCTGGCCGTGTTTATCCCGGGAAAAACAAAGAGTGAGCATCTGTCACCAGCCCCTGCTTGCCAAGATGCAGCTTCCAGAGAACTCTGTGGAGTCCTGATTGGCAACTCTGGGCAAGCCTGGCCAGAGCAGCTCAGCTACGTGAGCCACGCGTGTGTCACCAGCCTGGACATGGTCCCTGTGTCCCCAACACCTCCTCTGTCCCCAACACCTCCTCTGCCAAAGGTGGAGCTTCCCCTTGGGGTCTCCAAACCCCTCAGGTGATGAGTCCATGGATGCTGTGGCTGGAATCACAACTTGGGCCTATTTTTCTACAATGATTTTTCACCAGGAAGAGCTTGTCTCAACTCCACTAAGTTGAGCATTCCCAGAGTCCTGCTGGAGACAGCTGAAAAGCAGGAGAAATCACAGAAATTCAATCACAGAAATTCAGCTCATGGTATCTCTGTGCAGTTTAGATCATAACAATTCTGTGGCTCCTGGGCAGTGTCTGTCACCTGGTTCCATTGGCTGGAGACTGCAGCAAATCCACCTTGGGTTTCCTCCCTACCAAGCCACAAACTCTCCATCACTTCCCAATTTTAAAGCTGACACTCACACACTGTATGGACCAAGGGTGATTTTCCTTCTGGTGTTATAACTAAAATAATCACACTGGCTGCAGCACTCCTGCAAACAAAACAACATTTGCATTTCACTCCACAAAGGTGGCTCTGCTAGGCAGGAACATTCCTACCCTTGCACCCTGCCTGTGTTTTGGGGAAGCAGAGCAGAAACAAAAATAGGAATAAATGTTCACATGGAAACACAAGTAGATTTAGGTGCAGCTTAAGGCTTGAGAACAGCACAACACAGATATGAGTAAAATAAACATTTCCTCTTTATTAGCTTCAATTAAAGAGCTATTTTGTTTGAACTTCTCTCTTCTGCATTTAAGCTGCACCAAATTTGCATCATTGTTTGAAGCCATAAAATCAGAGGATCATGGAATTGCTTAGGAAGGAAAAGCCCTCTAAGATCTTTGAGTCCAACCATTCCCACAGCACTGCCAAGACCACCATCACCCCATGTCCCCAAGTGCCACATCTACACAGCTTTTAAATCCCCTCAGGGACAGTGATTCCTCCACTGCCCTGGACAGCTCATGCCAGGGCTGGGCAGCCTTTTCCATGGAGAAATTCTCCTCAATATCTAATCTAAACCTCCCCCAGCCCAGCCTGAGGCCGTTCCCTCTCCTCCTGTCCCTGTTCCCTGGGATAAGATCCCAAATTCCCCCGGCTGTCCCTTCCAGTCAGGGAATTGTGCAGAGCCACAAGGTCCCCCCGATCCCCTTTTTCTCCACGCTGAGCCCCTTATCCAGCTCCCTCAGTATGAGTGGAAAGAAATCTCTGAAAAAGTAACCAAACATGGAAGTGGGACTGGTGAATATTCACTGTCCACATCCATCAGTGGTGAAAACAGGACTGAATTTAAAGTTCCTTTTATTTAAACAGTGTGATGCCACAGTGGCCATGCTGAGCAGAGGTGGGAAGAGCTGACAAAATTCCACCCCAAAATTCCCTTTTTCCACCATGAGCTGGGCAAAGGACAAGGCTCAGAGGGGCAATCCCTGCGGAAGAAGATCCTGATGTTAAACCAGGAGGCAGCACTGCCCTGCACTCCCTGACCCTGGGACACACAGGGAGCACTCCTCACCACCCCAGGGCTCAGCAGCACATCTGCCAGCAGGGAAACACCAGGAATGGTGGTGATAATGACAATGATGAGGAGGGAAGAGAACAGGGATGATGATAATAATGGCAATAGTAACAGTCATGATAATAATTACCCTATTAAAGGCGTCATTAGCTTTATGCAACTTCTAAATACATAATATAAATAAATATGCAATATTTAGATATATTTAGATATATAGTGTGTACATAAAAAACCACATATATATTTTTATATAAAATATTAAATATGAATATATATACAATGTAATATTTTAATATTATATTATACATAGATTTATGTTTAATATTTAGTATATAAAATATTTAAAATAAATATATTAAAATATATGTATAAATATATTTATAATATAATATTTTTAATAATTTTAATTTTAAAAGCCCCATGCACATGCCTGACTAACTGACTAAATAAATCTGAAATGGAGCCTGAAAGCCTTTTTGGCCAGGAAGGGATGGATGTACCAGGGGTGAGGTGCTGCAGATGGGTCCAGCATGTACCAGGGGCTGGGGGGTTGAGAGGGCTCCAGCAGGGCTGGGTCCAGCAGGGACATCCAGGGCCTCTGGCCACTTGCAGAACTGGAGCCAGGATCCAAACCCATCCCTGTCCAGCTGCCAGCCCCCAGTAACTCTGCTGAGAGTGGAATCACTGAGCTCTCACTGCTAAAATGCCCCTTTGAACGTGCTGGAGTGTCTTACATGAGATGGCAATAAACTGGCACCGAAAAAGAAAGCAAGTAATTACACTAGTGCCTTGTAAGCTTTGATTCTGTGCTGTTTGGGAACAATCTGAGGATTTTTTTTGTTAGGCTTATGAGGATAATGCCGAGAACAGCAAAGGTTTGGAGGTGGGGTGTCCAGCTTTCAAGCTCCCATGTGAAAACACAGGTTCCCTTAGAATTTCACAGCCTGACAGGCACAACCAGAGAGAAGCAGGAGACATTTCTGCCCTCTCCTAGCAGCTTATGTATTATTCCTTAAAAAATAAAAAATAAAAAAGGAAAAGAAAAGAAAACTTCCAGAGCAATGTGGTGCCTTTATTCCCTTGTGTTGTTTAAACCATTTTTCAGGGCACTACACAATGAGCTTTCTTTGGGAAGTAGAACAGTAGCTTTTCCTCAGACCACAGTGAAGCACTTACAGCTCCAGTGCCTTGAGAAGGTGGTGGAAAAAATAGAAAAAAAAGGGAGAAGAAGCTAAAAGGAAGAGAGAATGAATTGGGAACTTGAATCAGGAAGAAAGAAAGGTGGGGGGGGGAAGAAGGAACAGGCATCAAATGCAGGGATAATTGCAAAGCACCACCACACTCCTGGCCAGGGAAAAAAAGGAATTGTAGATGAATCACGAGTGTGACAAAGAATCCCTTCAACAAGTTGTCTTTTATCACAACTTTGCTGCTCTACAGCTACACTGCAACCAGGAGAAATTGCATCATGTCAACAGCAAGTTTATAGAGATAAACTGACTGGAGCAGGGGAAAGATGCTGCAGTCACTTGTGCTTCCCTGCCAGGCTGCAATGAATTCCCTGAGAACAGCACACACATGAGAACCAGAACACACCCCTGAAAGGGGCAGCTCCAAAATATCCCTGGAGGGAACCTCCTAAAAATCATCCCAAACCAAAGCCCCAGCTCTGAGCAGGGGCATTTTTCACTAGATCATGTTACTCAAAGCCATAATCTTTTGTTGAGGTTTAGAATGGATTTTAGGAGAAATTTCTTTGCCCAAAGGTTTGTCCAGCCCTGGCAGCAGAGGAATCCCCATCCCTGGAGGGATTTAATGTGGATGTGGCACTTGGGGACGCTTGGGGTCAGTGGTGGCCTTGGCAGTGCTGAGGGAGTGGCTGGACTGGATCTGAGAGGGCTTTTCCACCCTGAATAATTCTGTGATTCTATTCAGTGACTGCCAGCCTCTGCCTGAGCCTTGCCCAGCAGCACTGGAGGGATTCTCCTGCCTCCTTCCCCAGGTCCTTGCCCTCCTCTCCCCTCTGCCACAGCCCCCAGAACGGCTGCTGGCTCAAATGCAAATAGTGCACATGCAGGCACAGGAGCTTTTTTTAAATTCTGAAAGCTGAGACTTCTAAGTTTATCTCAGAAGGACACTGGAAAGATGAATAGAGAGAAATTATGCAGAGAAAGAGAAAATATTCAAAGAGTGGAATTATGTATGCATAATTGCCTGGCTCCCTGGGGTGCACGGGCGAGTACACCAAGTCACTTTGTGAAATCATTCCCCACAACTCCTGGATCCTAATTATAGTGCAGTAAGTGGGGAGAAGCTAATTTTTAAACAGTCCTGATGGGGTAACTGGAAGAACCATAAGGATGCTGTTTAACCCCTTGCCTACTGAGAGGCTTCAAGCAAAGAAGCCAACACAGGAGGAATAAATGAAATGCTGGTGAAGCCAGTGCATTGTTCTTTGGTTGATTTAAAGGTGGCCAGCAGGAGAACCAAGCAAGCACAAGCATGCAGGTTAGAGGAGAAAAAAAAAAAAGGGCAGACCTGAAGAAATAAGCCAAAATTAAAAAAACACCAGTAAACATAATCTCTGCCCAGGCTTCAAAGGAGAATGGAGGCAGCATCAGGGTGTCTCTGTGTCCCTCTGCCCTGCACAGCAATTTCTCAGCCAAAAGCTTTATAAATCCTAAGTATGCCTGTGCAGGAACCTCTTTATCCATGCAAAAAATACAACCACAGCTGCCTGGTACCTCAGCACATTCCCCAAAAAGAGCCCCATTTAATGCTCCCTGGAATCCTGGCTGGCTTGGGAAGGACCTGGTTCCAGCAGGGATCTGCTGATCCAACACCTTCTGAACCCCTCACAGGTCACAGACCACAGTGGGACAGCAAGAAAGGACAAAACTGGGTGGTTTTCCTGCATTATCTCTGCAATGCTCCATCCTGATTTTTTACAGGAAAATAAAAGCAGTAGCAGGACATCCCTGCCCTCAAGGTGTGCCAGGGGAGGTGCAGGTTGGATAATAGGGAAGATTTCTTCCCTCAAAGGGCTGCCCAGCCCTGGCACAGCTGCCCAGGGCAGTGGTGGAGTGCCCATCCCTGGAGGGATTTAAAGCCATGTGGATGTGGCACTTGGGGACATGGGGTTTGAGGTGGCCTTGGAGGAATGGCTGGACTCAAAGATCTTAAAGGGCTTTTCCAACCAAAATAATTCCATGACCCAACCCATGCTCCCACACTGCCCTGTGAGCTCAGCTAATTCAGAAATCAGCCATCAAAGGCCTTTTATTCTCACCATGCTCTTGTTTAAGCCAACCAAAACCACTCCTGGGAGTCCTTAAACTCAGATATTTTGACTAAATTCCCTTTAAATCTCTCAGCCTGGTAATGTTTGTTCTCATTCATTCCAAACCCTTTCCAATGTTCCAATTAGCATTGTTTTTCCCCTATCGGAACAGATGCAGGCACACAGTATTAAAAAAGAAAAAAAAAAAAAAATACACCATTTACCCATTCTAGATGGACAAAGAATGATTCTGTCCCTCAGCCATGCCTTGCACAATGGCACTAAAAGCATGAAAACACCACTCAGGAGTCCCAGGGATGCAGAACACCTGGATTCCAACATCTGCTGCCAGCACAGCTAGGCTTTCACTCCGGGTTGTATTATTTTGAATCCCCAGGGTGTTTTTGGGCTTTTGTGTTTCTACCACGCCCTTTTGAGTGGAGAGACCCCTGGAGATGGATCCCCTTCAGGAGAGCTCTTAGCCTGGAAAAGGGAGGCTGAGGCTTGCAGGGCCCCTCTCTGAGAAAAGCCACCTCCAAAATTTTATAGATATCCACAGGGTTTAAGACCAGAAGACCATTTAGGAGGACCTCCTAGAAAAATAAGCAATTAAATCTTCCCCAGCCACCTCTTTGTTGAGGCCAATTATTTGTACAGAGGAGAATTTGCAGAAAGTTGTGCTTGACTTCCAGCCTTGATCTCAGATCTCAGCACGTGAAGAACTCTCAGTGCAGTCTTACAAATGATGAACTCTGCCAAGCCCACATTAATACCTAACCCTCATGCTCAGGAAAATTATATATTCTACTCAAATTGAATAGTTATTCCTTTTTTTTGGCCAAAGTAATAGACACAATTTTGCTACTTAATCCTCTCCTATTGTCTCAAGCTCACTCAAATTACAGCCATTTGAACTGTGATCTGAGCTCCCCTGTGCTTAAGGAACTAATTAGACCAAGGACAGTCAAACTTCCCAACTTCCTGAATACTAAATTCCTTGTCTGGCCAAGAGCCACAGGATGAGCCCTGGGTGGTGTGGTGTGGGAAGGAGGGAAGAGCAGAAGCAGGTCCCAGGTGGGTGATGGCTCCTGGGACATCCCAGTGCCTCCCTGACAGCTCCAAGGCAGGGGAGCAACCACCAGGAGCTGACCAAAAAATCCCCACTGAGTGGAAGAGACAGCTCATGTTTTCTCTGCTTCCTTGGAAAGAAATGTTCTGTTCCATCTGAAAAAAGAAGAGGAAAACCTGAGAGAGAGACTCAAAACATTGTTCTTTGGGGCACTTGTCCCAGAAGAGGAGATGCTGGTTTATAATCTCATTTTGGGGTGGGATTCCACCTCTCTCCTTTGGAAACCTCACTGGGGAGCCCTCAGTTTGCCTGAGTTTAGAGGCCCCTCGGGTGAGGGGCTTCAGGCTGGACCTCGTGTCACCCCCTGTCCTGTCCTGTCCTCTCCAGCAAGGGCACGATGACACAGCCAAGCCAACCTCAGCAGACCTGGGGTGGCACCTGCTTGTGGCACACAAGGTCAGTTTGTAAAACATGGACACACCGCATTGTCCAGGCAAATTTCCTTCTCTTTTTCTTGGGAGAAGAGAGGGAATCAGGCTCCAGGGGTAATAACATTTCAAAACAGATGTAAAGGAGGAGTTTGAGGATGAGAGGAGGGGCTGGGACCACAACATGTTGGCAGCAGCACCTCACCTCCAGCTCCAGTCTGGCCCCAGAGCAGGAGTAAAGCAAGGATTTCCTGACACGGTTTATTGCTGAGCCTGCTTTGAGCCTGACAGCACGGCCACCTCCTGCCTGACAGGACAACAGGGATGACAACACCTACAGAAACTGAAATTGCTGTCTGCACTTGAAGGTGGCCCCGTATGAACTAAAATGTGCAAATAAATTTGCACCACGGGTGTTGGGTTCTCTGGGTGAGCTTCAGGGCTGTCAATAGGACTTAGAGAATTGCTTGGGTTAGCAGGGACCTTAAAAAACATCTTATTCCATCCTCCTGCCATGGACAGGGACACATTTCACTATCCCAGGTTGCTCCAAGCCCTGTCCAACCTGGCCTTGGAGACTTCCAGGGATCCAGGGGCAGCCACAGCTGCTCTGGGCCAGGGCCTCACCACCATTAGCCACACTGATTTCTTATAATCATTATTATATGTGAAATACCCAAAGAAGAAGCCTGTACATATGCCATAACACAGAAAAACTGACTGGGTGCAGCAGCACCATGTTTGCCATCAAGAGACAAACGTGGAAGAGCCACAACAGGCAGAGAGGCCACAGGGCGAGGGCACCAGGAGGCCTCACAGTGCCAGACATGTCTGCTGGCTTCCACACCATCACCATCACCTCACAGACGGTGTCAGAGGAGAGTTTAGGGAGATCTGTAGGCATGGGAGACATTCCTGCAGGACTTTGCTCAAACAGCTTGCAGTGTAACACAAAAGGAAACTCTGAAGCGTTGGGAAGGCCCAGGCAGGACATTCTGCAGGACGTGCAAGGAGACTGCAGGACCAGGAGCCCTGGGCAAGGGCAGGAACCCCAGGAGAAGGCTGAATTCAGGCAGGTTTCCACAAGGATCTGCAAAGAGGGTGCCAGAGGACTGAGACTCAGCTGGGTCCTGTCACCTCCTGGAGACAGATGATTGTAGCAATGTGCCTCTTGTTGACAGTGACAAAACTGTCCTTTGTCTCTTTAAAAAGGAAAAAAGCCCAGAAGCTTCTCTCCTCAATTAGGTGAAAAGACACCTCATAGGACCTGGGGGACTTCACCTCAAACTTAAGGATGGACAATTGGACAGAAACCAAAAAAAGTCCCACCTAAGCAATTCACTAGAAAAAGAAGAGAACAAAGGAACTAGTGGCTGTTGTGAGGTGTTCTACCAGAGCAAGAACCTCTTGCACCTGGCTTGGGTTTTCTCTGTAAAGAGTTTTGTTATTTTGCCTTTTATTAAAACTTTTCTAACACTACCACAGAAGCCATCCTGCTGATTTTATACTTCTAAGGTAGCTGAGCTACCTCGGGTGTGATACAGATCTCCAAGAGACCTGGCTGGAGGAGACCCCTCTATCAGATGCTCACCTTGGGCTGGGCCCTCCACGCCGGGGATGCTCTGGGATGGGTCACAGCCCACAGGGAAGATCCAAGCAGTGCCACCCTCATCCAGCCCCCCAGCAGCAGCAGGAGCAGGCCCAGGGGAGCAGGGAGCTCTGTCACTTTCCCACCCTCAGAGCTTCCACTGGGTGCAGATGATCTTGTGACAAGATCGATGGATCCTGATATAGCAGCACTTGAGATAAACACTGCTGCAAAGGGCTCTTGTGAGAGAGTCTGCTGTCAGGAGGAGTTTGGAGGGATGGTGCTGAATGAGGGACAATGGAACACCTCCAGCTGCTGGGAGCACTGTGCCACCTTTTGTACAAACACACCCTTTTGGGGTGACACTTAAAGCCATTCCTTATTTCCAAGCCTTCTTTCCACAGTCCTTACAAAAGCTTTTTGACATCAGCACAGCTACGTTTGGATGTGTCTGACACAGAGCTGCTGTGTCACTGGCTCAGAGTGCTCCTGCAGCCCCAGGCAGAGGCACCTACAGCTCAGCAGGTGAGCACATCTCAACTCCAGCATCTACACCTCAGCAGGTGAGCACATCTCAACTCCAGCATCTACACCTCAGCAGGTGAGCACATCTCCTCAGCTCCAGCATCTACACCTCAGCAGGTGAGCACATCTCAACTAAAGCATCTACACCTCAGCAGGTGAGCACATCTCCTGAGCTTCAGCACCCACACCTCAGCAGGTGAGCACATCTCCTCAGCTCCAGCATCTACACCTCAGCAGGTGAGCACATCTCCTGAGCTCCAGCACCTACACCTCAGCAGGTGAGCACATCTCCTGAGCTCCAGCATCTACACCTCAGCAGGTGAGCACATCTCCTGAGCTCCAGCACCTACACCTCAGCAGGTGAGCACATCTCCTCAGCTCCAGCACCTACACCTCAGCAGGTGAGCACATCTCCTCAGCTCCAGCACCTACACCTCAGCAGGTGAGCACATCTCCTGAGCTCCAGCACCCACACCTCAGCAGGTGAGCACATCTCCTGAGCTCCAGCACCTACACCTCAGCAGGTGAGCACATCTCAACTCCAGCATCTACACCTCAGCAGGTGAGCACATCTCAGCTCCAGCACCTACATCTCAGCAGGTGAGCACATCTCCTGAGCTCCAGCACCCACACCTCAGCAGGTGAGCACATCTCCTGAGCTCCAGCACCTACACCTCAGCAGGTGAGCACATCTCCTGGGCTCCAGCATCTACACCTCAGCAGGTGAGCACATCTCCTGGGCTCCAGCATCTACACCTCAGCAGGTGAGCACATCTCAGCTCCAGCACCCACACCTCAGCAGGTGAGCACATCTCCTGGGCTCCAGCACCCACACCTCAGCAGGTGAGCACATCTCCTGAGCTCCAGCACCTACACCTCAGCAGGTGAGCACATCTCAGCTCCAGCATCTACACCTCAGCAGGTGAGCACATCTCCTGAGCTCCAGTACCTACAGCTCAGCAGGTGAGCACATCTCCTGGGCTCCAGCACCCACACCTCAGCAGGTGAGCACATCTCCTGAGCTCCAGCATCCACACCTCAGCAGGTGAGCACATCTCAGCTCCAGCACCCACACCTCAGCAGGTGAGCACATCTCAGCTCCAGCACCTACACCTCAGCAGGTGAGCACATCTCAGCTCCAGCACCCACACCTCAGCAGGTGAGCACATCTCAGCTCCAGCACCCACACCTCAGCAGGTGAGCACATCTCAACTCCAGCATCCACACCTCAGCAGGTGAGCACATCTCAGCTCCAGCACCCACACCTCAGCAGGTGAGCACATCTCAACTCCAGCATCCACACCTCAGCAGGTGAGCACATCTCCTGAGCTCCAGCACCTACACCTCAGCAGGTGAGCACATCTCAGCTCCAGCACCCACACCTCAGCAGGTGAGCACATCTCCTGGGCTCCAGCACCTACACCTCAGCAGGTGAGCACATCTCAGCTCCAGCACCTACACCTCAGCAGGTGAGCACATCTCAGCTCCAGCATCTACACCTCAGCAGGTGAGCACATCTCCTGAGCTCCAGTACCTACAGCTCAGCAGGTGAGCACATCTCCTGGGCTCCAGCACCCACACCTCAGCAGGTGAGCACATCTCCTGAGCTCCAGCATCCACACCTCAGCAGGTGAGCACATCTCAGCTCCAGCACCCACACCTCAGCAGGTGAGCACATCTCAGCTCCAGCACCTACACCTCAGCAGGTGAGCACATCTCAGCTCCAGCACCCACACCTCAGCAGGTGAGCACATCTCAGCTCCAGCACCCACACCTCAGCAGGTGAGCACATCTCAACTCCAGCATCCACACCTCAGCAGGTGAGCACATCTCCTGAGCTCCAGCACCTACACCTCAGCAGGTGAGCACATCTCAGCTCCAGCACCCACACCTCAGCAGGTGAGCACATCTCCTGGGCTCCAGCACCTACACCTCAGCAGGTGAGCACATCTCAGCTCCAGCACCTACACCTCAGCAGGTGAGCACATCTCAGCTCCAGCACCCACACCTCAGCAGGTGAGCACATCTCCTGAGCTCCAGCACCTACACCTCAGCAGGTGAGCACATCTCCTGAGCTTCAGCACCCACACCTCAGCAGGTGAGCACATCTCCTGAGCTCCAGCACCTACACCTCAGCAGGTGAGCACATCTCAGCTCCAGCACCCACACCTCAGCAGGTGAGCACATCTCCTGGGCTCCAGCACCCACACCTCAGCAGGTGAGCACATCTCCTCAGCTCCAGCACCCACACCTCAGCAGGTGAGCACATCTCAGCTCCAGCACCTACACCTCAGCAGGTGAGCACATCTCAGCTCCAGCACCCACACCTCAGCAGGTGAGCACATCTCCTGGGCTCCAGCACCCACACCTCAGCAGGTGAGCACATCTCCTCAGCTCCAGCACCCACACCTCAGCAGGTGAGCACATCTCAGCTCCAGCACCCACACCTCAGCAGGTGAGCACATCTCAGCTCCAGCACCCACACCTCAGCAGGTGAGCACATCTCAGCTCCAGCATCCACACCTCAGCAGGTGAGCACATCTCCTCAGCTCCAGCGAGGGAGCAGGGGCTCAACTCCTCCCTGCAGCCCCCAGAGCTTTGGAGGGATGTGCTCCAAAATCCTGGGCATTGTCACCATCCTGCTGTGGACCTGCTGAAGTCCAGGCTGTTACAGCATTTAAACAGCTCCAAAATATCACAATTTCATATCTCCCCACTGCCTCTGGCCAGATCACAACGTCATCAGCAGGAAAACAATGATCCTGGTGCCCCAAAGCTGCCAGAGCACTGCCCAGCGTGGCAGAGCATGACAGAGCTCTCATCCCAGAGGGGCTGGTGGCACATGGCACAGGGAGAATCCCAATCCCTGCAAAGCCAAGAGGAGCTGAGGGACACCAGGACATCCTTTGAGCAGGACGCACCACCAAGGACACAGATCCACAGACAGACAACAGCTTCTTCAGGGACCTCATTCCTATAACCACATCAGCTTGAATTTTTACACTGACTTTCAAAAAAAATCCCCACACAAACACACCCATAAAATCAGGAATCTTGCCCCACCCTTTGGCCAGGTAAAATCACATGAAAGCTCCAGCTCTGGCTGGCACAGGGGCCAGGATCAGGAAGGGGAGGGAATGTTTACGAAATGGTTTTAACCAATTCAATTTTGAGGCAGTTTGTGCGCAGCAGCAGAGGCAGCCCTGGCTGCAGCAAACAGGGTGGATCAATGGCAGGGTGGAGGTGGGGGCAGGAGAGCAGGAGCAGCAGACTGTGGCATTGAGGCTAATGGCTTTGGAGCCATTTATTCCATGAGAAACGCAGCTCAGAGCCACACAGGGTCAGTGCTGGGTATGGCAGCGCCTCCGAGGGACAGTCCCCAACTCCAGGGAGGATCAATACCAAACATTCCAGGAAAAGCAGGAAACTTCTCCTCTTACGAGAATAAATAAATGACAATTAATGGATGCAATCAGGCTGTTTGCAAAACCCAAAAATTCTGCTGAAAAAAGCTCCAGTGCTGTGCCAACACTGCTCCTGGGACAGCCACGCCTCACAGCCACACCCTGGCCCTGCCACCTCACCCCAAACAAAACCCTGCTGCCAGAAATGGGACGGGATCTTCATTTTCTGCACCAACAAGGGAAAACCCATGGAAAAATCTCCAACCCCTTCCCCAGCTTGGTCCTCAGCAGCCAAGCTTCACCTGGAGACACCATTTCCCCTGTCCCCCATGGCCTCCATCCATGCTGTGGATGAATATTCAAGGAGTGGACAGTGAGAGCTGGTTTGGGGCTGGAACAAAGGAAAATGGCTTTCTGGACCCTGGTTTTGACAAATGAGGGGAGGAATTGCCCCTGATGGCTCTGTGTGCCCTGCAATGCAGGATCAGCAGCTCTGGATCTCTGCACCAGCAGAGTTTGCTGGGAACTGCTCCTGATGGTGTTTGCAGCCCAAGGATAATGTGCTGCTCTTTCCACATCCCACTATCTCCATGCCCAAGCACATATGGTCTGGCTAAATAAGAAGCCTTGGAAAGGCTGTCAACAAGACTAGAGGAAGGTGGGCATCTGTGCAGAAACATATGCATGTCCCAGCACTGCACTGTGAGCACGGAGAGGATGCCCAGAATGCCACCAAAACCCGCCTGGGTCCAGCAGAACTGGACGAGGGACACTGTGGCTGCCACTTCCCTTTGTGCTGAGGGACTGCAAACCCATCATTCTGCTTCCAAGAAACCTCCTGCCAGGAAATCTGAGATGTTCCCTACTCTGGTCCAGTATTTCAGGGCATTGCTGCTCCAGCCCTCGTTTATAGACCCACTGATGTGTTTGCTTCAAAGTCTTGTGTGTTTGCTTTATATTCATCTGTAAAAATCTCCCCCACGGTACTAAAGGCAGTGGAATAATCTACTATTTCAACCAGCATTCCTCAGAGAATTCTGCAGTTAAAAAAAAAAAAAAAAGAAAGAAAAAAGAAAAAAAAAAAGAAAAAGGGGAAAAAAACCTGGTTGAATTTGATTAAACCTTTGGAATCTCTCCAATATTTCCAGTTATTCCATCTGTAGAAACACTCTACTGGCACTTGGCACATTCAGAGCTTTAACTGCCTTCTAAATCAGCAGCAGTTCTGCCTAACAATTTGGCATTTGCACAGTGCCTTGTAAATCACCCACCTTACATCTCTGGGTACGAGCACCAAACCCTCCAAAAAGCCCATTACAGCCTCAGAGAAATTCTTTGGGAAGAAAATACCTTCTTATGGGCTTGTCTCCTGACAAAAAGAGGGGGGCACTGGCATGCAGGGGGCACGGTACTGACACCAGGGCTCCTGGTGTTACTATGGCACTGAAATGAAACCCAACGCAGCCAGCTGGTTGCTGCACTGCTATTGGAGCTTCTTCTCTGCTTCTGACCTTTCTAGAACTCTCCAAAATGCACTAATCTGTACCAAATCCAGCCAGGATCTAAGCTTGATGCAAGGTGAAGGTGTTGGTGTCCTGGTCCTCCCAGTGGGCACCACGGAGAGAACGATTACAATTCTGTCAGACAGGATTTGTTTGGGTTTCTGGTTTTTTGGGGTTTTTTTTTTGGAAGTCAGGAACCAGGCTTGGAAGGGCTGCAGCTCCAAATCAAGCCACAGAGCAGCAGGAAAGCACTCAGCAATATCAGCAGCGATTTGTGCATTTCTTGCAAACAAAGAGTGGAGAAGGTCGGCGTTGTTGCCTCCCTGCTTCCACCTCTTTTGTCTTCCCAAATCGTTGGAGGCTAAAAACCTCCCCTTCCCAAACTGCTCCTGGCTCCAAGCTCTTCTGAAAATGCTGTCCCCTTATCTTTATCCACACCTGACCCTCTTTTATGCCTCCCCATCGACAAAGTGTAAGAAAATCATCAATTTAAGCACTACGCTCACGCCTTGCCCCTCGCCTGTGCCTCAGATGTTGCTTTGTGTGGGTCCTTCCCAGCATGGATTTGGGCTCTGAAGTGTATAGGGAGAGATAAAAAAACAAAGAAGAAGAGGGCAAGGTAAAAAAGAAAAGAGACACATGGAGTTAACTCCCCTCCTCCTGCCCTTTGCTTCTAAAATCTCACTGATTGTCACACGTGCTGTGACCCTGCAGCATCAGAAACCCTGAGGGTCACCTGAGGACTTGGAGATGGTCACTGGGCCATGCAGAGTGACCACTTGGAATGTGCCAGCAGGACAGAGTTCAGGGCTTTGTGATTAAAGAGCACTGACCAACCACAGTCAGGGCTGGGAGGGAATTTCTGACTTGTTCTGCAGGTGCAGATCCAACATGCAGAGCTGAAATGCTCTGGGCCTGTTCCACGATGAGAGGCAGTGACTCCAACTGATTTACTCATTAATATTCTTTAGGAATTAGTGGCTTAACTGATGCTTCCCATGCTAACATTTTTTAAAAATTGCATTTTGTCCATCCTTTTATATCCTTTGCTCTAGCCCTGCTTGGTGTCTTTCTTCTTTTAACCCCAAGGAGGAATAATTTCCTTCTTTGGCTGCGCTAAGACACCTGCAGCAGGGAGCACCCACAGTATCCTTCACCCATTTTTAATCAGTTCATCAGGCAGAGCAAGGTCCCATCCTACATCTACCACAGGATCCTGTGCCACATCCATAAGCCTGAGGTTTGGGTTCCCCAGTAAACAGTTTAACCCAGTAAACAGCTTAACCCAGAGAACAGCTTAACCCCTCTGGAAGGAGCTGGTGGGGACTGGTTGTGACCCAAGGATGCTGCTCCCCCATTGGCCCCTCCTGCCCCCAGCACTGCCCTGGCACCAGGGGCTGGAGCAGGAGAAAGGATCCTCACCAGGAGGTTTGGAGAAGCAGAGCTGAGCTCAGTTAAATGCTCCCCACCAGGGCTGGGAGAGCAGCAGATTTGTGGCCACTCAGCTCTGCAGCCACTCTGCACATGATGAAAATATCTGTTCCCTCCCAGCCAAAAATCCCAAAAATAATAACTAAGCAGGGCTGTGCCTGCAGCCAGCGATGCATACGAGATGATGGCCTTCTCAACACGAGAGCAAAAGGGCAAATGAATCACATTACACTCCATGAATAAAACCAGAGCCTCAATGCACAGAGACTTAATGATTCCATTCTGGATGCATGAGAGAGCCTGGCCTCGTTTGCAGAAGTGCTGAGCATTCCCAAGTCCCCCTCAGCTCCTGGGGACAGCCAGGACTCTGAGCTCTCCTGAGACCCATCCACTCTGAGGAAATCCCCTCACTGGCAGGGAGGCTTTCCCTGAGATCTGTGAAATCAGAAGCTCTCAGCAGCTGGCCTGGGCTAAAGACCTCCTGTCTCGACCTGCTGCACCCAAATCCATCCCTGGACAGGTGGGATTAGGGGCTGCAGCTCTGTTTGAACTGTGCTTTCATTTCATGCAAAGGGAGGAGGAACAAGCCCCTGGATGGTGCCCCTGGAGCAGAGAGAATCCAGGATGTCCCCAGGATGTTCCCACTGGCACCAGGAGGCAACCACGGTGTTTTCCCAGCCCACCTTGGCACATTCCCGGGGCACAAGTGAAGGGCACGGTGGTACCCTGAGGAGGCCCCTGAAATGGAGAAAAGGTCATTTCCAAATGACCTCCTCAGCCAGGAGCTGATGGAGCTTTTACAGAAAAGCACATCATGGAGAGATGGCAGAATAAAACCAAACCCCACTGTCAGGGCATTACTGGGAAGGGGCTTCTGCCCAGCACAGCACCCAGGCAGAGTGGGAATCGCCTCCACTGGGATCCTGCTGGGGTGCTGAACATGCCACCACCCCTCCCTGGGCTTTCTGGGCTCCCCATGGCATTTAAACCCAATCCTTGCTATTCTCTTCTAAACACCCCCCTGGCAAAGGTGGGATTTCCCACAGCAGCTCCAGTGTCACACCCCTGTCACATCCAACACACAGGCAGTGCTGGCAGGGTGAGCTGCACCCCAGCCTGGCACCAGCCTTCTGGGAGGGACTGAAAATCCTCCATACCTTCACTATTTTCCTACATCTGCTTGGAAAATAAGAGCCCAGGACAACCTCTTCCAAACATCAGTCCTCTGGCAAACAAAAGGAAGTCAAAGGCAAACCATTTATTGCCAAACCCTCTTCCTTCGTTGTAAAATACTGCTTAATTTTATCCCTCAGGCATCTATTATCTCATAGCCCATATTATTTTTCCAGCTATTACTGCTTAATTTTCCCCATCCAGAAAGTCCGTACAGACAGCAGCCAATTTCCGTCTTGGCACAATTGTTTAGGAGAAACAAGCAGCTGTTTCACTGGGGTCCTAAAGAATGGATGGGGAATCAAAGCTCCTCCTTTCTTTGGCCACAAGAAACCTTGGAGGAAAGTCACATGTCCTCTGGCACCAGCACTGTCACCCTGCCAGGGGACACTGTGATCAGAGGGAGGAGGAGCTGGGTGCATCCACCAGAGCCCTCATTTACAGCCCCACACTGAGGTGAAAATAAAGGTGAGCATAAATACTTTTTTCTTAAACTTTAAATAAAAGCTGCTGATTTTAATAAAAGTTAAAAAAAAAAAAAAAAAAAGTAAAACCTGTGGCAAATGGAATCTGCCTGCACTGCTTCTGTTTCCCATTTCTGATAGGATTTGTTTCACCTCTTGTTGGTTTGGTGGGTTTTTTTAGCAGCAAAGCTTCTGTGGGAGCTCAAAGTATTCCAAAAATGCCAACACTGGTAAACACAGGACATTCTCCAGGCACAAACCCATAACCCTTATTTTATGGAGACTTTGGAAAAGTGATTACCAGCATCAGCTGGCACAGGAGGGACCAGCACACACCTGACAGGGGTGGAGGTTTGCAAAACCATCTCTGCTTCCCAGACTAGCATGGGACAGGTAAAGGAGCTTAGAAACAAACTTAGAAACAAGCTTAGAAACTCTCACCAAACAAAAAAGATTGAGGCAATAACAAAATGGTGAAATACTGTAAAGGTGCACGAGGAATGAGCAAGTTACTGGCAAAATCTGTGACTGCCCAGGTGTGTCTGTGTGGGTGAGATGGACAGGAGGGCCAGGAACCCATCTGGCCTGTGTTCACAGCAGCATTTTCCACACAGGGGTGTGCCATAGAAACATGGGGGATCCTGGGCTGGAAGGGACTAACAAGATCATTGAATCCAACTCCTGCACGGGACACAATCCCATCCTGTCCCTCGGGACCATTCCCTGGGGAGCCTGGGCAGTGCCAGCACCCTCTGGGGGCAGAACCTTTCCCTGATTTCCAACCTAACCCTGCCCTGGCCCAGCTCCAGCCCTTCCCTGGGCCCTGTCCCTGGGACTGGGATATATTTCAGCCTAATTCCTAATTCCAGTCTGGGTTGAACATTTGCTGAAGCACTCCTGACACCCTTTTCCCTCCAGACACAGCTATTTATGGTAGTGCTGGGATACTGGGTGCTTGTGGAGTTGACTTTTTGTGTCACAAAGCACCTGCACATCCAAGGGTTCCCTGGTGAGTGGGCAGGAAGGGATTGGTGATAATGGAGGGAATGGGAAAACATTCCTTAGGGACCATGGAAGAGCCTCGATGGGCTCAGCACGCGGACAGAGCATCCCCAACATGCTCCTTCCTTTTAACACTTTATTGCTGCTCCTGAAAAAAGGGATTTTCCTTTCCTGTCCTGGCTTTAGATGTTCAATCAGAAAAGAAGCTCCCAAGGCAATGGGAAGCATCAGGGCTTTGCTCCAGCCTTGTCCAGTGGGAGTTCCCAGAGCAAACAGGAACTGCAAGGCAAGGCTGGGTGGCAGTGAGTCAGGGAGGCAGAGAGGCGTGAAAACAGGATGGATGGGAAGGCAACAAACCCCCAGTATTTCACTGAGGGACTCAGCTCTGCATCACCTCCATCCATCAGCACCAGCAGGGCCAGCCAGGGCTGTGCTCACACCAGTGGCACCGGCACAGGAGGGGCTGTGGCCACGTGGGAGCATCACCAAGCCAAGGGCTGAGGCCACCCAACATCCACCCCCTCCAGCAGCTCAGATCCCCCTCCAGAACAACAGGGAAAACACTCCAGCTTTTATCTGTACACGAGAGAAAATGGATGGGGCAAATCCCATACCCAGGAAAAGGAGCAATCCTGGAATGACCCTGATGGTGGATGCAGGATTGAAACAGGGACTCTGTCCAGGAAGGATGAAAAGTGCTCAGCCATCCTGGCTCTGACCTGATTCAGGAAGAGGAACCTGAGGAATATATTTAAAAAGGAAAGGTGCTCCCTGCAAAAATCTGGGAAACAATTCAAAGAGTCAAATCAGAAAAGGTCACCCCCAAAACTCCTAGTGTCCCTCATTCCCCATTTCTCCTGGAAGCACAAAGCAGGGCAGCTTCTTTGTGGGATCAAGATGGGAAACCTCCCCTCTCTCTTTAGCTACAAAGAAATCACAAAAAGATCACCAGGAAACAGAGGATGGGAGCACCTCAGTGCTTTATTTTCTGGAGCTCCAGTCCATTTCAGAAAGAGTCACTTTTTTCAGAAGGATTTTAACAGGTTCCTGCACCTCCTGCCATCACTGCCCATCTCTTGCTCCAGAGATCCAGCCACAATTCCACAGCAAAAATAGCCATGCACGAGCTCTGCCTGCACACCAGGCTCATGGCATTCCACAGAGAGCTGGCACCTCCCAAAACAGAGCTCTGCAGCCTCCTGGCAGGACCAGCTGACCTACAGCCTGGACACAGGTGGGGGCACCCACCCAGGCTGTGAGTAAATCCCACCACTCTCTCCCCAAAAAGAAGCAAATTCCCCATTAGAGCTGCAGCAAACTCAGGCAATCAGCAAGAAGAAAGCTTTTTAAAGAGATATAACCCAGGATTTCTGTGTTGAAACACACGCCACAGATGGTGGAGCAGACGAGGATTAATTCATGAATCATATTTCTTAAACGATACAATCTCTCTTTTCACTTCCATACTTTCCCTTTTTGACTCAGAAGCAGGGATTTAAGATGCCCTTCCCAGATATGAATTTTGCATGAACAAACATTGCAGGGGTAAAAAAAAAAAAAAAATAAAACCAACAAACTTACAACAGCAATAAACCAGAAAACCCAGATGTTTAAAGAGAAGTTCTCAAATGCAAGCGAAGGCATATCCTGTCCATCTACACGAGAACATGTGTGGAAATACAATATATGCAAGCACAGAGCTGGAATGGGGTGGGAAAACGAGCTCCCCACCATTCGGAGCTCACTAATGCTTCAGCCAGGGTTCTGGATTGCACCAAAGCTGATTTTCTATCTCCTCCTATCTCATCCCCACCCTCGCAGCAAAAGGAAAGCCTGGAGGCAAACATTTCCAGGAGAGGCCTCCTGGCTCTGCCAGTCAGTCTGTGCCTCCTCCAGCCCCCATCAGCGCTTCCCTTTGGAAAATCCCAGCACAGGCACCGCCAGCTCGCTCTCCAGGAAAAGCTCCCGGAGCTCAGGGGCTGCAGAGAGCAGCAGCAAGGCAAAACATCCTGCCCCACAGGAGCACACAGCTCACCACCCCAGCTGAGAGGGGTTTGAAGTGGGGAAGAGAGAAGGAAATGACACAAGAGCCCTTCAGCAGCGGGAGACTCCGATATCCCGGCTCCCTCCCAGCTGGGGCGCTCCTTCAGACCAGCCACAGCCATGCCAGCCTGAGCAGAGCCCCTGCTTCCCCCCAGGCAGGAGCAGAACCAGCAGCAGCACTCCAAACTGCCCCTCCCGGGCACTTCCTCACCTCGCTTTGATCAGCAAAGCAGCATTTCAGTCATTTTTTCCACTTTGCACACAGAGCAGCTGTGTGTGCGCCTAACAGCTTCTTTACACAGTCTTGCACTTCCTATTGTGGCTTTACACACAGAATAAGAGTGAAAAAAAATCACTTACCCTTCAATTATTTCAACCTTTCCCTGCTCTGTGTGTGACGTGGGCTTCTCTTTTGGTTACTATTTCCAGATTTGGTCTTTGGGTAGGTGAATGGAAGAGGAGAATGACAGGAGTTGTATTTGATGACGATGGAGACTGTAAAATAAAGAGAAGCATTTTCAGCACAGAGCAGTCCTCCCCTATACATCCAGATCAGATTATATTAAATTAAATTAGTGACACCTACATAAATGCTTCCTACTGTTTTTATGCACACATACAAATATCACAACTGTCAAGGAGAATGCGGCTGTCAGTGATACGGCAGGGGGGAAAAAAGAGCAATTTCTAAAATGGAAGGGAAAAAAGGAAATCTAGGCTAACAACCAGCATTTGAGCAGCAGCAGAGGGGCTGCTGCTGGTCTGCAGGAGGGCACGGAGGCAGCTGGAACTGCCACGGCAGCACTGGAAAGGGCTGGAGCAGAGGACAGCACGGAAGGAGCACGGGCAGAGAAACTGCAACAACAACCCTGACAAAACGCTCCTCTGCTTCCCAAAATACCACATCAGCTTGTGAGGAAGGGAGGAAGGAGCCGAGAGAGAGCTTCAGGCAACACAATTCCCCCATCCCCTGCAAGGATGCAAGGACTCCTAGCACGGGAAGGAATTAATAACGTGGTCATCGTAGCAGCAAGTACCCCCCTAAAAACCAGATTAATCTCCCACCATCTGCTTTAATAGCAGAATTTCTGCTAAGTGGTTTTCCCCTACACAGCCCCACATACCCATGTAAACAGACAAACAAACCATTTGGCTTCCTGCAGTCCCGGGGAACGCAGCTGCTCCGAGCAGGGCTCGCTGCCTCTGACACGGTGCCAGGGTTGAATTCCTGCCATCCCATCTACTCCCACACCTCTGCCCACACCCTGCTCCTCTGCAGCCTCCTTAAGGCTCGGGGTACCCCCAAATCACGGCCCATCAAACATGGCAGCTGGGATCCTTAAAATACCCTTTGATTGTAGCTGAGGAAAACAAGGGAGGTGAGCAATGAGAGGAATGGACTTCCACGCTATTATTTTCCTCGTGGCAACTCTCCCATCCTCTGTATGCAACTGGCACCTCCAGCACCACGAGTCCCAGCCCAAACACTGAAAACACCCCAAAAAAGCATATTTACAAAATCACTTGGAAGATGCCACGGCAGGCAGCGCAAAAAAACCAACCCCCCGAGTCAAGGAGATTGTCTGCTTGGTTGGAAAAACACAAAGGTCACCGCAAGGAGTATATAAAAATACATGCTAATATTGAAGAGGTATAAACATAACACTAAATAACGCTTTTTGTACCCAGCTCAGCATTTAACACTTGCCCAGAGGCCTTTGATAAATCCCAGGTGCCTGAACAAAGCAAGGAAGCTTTTTCATTGCTATTTAGCAAAACAGGGAAAGTAAAGCACAAGAGAATAAAACTGTTCAAGACATCAAGGACCGAGTCAGAAAGAAACAGCCAGGTCTCCACATCCAGCTCTTCCACAGCCAAATGCCCTGCCAGGCTGCTGGATGGAAATAGAAATACTATTGTTAGCCCCAAGCCATGCAAGACTCATTAACATTTATTTTAGTGCTATAAAATATATTTTTAAATACTTGAAGAAATAATCTGGAGGAAGTGCTAAAAGCTTGGAGCATATTTTCAATATGTCCCAGCTTTTCCAGGGAGATTTGAGACCTCCTGGAAAGACAGCGACCGTCTCGGAGGCTGTGGGAGCACGAGGGTACCTCCAGCCACCCAGCAGATGCAATTCCCTGCCCTTGCTTCTGCTCCCAGATTGTTCAGTGAGAGGGAAGTCTAAAAATGTCATTGATTTTAATGACTCGTGGACAGCAGAATCCCCAAAGTAATGTTTCCCACAGGTTTTAATGCTTGTGGGTGTTTATATGGGAATAACACTTGGAAACAGGGGAACCTGATGCCTGTGGGGTCACCTCCTCACCAGCAGAAACCCTTCAGCAGGGACAAATCCCAATGAGCACCTTCCACAGGGCCCCAGGTCCCTCGTTCCAAAAGTTCATGGAGACAAAGCATGTCAGAATTATCAGGAGCATCTCCCCATCCTTGTGAAGAGCAGCAGCTCCATGCATCCTCCAGCTCTTAGGAGAGGGGTTTGGGGCTGGTGGAGAGGAGCTGTGGTTATTCCAGAGGTACCCATAGGCACATCCAGAGAAAGCCATGGTGTGGGAGGAGATTCACCAGGGAACAGGATCCAGAGGTACACAGGGACACACAGAGCACGGGGACCTGTTCCTGCCACACCCGAATGGATCAAGCATATGGAGAATCCATTTTATCTTAAATAAACACTCCATAACACAACTCCTGCTTTCCATCTGACCCAGCCAGCCTCGGATAAAATAAAATGGGAGGAGCCAGGGACAAAGAAGAAACAGTTCTCTCCCTTTTCCTTGTCAAAACATTCTTGGAGATTTCATGTTTCATGAATTAGGACAGTCTTTAATCGGTGTTCTGGCGGGAGAAACAAAGGACCCTGACCATTTGTGCAGTTCCAGAGCAGGTTCAAGAGATGTCCACTGCGCTTTGCCATGCCAAGCTTGGAGACACCACCTTCCCCAGCATCAAGGGGACCAGCCTGGCCCAGGGCCCTGGCCATGGGATGGCACAACAGATCTGGAGCAGCCAGTGCTCCCAGATTTCAAGCTGTTGGTTCTCCCCTGTGCTCTGGAGCTCAGCAGATTGCAGCAGTTTGGGTGCCCATCCCTCAACAAAATCTGCACCAGGCACCGAGTTCAAAGTCAAAAGGAACATTTGTTCTACAAGAAAACACATTGCAAACGACCCCTAACAAATTGTAGCTGCTGGAGCAGCCAGCTCAGAGCACAGCAGCATTTCTCAGCCCCGTTGTTACTGCGGGCGCTGCGCTGAACGTGCGAGGGGCAACGCAGGCACAGCCACAGTTTGTGTTTCAGTACAAATTACAGAGCTGGAGAAGCAGCTCTGCTCTTCCCTGCATTGCTTCCCTCACGTTTTGATGCCCATTAAATTCCTTCCCATTTAGTTGCTTTATTTCAGCTCCTGGCTGCATAAAATCATTCCGCGAGCGCCGAAGCCGAATAAATAACGGCAAAACTTTCCCTGCAAAAACTCCACGAGCTGTTATGTAAAGCAGGGAGGGGATCAGCAGATAGAGACAACTTGGAGGCAACCTGAGGGTTGGGATTCTGTGTCAGCTCGATGCACAGGGGAAATAACCCTTTAATCCAGTGCAGTGTATTTCATTTACTGTAGTGTTATCCAGTTCGGAGATGTTATGAAAGGAATCCCTGGAGAGACTTAAGACTTCAAAACCAGCCTGAGTTTGAACTTAATTCCACTGTTGCAAAAGGCTGGAGCTGTGGAAGATGACCTTTTCCATACCTTGGATGCCAGGAGCCATCCTGCCTCATAATGTCACGCCAAATTAGAATATTCTCTTTTTGTTTTACTCGGGATTTTGTTTTGTCATTTCTTTTTAATTAAAAGCATCTGTGACTGTTAATGAAATGGGGGGAAAGAGAAGAAAAAATATCATAACACAAAAAAAAAAAAGAAAGCTGGTGATGTCCAGAGAGATGGAGAGAGTCAAAAAGCTAGATAATTAACAGAGGAACCTTCACCTCCCCATGAGATCATCACCAGAGCCCAGGTCAGGACCAAAGGATCACCAGCGCCATCTCCTTGCTGCTCATCACCTGAACAAAACAAAGGGATGCTCCCCACACACATCCCCCAGATCCCACTGGCAGCAGGGCCTCGGTGGTCTCCTCTCCAATAGGAAATGAGAGGGAAAATACTTCTGAAGTGCAAATCTCAAAGTTGTTCAGGTCTTGCCAAGGTTATCCTGAATGAAAGTTCAGAAATACTTGAAAAAATCCACCCGTAAATCCATGCTGGTGAACCAGAAGCTGGTGGAACCCCAGGGGTGAAGGTGTGTGGTCTCATCTTCCACCAGCTGCAGGAGCTTCCCTGCCCTGGGGGTATTTTTAAGGAACCCTGCAGGAATTCATTGAACAAGTCATGGAAATCCCAATTAAAGTTGTTCACTGCTGTTAACTGCTTCCATGGACTTTCCTGTTTGGAGGTGAACCATAAAAGGCCAGTTTTCACTCGCTGCATCTTCCAAGTCAGATTGTGAGTGCAATTAAATGTAAATTTGTATTTCCAAAAATAGGGTTCCCCCACAAAATACTAAATTAATTACAAAATGTATTCCTAATGTGAAATTATTTAGCCTGTTAAAGAGGTACAAACAGCTTTATTGGATCATTAATGGTTAGAAATGTTCAGTCAGCACAGTTGGAAAAAATGTAAACTAAATATGTCAAGGATACATTGCTTTCTCCACTCACTATTTTTTTAATGTCTTATTTCATGGTAGATAAGTGAAAAATCTTTTTACCTGACTTAGTAAGAGGCTCATTTACTCATGCAAATTTAAAACCAAGTGTCATAATACAATGAAATTATAAAAACATATCAAAAAGGAGTAAGTGAGTCACTAAATTTAGCTCCTAATGGAGTTCAAGCTGTCTTATACAGTTGTGTGTTAATGGGAAGAGCTCTGGTGGTCTGTAAACATCAGAGCAGAGCTCAGCAACCATCCCACGTGCACGGGGTTTCTGGAGAAACCTTTGGGTTTCCAGCCCTCCACACCTGAGGAAATCTAAGGGAAAGTCAGATTTTGACCCCAGCCAAGGTGAGGAATACAGCCAGTATTAAATAAATTAAAATCCACTGCTATGAGCTCTGGGCAGCCCCAGGCTCTGCAGAGCCACATCCCAAGCTCTGGTACCAGACCTGGGGTGATTTACTGGCATGATCCTCAACATCCACAGGGATTTTCCTAATCCATCCAACATATTAGGGCTGACATGGGGAAGCACTGACTTTGTGGGCTGGAAGGTACTGAGCAACACAAGGGCTTGGCTGGGAATCTGGGCAGATCCAAGCAACAAATTAAAGTGGTGTCTCTGAAACAACAGCAGCAATTCAGGTGCCAGGGCAGGAGCAGGATCCTGGCTGGGTTTTTTTCACTCACAATAGTCCAAGGGCAGCACTAACATGAAGTATTTACATTCTGGAACAATCTCATTCCAAGAGTAAGGAAAGATGGTGTAAGAGAAGAAAAAGGGAGGGCCAAGGTTAAGAGACAACCAGAGCTCCAAAATCCATCAAATCCAAAGCACCCACTGGGCAGGGTGGGAAAAAGAGGCCTCTGCAGAGAAATTGGCTAAAGATACAGGGAGGCAACTTCTTAAAGGTGAAAATGTCCCTGTAACACCTTCCAGTGCCTAAAGCGGCTCCAGGAGAGCTGGAGAGGGACTTGGGACATTGGGATGGAGGGACAGGACACAGGGAATGGCTCCCACTGCCAGAGGAGCTGAGCAAGGGGCACCTCTGAGAGCCCCTGTCCTGTCCAAAAATGGTCCAAAAGCTGCTCAGACAGCACCAGAGAAGAGATGGAGACCCTCTGCCATGAGGAAAGGCTGAGGGAGCTGGGATGGCTCAGCCTGAAGGAAAGATGGCCCTGAGGAGACCCCAGAGCCCTGCCAGGGCCTGAAGGGTGCCAGGAGAGCTGGAGAGGGACTGGGGACAAGGCATGGAAGGACAGGACACAGGGAATGGCTCCCACTGCCAGAGGGCAGGGCTGGATGGGATATTGGGAATTGGGAATTGTTCCCTGGGGGTGGGCAGGCCCTGGCACAGGTGCCCAGAGCAGCTGTGGCTGCCCCTGGATCCCTGGCAGTGCCCAAGGCCAGGTTGGACAGGGCTGGGAGCAGCCTGGGACAGTGGGAGGTGTCCCTGCCATGGCAGGATGGAACTGGATGGGCTTTAAGGTCCTTTTCAACCAAGTCATTCTGGCATTCTCTGACACCCCTGTCCCTGTCCCTGTCCCTGGGGGCAGGTTTGGGTTTGGGTGCCAGCCCAGCAGGATGAGGCGCCTGCAGCAGAGGGGACAGAGGGAGGCTGTGACCCCATGCAGCCCCTTCAGCTGCTGAAGGGCAAAACTGGGTCCAGCACACCACAGAAGGAAGAAATAAATATTCCCAGTGCTTCCTGACCTGGCAGAAAATCGTGAAAATAAGGCCCTGTAAGGAGAAGAGGAGAGGGAACTAATGGGAAAACATCTTGTTGCATTAAGGGCTGTGTTAAAGGTTTACAGCATCATCTCCAGACAAGTCCACTGATATTCCTGAACCCTCATCGATCCACAGGTCAAACCAGGAACGAAAAATATCAATTTCAGAAAATATCACTGGCTGAGATACAATAAACCTACCCTGTCCCTATGCACAGGTAAATAGAGAGACTTTTCCACGTGAGAGAGAAATTTGCCAGAGAGCTTGGCTGTAACTACAAAATCCCTGACCTGTCCCCATCTGTGACACTCACAGGCTGATACAAGGAATTAGGGAGATGTCCTACATAACTGCTTTAATTAATTTGTGAAATTTTGCACCCTTCCTGGAGGCGGGCGACGTGGCCCTCGGTGCTCCCTTGGATTGCCACCGCTCTCAATTTTATTTTTATCCCAAGTTCGATATGAATCAGGCTTTGCAAAAGACAAAACAACCCACTGTAATCATCCAGCATGCCAATTAAACTAAAAGATACCCTGGAAATTAAAATTAAATGCCATATCTATGAAAAGCAGCAGACAGCTTCCTCAGAAACAACAGAAAAATCCCATATTATAGGAACACGACCGTGGCAGCCCCAAAATCAGCACTGAAGCACTTTCAGTAACTTACTGCCACCCTTCACATCTGCATACTGGAGGTCTTCATCAAACTGGGTATGTTTTTGCACATTTATCATCAAGATTTATTGAAGTTGATTCCATAAATTTCATTGAGTTGTTCACTGCTGCTATTTGTTTCCAAGGCAACAAATGCACTTTGCCCAAGCTGCACAGTACATCACAATTGTTCAGGATTTGGGGGTCCCTGCCCCTGGTGCTGCACAGTGCCAGCACCTCCCAACGCCAGCCTGGCAGTGCTGGCAATTAACAAATCTGGGGGGGATTTCTGGAAAAAACAATCCCTATTAGGGGAGAAAAATGTCAAATGAAGCAGGCAGGGAGCAGGCTGCTGGTGAGAAGGTGGGATTTGTGCAAAGCCCCCGCTCCCATCTCATTTACACCTTGGATAGCTGGAGGTTGAGAAATCCATTCGCAGGTTCAGGAGGAGTTGGAAGGTTCTTTCTGCACAAAATAATGACAGGAAGTCGCCCCTTTGTCATCATTGTGGAGAAAGGGACAGCAGAAGTAGTGAGGGGAGTGGAGAGGAGCAGGATTTACAAACACTGCACAAGCAGCTCCCCATCAGCAGCACCCAGAGCCAGAGCCTGCGGCACAGAGAACTTGCAGGCAACCTTGGAAAAGTTTGGCCTGGGATAAGAAAAACCGAGCACTAAATGAAAGAAAGCACTGCTGCCCAATTTCCTGCTATTTGAGAAGCGGCGTCACTGCTGTCCTGGCCCCATCAGTGCTGGAAAAGCTCAGGAGCATCTCTGCCCCTGCAGCACAGCCCTGTGGCACAAGGCACAGTGCTGATCCACACAGGACACCAGAACATCTCGTGAGTAAGTGGCAGTGACAGAGGCAACCTCAGCTGCAGGAAGGCAAAATTCAAACGCAGCAGACCAAGGCAAAGCAGGTCCTGCCCCTGGAGACTCCTCTGGGAAAAGCCTCCCACAAAAAGCCATTCCATCAGCATTTCTAAAAACAAAACCAATCTCGGACACAGCGATGATGTTTCAACGGGACACAGCATTTTTCCAAAGATAATGAAGATATTTTTGTTTATCTGTCATAAGCAAATATCCACGACTGAAAGAAGGGGTGGCTGCCAAACTCAGCACACCAGGGCTGGCTGGTACTGACTGAACTGGAAACTTCACGGTGTGAGTCAGGGAAACCTGAAAACCATTCAGCTTCCAAACCCAGTCACCAGAGTGCTGTGTAGATGCAGAGGAGACAGCCCCAATTATCCAGAGCACAGGAAGCTGCAATCCCTTCCCTTTTCCCCTTTTTTTTTTTAAACAAAATTGCTTTGTTGGGTAGCACATTCCCTTGGATTCCCAGAGCGATCAAAAAAGACAGCATCCCTGATGACAAAAGCCACTCGTTTTTCTGCTTTCAGCCTTAGAAACGTTAAAGGATTGTTTGCTTTCTAAGTGCAAGTCCACATTTAAGAGGAATAAAGAATTTCTCTGGCAGGCTGGATCAATGATGCAGCAAGCCAAGCATGCGACCTCCCACAGGGAGCCTGGGTCCGGCGCTCCTGGAAACAATAAAATAACCTTACACTGCTCCTGATCGACTGCACGGGGTGGGGAAGGGGGGGAAAACTTACTCCTGACCCTCAGTGAGGGAAAGGGGGGGAAAACTTACTCCTGACCCTCGAGGCAAGGAGCCACCCCCTTCTGAATGAACCAATGGCTTTCATTAACACTGCTATGATCATTTCATCCCCTTCTCTGCTTCGTCACACTGGCACCCGGGATGCCACCCCTGCTTTCAGAGCCGTGGCAGTGGCTGCAGCCCATGGATTGCCCTCTTCTTCCAGGAATGATGTTGGAAACAGACGGTCCTTGCAGTCGGGCGACGGCTGAAGAACATCCCACGCTGCCGAAAACACCGAATGTAAGGATATTCTCCAGCCAGCAGCACAAAAGCAGGGAAGGGTATAAATAGCCTTTGAGGAGGGTGTATAAATAGCTGTAGGTAACATTTGTATGCTATAAAAACCCTTCATTTTTGGCCCAGCTTCGCAAGAGTGAGTTTCCTCTCGCAGCACTTTGGAGACCGGCTTCCCCTCGCCTTGCAGGCAGCACAGCAGGGACAGGGCAGGGACTGCTCTGAATCCACTCCTGCAGCCCTTGAAAAATGGTGGGAGTGAATTTCCCTTGCTGTCTGAAAGAGACCCTCTCAAGACCTATCCTAACAGGAGACCCAAAATTGGATATATTGGGCTGGGTCCTTCTGCGCGTGTCAGGCATGGGGCAGTGTGGGGCTGGAGGGGGGTGGTGATTTTCATGTGCCTTCCTTTGACATAAAACCCAAGTAATTACATGGCCACACAGACATCTCAAGCTCTCCCTCTCCAAAACAAATCCTATCTGTCAAAGTGGGAATGGGGCACTGCCAGCTCCAGGCTGGGGGAGCAGTGCGGTGACAGGAGCATCTGCACGTCACGCCACCCCTCTGCCTGGGCCATTCTTACCAACCAGCAGAGGATACAAACGCTCTTAAAAAGGCCTTATTTTCCTCCCAGGCTATTTACACAGGCAGTGCAGCCTGTGGGTCACACAGCCAAAGCAGTGGGAATTTCACATTCTGAAACGTGAAGGGGCTGTCCCCCTTCCTGTATCGCAGCATCACCAGCCCCAAAGATGCTCCAGCCCAACCCCATCGCTCTCCACACCCCCCTCGCTTCTCCCCCTGACGGAGCAGCGTCCTGGCACATCCCCACAGCCCCGGTCCCAGCTCACATCCCTCCCCAAAGCCCCGGGGAAGGCGGGCAGGGAGCAGCCCCCTCCCGCACCGCCTCCCCGGCAGCGGGGCTGCAGAACAAGGCTCGGCAATGAGCGCTGAGCGCCGGCACCGCTCGCCCACCCCCGGGAGCGGCTCCCCGCGGCGTGCAGGTGGCTCCTTTCATTCCTGATTACTCCTCAGCCTTCCTTCGGGCTGGCACCGTGCCTGGGTCAAACTGCAGCGAGCGGGTCACCCCACGGAACAGCCGCTCCAGGGACGCTCCCGGCATCGGCTCCATCCCGGCTCACCCCAGGGAGGGTGGGACACCCCATGGAGGATGGGACACCCCACGGAGGATGGGACACCAGGTCCCAAACACCTCTCCAGGGCAAATGCTTCTCCCCTCACCAACGTGATGCCCCCCAGGCAAAAGCTGGCACAGCATGAGAGCTGCAGAGCGAAGCTATTCGAAAAATCCCTGTTGAATTTGTCGATCAATTCATCAATGACAAAATGTTGTGTCAGAATATGCTGGTTTCAGCAGAAATCACACCAGGAATGCCTCAGAAACCCCAACATCCAGAGCAGGTCACAGCATCATCTCCCAGGCAGAGTGACCTGGGTTCAGGACCCTGCGGCGTCCACTTCCCACCAAGCATCCCCCAAACCTCCAGGGGCAATGCCCAGGGAGCAAAATCCCTGGAGCAAAACCTTCCAAGGGTGTGGAGCAAAACCCACCCAAGGGTGTGGCAAAACCTTCCAAGGTTGTGGAGCAAAACCATGCAAGGTTGTGGAGCAAAACAATGGAAGGTTGTGGAGCAAAACAATGGAAGGTTGTGGAGCAAAACAATGGAAGGTTGTGGAGCAAAAACCATGCAAGGTTGTGGAGCAAAAACCTTCCAAGGTTGTGGAGCACTACAAAAAGGCCCAAGTGTGTGGACAAGCCTCTACAAAGCAACAAAAAGCAGCCTGTAAAATCCACAGCTCCACAGGCTGGTAGCAGCAGCTCTCCCAGTCCCATGTTCTTCAATAAAGCTGGGAAGCACAGGATCCCAATGGAGGATCCCAGCACCCTCCAGACCAGGCAGGCAGCTGGGTAGTTTGGCCTTTTTTAACTTTGTCCAAACCCTGCTTTAGTTCATTTTTGGCACAGGGTGTTTCCCAGTCTGGATCTGACCCTTCAGCTGAAGCTCTCCACGTGTTTGAGTGCCTGTACCAGCAGGGACTGTGTGTATTTGTGAGAGAATGGAGGAGCTCATTCAGGGCTTTGGTGAGATGAAAGGAAAAACCTTAATTAAAATAAGTTTTAAGGCCCATGAAGATTTTTTTTCTCTTATTCAGATTAGCAGCCATGCTAAGATTCCACTTGGACTCCAAAAGTGCTGCTTCCCTTCTGCCATTGTAAGACACCACACCCCACACCAACCTCAGAAAACAGAAACAGGGGGGAAAGCACATCTGACAGTAACTAAAATTACACAGTTTCCTCCAAGAATGCAAAGTAATGCCCTTATTTTGTAAAAAACTCATGACAAAAAACTTATCTTGTAAAAAGCTCATGACAAGCACTGCTGGGAGCACACCACTACTCACAGAGGGTCCAAGCAGTTTTCCTCCTTCATAGAACCATGGGATGATTTGGTTGGGAATGGACCTTGAAGATCATCCAGTGCCAGCCCTGCCATGGCAGGGACACCTCCCACTGTCCCAGGTGCTCCCAGCCCCAGTGTCCAGCCTGGCCTTGGGCACTGCCAGGGATCCCGGGGCAGCCACAGCTGTGCCAGGGCCTGCCCACCCTGCCCGGGAAGAAGAGGCAGGTTCACACAAGGGTTTGGATGCCAAGGACACTCCTTCATTCCCCTGTGGATTCCCCAGAGCCAGCAGACACTGACAGGAGCAGCCTGACAGAGCAACTCCAACCACCCAGGCACGAGTTCTCCTCTCAGCCAGGGAGCTTTGTCCCAGGGCACAGGCAGAGGTGGGCAAGGACACATGACCACAACAGGCTGAAATTTAAAGGAAAATCCCACAGCAGAGCCACAGAACCTCTGCATGGTCACAGCACTCACAAGCGATCCTGGCAGAGACGGAGCAATGAGTGATCAACAGCGCACGAGAAATGCAATTTAACACTGCAGTCCCCCAGTCCCTGACTCTGCTTCCACCACTGTTTGCGATCCCCAGGCATCCCCAGCACCTCCAGGAGAGAATTTTTTGAGGAACATCTGCAGAGTTAGAGCAACAATCTCACACAAACATGTTTTACAATGAGGAGCAAGCACACGGAGAGTCTCCCTACCATAACTCCAACTAACAAAACTGAATCAAAGATAACAAAAATCCTCTGTGCTCAGACGTTTCTCCAGCAACATCAGTCCTGACCTTCCAGTCACCCATCTGCCCTCCAGCCCCAGAGTACAGGATTTGGATGCTTGCTGTGATATACAGCAAGGCAGGGAAGAGGAAAAACAGCATTTCCAGGCAAACCTTTTGACAGATATTTATTCTCAACTGCACAGCAGCCCGAGCCAGGGCATCACCTGTATTGCATCCCAGGTACCATCAGTTTGATATTGAGATTGCTTTAAGAAAAAGAAAAACCAAATTGATTTCTTGGGAGGATAAACTTGCAGCTAAAGGGAAAAACTACAATTACACTTTTCAGCCATGAAAAGTAAATCAGATGGTGCTGAAATCCCAGCAGAAAACACAGATTAATTAAAGTCTGCACTTTCTAAATCTGTTATTCAACTAAACACAGCTGTTAAAAAAATGATGCCTTTGCTGTAATTTCCATGTACATTCATACCACTGAAATACTGCAAAAAACATTATTAAGTGTGTTCAGTGGCTGCTCAAGTTGAACAGGAAAAGAAAGCACACACATATCTTTAATTATGACAAGGACTGCTTTCTTTAAAAGAAAAAAAATTTACTTGGGAGCTCAAATGCTGCCTCCATGGATGGGCTGGGATTTATTCCAGTGGGAGGAGAGCAGGACTGGGACCTCGAGGTGGAGCAAATCAGCACCATCTCAGCAGGGTGGGAGCTCAGGGTGCTCCCTCCTCCTGCATCACCAGTGGCATCCATCAGCCAGATCCCAGCTCTCCTTCTGGTGCAAACCCACTTGTGCTTCCAAGTGCTTTTGGCCATCTGTCCGTCACAGGCAGCGCTTCCCAATTGCACTGATTTCATTAACCCTAATATATTTTAAGATCTTGCACAGATTAAAAAACAAAAACCACCCTAACCCATCATCAGTTATTCTGCAGGGCCTCATCTAAAAGCCCATCAAGGCGAGGAGAGGCTGGTGCTGACCCCTGTGGATCCAGCTCTGCTTCCACACTTTATTTATCAATTATTCACCAGGAGACAGCGCAGTTACTGACACAGGGAAATCCTACAGAACACATGTCCTGGTGCCCCTGCACATCCCAGTCCCTGCCAGGCTCTGGGGGGCTCTGGCAGGGTGAGGAAGAGCACAGAGCTGGCAGAGCACAGAGCTGGCAGAGCACAGCCACACTGCCAGCCTGCCAGGTGGGGACACCCCAACACACCCCAAACAAAAGCTCCCCTTCCTTTTCCCCTCCAAGTCACCATCAAGGCTCAAAATTGAGAGGTCTTTGGAGAAATTGGGATTAGAGTGGGACCTCAGAGGCACTCTGCAATTCAGCCCAGCCAGGAGAAACTTCCTTCCCAGCCCACCAGAGCTGTGCCTCCCCTATGGAGGAGAAAGCAGCACTTGAACCTCACCTCCTCTGCAAGGGGAGAAGGCATGGGGGAGCCTTGCTGCCTCCCAGTGCCTCTGAAATCATTCCAGCTTGAAATATAATTATGATGATCTAATACAGTCATATATTAATGTTGGCAAGAGCTCCTTGCCTTAATACCAGCCCGGAAAGCTCCTGTAATCCAGACCTGGAGGTGACAGCAGTGCCACCAACACACCCCCACAGGCACTGGCACCAGGGGGACTCATCTGTGACCCTGGAGAGGGAAAACCCTGCCCTGCCCGGGCTCTGTGAGACACCAGCCACCCCTGTGGGCACCCCGGGGCTCTGTGAGACACCAGCCACCCCAGGGCTCTGTGAGACACCAGCCACCCCTGTGGGCACCCCAGGGCTCTGTGAGACACCAGCCACCCCTGTGGGCACCCCAGGGCTCTGTGAGACACCAGCCACCCCTGTGGGCACCCCAGGGCTCTGTGAGACACCAGCCACCCCTGTGGGCACCTCAGGGCTCTGTGAGACACCAGCACCCCTGTGGGCACCCCAGGGCTCTGTGAGACACCAGCACCCCTGTGGGCACCCCAGGGCTCTGTGAGACACCAGCCACCCCTGTGGGCACCCAACAGCACCCCTGGAGCTGCTGGCCCAGCAGGGAGGGCACCCAGCCACCACCACCCCCAAGGGAGTCCCTGTTTGCATTTAACCTCAACAGAAATCACCATCTCTTCATTCCCGTGCGTTTTTGGTTCGTTTCATTTTGGTTTGGTTTGGTTTGGAGTCTTTTTTTTTTTTTTTCTTTGAGGAATGCAAAACTGGATGGCAAAAACGTACATTCAACTGTAAGGAGGCTGTAAAGAAAACCATGCTCAAGTCCAGGGAGGCCCCTGAGTGTCCTCCCAGCCAGATGTGTGGCACAAGGAATGTGCTGAACAAACTGGGCTAAGCAACTCCTCCACAACTCTACAGAAAAAGACACTTTTCAGGAGGTTTCACTGTTGCTGGCATAAAACACCTCACTGCACCTTCTTATTGTTGCTTTTTACCTAATCTACCCAACCCCATCAGTGTGCACCTTCTGAGAGTTCCCAAAATATGATCAACTTGGAGAAAAAACGATGAAAACCAAGGAACTTTTGGTGAAAAAGAGGAGCTGCATTTTTCAGGGATGAGCAAGATGCACTGGTAGCAAAGTACTTCCTATAATCTTCCATTACAGGGTGAAGGTTTTAATAAAGTGCAATTAAAAAAGCTCACATTTTGATCTTTTCCCTGAGCTAGACATGGTTTAATTAGCTTGATCTCATTATGTAAACTGGAGAGGAAAAAAGAACACCATTAAAGCAATATCCCACTGGCAAATGAGACAACCTTGACATCAACTATGATATTTTCTTGGAGAACTCTCCCCTGCCTTTGATGCAGCTTCCACACCTCTTCCCCATCACCAGATCCTCATCATCCCACCTTTTCCAGCTGCCCTGCTCAATCCAGTGGCATTTCTTGGTTTCTGCTTTCCCCCAAGCAGCCTGGAAAATGCTATTAGGGGAAAGAAAAAAAATAAAAACCAATCCAGCTAGATGCTGCCTTGGTTGTATTTAGCTTGAGATCACTCAGCATGCTCTTTAGAAAAGATCAACTGGAACTAAACATTGCCACAATATAACTCCATCTGTTAAAGTACATACTTCTGTAATAACACATTCAGAATTCAATGAGAAAAGCCAGAATTACAAACAAGGTGTCCATAATGAGCCTCAATATAATTATTAAAGCAGATAAAGTAAACCTGGGTTTCAATACAAGGAAGTTATCTGGACCTTAATGATAATGAAAAGTAAAAAAGCATCTGTAATTTCTGCTGAAATGTATTTCAGAAAGTCAACTAAGTGCACATCACTTTGTTAAGACTATTCTTATTATTGTGTTTGCACTGACAGCAAAATGCTTCTTAGTTCCAGCTCCTGGGATATATAAAAATATGATTAGAGCACTATAACAATACAACAATGGATTAATTTGCCCAAGCATTACATTTGGATCTGAAAGACTTTGATAATTTATTTTACCAACTGAAAGGTGGTTATTTTGGGATCCTGGCTCAGAACTAAGTAGTTCAGTGCAGCATTTTGAATTTTTTTTTTTTTGTTATATTCCAGCACTGGCAGCACTGTGAGGTTCCAGTGATTTTCTCCTGTTTGCCTCTAACCCTGAGCTTTTGTGCCAAGCCTTATCCTGGGATTTAGCCCACTCCAAAGGGCACCACACATCCCACAGCCTGCAAAACAATCAGGCAGTGGTGATTTATCTGGTAAAACTGTCACCCAAGGAACAGAAAATGATGGGTTTTGGGGATGTTGAACAATTTTACCTACAACAGGCAAGGAGGGCATAGAGAACAAATCCATGTTGAGCACTGAAGGTAACAAAGATGGACCAAAAGCTGTTGGGAAGTCTGGCCTGGAGGGCAGATGATATAAAGGAAAATAATTAACTCATCTGCTGAGTGTCAAGCAGAGCCATCCTCTACAATGGCAAGATTAGCATGGAATAATCACAGATTATCAGCAAAGTCAGGTGCTCCCTCTCAAATCAGAAGGGGATTAGAAAGAAGTTGCCATTTTGGCCAAAACCAGGGACCAGAACCATGTTTTTCCAGCAAAGCAAAGGCCCCAGGAGCTCAGCTATGGGGCTGCTCCAAAAGAAGTGGGTCTGCAGAGGAGGAACAGCCCAAGGGTCAGGAACAAAACACAAGCCAGAAATACCCAACACCATGAGACAGCAGAGACAGGAGGACCCCAGCTCTTAAAATCAGGGAATCACAGGATCACTGAGGCTGGAAAACCCCTCTGAGATGATCCAGCCCAGCTCTGCCAAGGCCACCACTCACCCATGTCCCCAAATGCCACATCCATGGGGTTTTTACATCCTTCCAGTGATGGAGACTCCACCTCTGCCCTGGGCAGCTGTGCCAGGGCTGGACAAACCTTTCCATGAAGAAATTTTCCTTAATATCCACCCTGAGCCTCCCCTGGCCAGCCTGAGGCCATTCCCTCTCCTCCTGGCCCTGTTCCCTGGGAGCAGAGCCCAAAGGTCCCCCCTGAGCTTCCTTTTCTCCAGGCTGAGCCCCTTCCCCAGCTCTGGATTATTATTTCAGGAATATCCTCAAATCTTAGGCAATCAGACTTATCCTGTAGCAAATTGCCCAAATCTTGCATGAGATTTTTTTTTTTTATCCTAAAGGACATTTTTAGGAAGATTGAAATTTCCTTGCTCTTCATCTTCCTCCCTAACTGTAGTTATTTTGCAGTTAACTTTTTTGCTTATTTTTTGGTTTTACAAACGAGAATTTGGTCAAGTATAACATGTCATGTGCCCTTTTTTCACCTGAGGAGTAAAACAGACCAAATTTTCCTTTTTTTTTTTTTTTTTTCCCCCAGAAGAGAGGAAAAACCAATAATGGGGTCAGGGCTCAGTGACATGGCTCTTTAAAAGTGCCAGAGAAGTCTTCTGGAAGGTCTCATTCTCCAAGTTTTAATTAAAGTCATAAAGCTTATACATGCTCTGTGTCAGATTTTCTTCCCTGGAGAGCTGGGGGCAGAAGCTGCTGGGTGAGGATTCCAAACAGGATCAGCAATTGGCCTCTCCAAATGGGCACCAGGCAAGAAGGATGGAAATGAAAAACCTGGAATTTTGTGAGCATTTGAGCAGCCTGAAATGCTGTCTGGAATTCATATGTAGTGTTTTCTAAGGGGTTTGTCCCCTCCCCAGCCTACAGCAAGCCAGATACTGGGATAGCAAGGATTTGGAAAAGAGGAGGAGGATAAAGGGCAAATGGAGGCTGGTCTGTCTCCTCAGAGTCATCTGAAAACTTTCCCTGCCCTGCTTTCCATATGGAACCACGTGAGCTTCCCATTCATTCCTATCAGTGCCTTGCCAGATTTGGATGATTTCCCAATGCTAGTGCTGCCAGAAATCCCAAACATCTCAGGGGTGATTCATCTGATGCCTTGACAGCTCTGGAGCTGGGCTGGGGTTGGGGGGAGACCCAAAAATTCAAATACCAAAGGATGGAGGGAACTCAAATCCTGCTGGAGCCACAAACAGAGCAGAACTCTATTCCAGGCCTGTTCCATCAGGAACTGGAGTGACAGGACAAAGAGCAATGGGCTCAAACTGAGAGAGAGGAAGTTTAGGTTAAATATTAGATAGAAACTCTTCCCTGTAAGGGTGGGCAGGCCCTGGTACAGGGTGCCCAGGGAAGCTGTGGCTGCCCCTGGATCCCTGAAAATTTTCAAGGATGAGGCTTGGAGCAGCCTGGGACAGTGGAAGGTGTCCCTGCCCATGGCAGGGGTGGAACAGGATGAGCTTTAAGGTCCCCTCTGACCCAGACCATCCCATGGCTCTACCCTGGCAAAGCCCTTCCCCTTGATGCTGTTTAAGTCTTGTTTATACAGTGCTCGCTCATCCAAAGAGTTCACAACTGGAGAACAAGGGAGGCTTTGTACCTCCTTGCTCTGCTATGTTAAAAATTGATTTAGCATAATGGTTTCAAAGAGATTCAAATCCAATTTTGTAAATCAAAGCAGGAACTGTACTGACTCATTCCACAGCAGCAGAAAGGAGCCTGCTGAATTCTGAAAACGACAGTCGCAGCCCTGAGCCCCTGTTAACACACACACACTCAAAAAGTGATGAACCTAACAAACCCACAGTTTAATAAGCTGTTTTTTATTGAGAGCATCTGCTCCCCACATCTCTAAGAAGGGATTTTAGAACCCCAGAATGGTTTGGGTTGGAAGGGACCATAAAGATCGTGTAGTTCCACAGGCACGGACACCTTGCACTAGACCTTGCACTAGACCAGGTTGTTGCACGCTAAATCATCATCATCATCATTTCCAGATCTTTTCCAGATGATTTTCATCCGGAGAAGAAGAGCAGGCAGCACCTTGGTTAGCCACAGCTCCTCAGGTAGCATCATCCAGCTGTCCTGCTCATTGTGGGGCACTCGTAGCTAAAGCAACGTGAGATCCTTTCTCCTCCAAGCATTTCTCATCATTCAGGAGTCAGCTTTGCATTATTCAGTTCTACAAATGGCTTTCAGCATTAAACCTGATTTACAAGAAAAAAACCAACCTGTAAACAAACACAAATGGGCAAAATAAGATAAACTGAGATAAAACAAACGCGCTCTGCACATGTTCTAAGAACTCCAACATACAAACTACCTCCTTCAAGGAAAACACATTCCCTTTAATATCCTGGATATGCAGAAATAGCTGTAAAGCAAAAAATGCACACATTCAGAATCATTTACAGTGAGTATCTTTGATGGTGATGGCATCTCTTGAAGCAGACACAGGCAGGGCTGACAGAGCCTGATTCCAGGCAGGACAGAGATGTTCTGCTGGCTGCAGACAGCCCAGCACTCATTAGATCTTTGAAACAAATTCTGCCTCATTTCTTACAAGCAGTACAGAAATCCTATCACTAATTCACATATAAACAAGCAATCTGAGCTTTAAAGAGCACCTGAACCCTGCACAGGCACGGGAGGAATTGTGGATATTCCATCTCAAGTACTTACATAGATAAGGTGGGGTTTGGTGGGGTCATTTAATTTTGTTTTCTTTTAGCAAGAAGATTTTTCCTGGCTTTCTTTTCAATTCAACACTTAACCTTGTTTATGCTACTGATTTCTCACCTAAATCAAGATCTCTGTGCTACTACACAGAAATATTTTGTGTTTATCCTCAGTTCCCCAACTCCACCAAATCTATTCTACAAAATCCCAGTTGAAAACTAAGGGCTTGTCCCAGGGACACATTTAGGGGGATGTGGAGCCAGAGAATCAGGAGGTGTGGAGGAAGCCCTCATGTCACAGACATTATTCCAGTGAATGTTTTAGAGCTGGGAGCAACGAGGGGGAGGCAGTGACAAATTTCCCATTGAGAGGAGTGAGATAAAGAAATTCCTACAGAGAATGGCACACCTGGGTTGCTGGGGAGGAGTCAGACCCACGCCCTGCCTGGGGCTGCAAAAACAGCCCTGGCCAAGCCCAGATCCCAGACAAGGACCCTGAGAACGTTAGAGACAAACTGGGGTGAAGTTCCTCACTCGTCCTCTTTTCTTCTGGTGTCACTCCAAGCCCCCACCACAGCAGGCACCAGGCACTGCTGACTTTGCATCCTCCTGAGCCACCTGGACAAATCCCCCTTCCCCTGGGATGGGGAGCACATCCCAGCCCCACAGCAGCTCTGCTGGCACCCCAGGGACAGGGACAGCATCCCAAGCACAGCAGCTTTGCCAGCTTTGCCTGTGGGCCAGCACGTGCCACCAGAGTCATCCTCAGGAGCTGTCCTGGTGTGCCTCAGATATGGATTAGGGAAGGGGAAAAGGAAGGAAGAAATTGTTCCTTCTTCTCCCGCTGACATGTGAACCAAATACAAACATCCCTTAATTAGCAACACCCTCCAAATCCCTGGCAGCTGCAGTTTTGATGGGCATTTCATCTAATCCAGCAATTCTTTGCATGGAAAACAACCACCTTAGCCCCACTTGGAGGATTATGGGTTTCCATGGATTTCTGTGGGTGCTGAGTTAACTCCTGACGCTTCCAGCACCAGTCACAGCGAGACATTCCCAGGGGACACATGAACTGCCTCAGCTCCAGCCAGGTTTCCAGCCCAACTCCAGAACTCCCCAGCTGGGAGAGATCACTCCAGCACAGCCAGAAAAAAACTTTTCTTTTTTTCCCTTTGAAAAACTGCGAGGAATATTTTGGAAATGCACCCATCTCTACTCTGCTCTGTCACCATCATCATCATCACCATCATGAAGAACCTTCAGCACACAGCAGCAGCTCTCACCTCACAAGGTTTTTGTCCCTTTTATTGCTTTTATCTCACATGAAGTGAGAGGACAAATGGGGGGCTCTCATTTCAAGGAGAAAAGGATCTTTCCCAACTTCCATGAACATGGGAAGGCTCCATCCTGGGAGGACAGCTGGAGATCCTGGCTGCTCCTCACGGACCCAGGAACAGGTTCTGTGCTGAGAGCCGGCCCACAGCACGGAATTAATGCAAATGAGGAAAATGAATATTTAAATAAAACATTTATTAAGGACAGATTAACTCTGTCAATCACTGCTCACTTTTGTTTTGCTGCGTGCGCGTTCAGAGCGGCTGCACAAAAACCAGTTTTGGTTTTTCCAGGGTATATTTAGCTCTGTATTTAGAAGTGCAGCATCCTCCAAGATTTTTTTTTTTATTAAAAATGAAGTGCATTTCCTTGTGCAAAAGAGTACAAATTGCTACTTAAACTTTCTTCTATTGTCTATTTGCCTGCAATTTCCACCTCATTTAGAGCCTTTTTGTGTCTGCCCTTTTGTTTAGTTTTTACCTTTGACGTTCTCTTAATTTCTCTTCAGAGATACCTGACACCTTTACATTAAACTCACAATACCCATAATTCGGGAGTTTTTGGAGAAAGGCTGCTCAGCAGCAGCAGCTCCCAGCCAGGCTGAGAACCCTGGTGTCTGCCAGGAGCTTTGGAGAACCATTCCCAAAAGGAATTTTCATTTCTTGTCTCCAAAGCGCGTATGGAGAGGAAGGAGCACTGGCACACTGTGGTGGGTTGACCTCGGCTGGACCCCAGGTGGGCACTCAGCCACTCCATCCCTGCCCTCCCCAGCTGGTTATGGGAGAGAAAATACAGGAAAAGATTTGTGGGTTGAGGTGAGGACAGGGAGAGATCATTCAGCAATTACTGTCATGGCCAAAACTTGGGGAAATAAATTTCTTTTATCACCAGTCGAATCAGAAATAAGAACTACATCTGAAAAGCATCGTCCCCCCACCCCTCCTTCTTCCCATCCAGATCTCACTCCTGGTTTCTCCATCTCCTCACTCCCAGCAGCACAAGGGGCAGGGAATGGGGCTGTGGCCATTCCTGGCACAGGGGACAGACAATGGGGCTGTGGCCATTCCCAGCACAGGGGACAGACAATGGGGCTGTGGCCATTCCCAGCAATGGGGCTGTGGCCATTCCTGGCACAGGGGACACGGAATGGGGCTGTGGCCATTCCCAGCAATGGGGCTGTGGCCATTCCCAGCAATGGGGCTGTGGCCATTCCCAGCAATGGGGCTGTGGCCATTCCTGGCACAGGGGACAGACAATGGGGCTGTGGCCATCCCAGGGATCCCACAGGCAGACAAGGGCCCAGCACAGGGCACAGCAGAGGAGGATGAGCATGAACCAACTGCCCAAGCTCCAAGGCTGTGCAAAGACATCCCCTCACCTCCACAACTCCCTCCTCCTCCTCCTCCTCCTCCACCTCCCAGTTGTTTCTTGCAATGACCTTGGTGCCACTACACCTAACCAGGGCTGCCACGTGCCCAGATCCCCACTGATATTTGGGAAGCAGGAGCTCTACAACCATCCAAGGGTCTCAACCTCCTTCAGAACTGTCACACCATCTTCAACCCCACTGGGTGGGGATACAATCCTACCTCAGCAACAACCCCACCAGCAGAGACCCCCACTCACCTCCCCCCCATCCCAGTTGAGTCCCATCCCCACCTAAATGGGATTTAGTGACCTCAATGGGATTTAGTGACCTAAATCTCTGTCTCCTGCAGCCCCAAGCCTCCCAGCCACCCCAGCAGGGGTGGGACAGGACCTACCTGAGCTGGCCCCTGCTCAGGAGCAGCTTTTGCCTCTCAGCCATCCCTTCCCAAGGCTTCTCCAGGTTTGCAGAGGAAGCACAGCACCCACCTGCAGCTCCCCACCCTCCTCACAGGCCCCCCAAACTCAACCCAGCCAAAGCATTTTTGCTTCAGCTTGGTCCTTTTCAATCTTGATTTCCTTTCAGTGAGTGTTCCAGTGCAGCACTGCTGCTAACAATGGGGTTATAATATATTGCTGTTGGAAGAAATAATGAGAATCTCCTCCACCTCAGCATCTCCCAGAGCCTGCCAGGGCTGGAGTGGCTCTTCAGTGCACACCAAGGACAGGGCACACTCTGAATGGTTATTGTGAAAAGCACTGAGACCATCACCCCAGCCCTCAGCAGATCAGTCATGCCCCTTCTGCTAATGCTTCCATTTTGCTTGCAGAATAAAGTGAAACTGGTTTGCCCCTAAATGTTTGCTCCCTTTCTCTCCGAGCACTTCTGTGCTCTTGTTTCCTCCCCTCCTGATCTCAAACCAAACCAGCTGTTTGGTTTTGCTCCCCAGGCAGCACAATCAGCCTATTGCCCTTTAATAAAGGAGAGGGGAAAGCAAACAAAAACCCCAAAACTCAAACCCAAGAACAGTCAGGATTGGCATCTCCAACAAACACACTGGCATGACAGTACCATAAAAAAAAAAAGCAAATAAAAAGACTCTTGGACATGAAAATGTGAATTTCCCAGAATTTTCACTGTGTCCTGAGACTGAAGGGCTTCATAAAATTACAGAATGGTTTGGGTTGGGAAAAAAACATCTTGAACCACCCCTGCCATGGGCAGGAACACCTTCCACTGTCCCAGGCTGCTCCAAATCCTGTCCATCCTTGGGCACTGCCAGGGATCCAGGGGCAGCCACAGCTGCTCTGGGCACCTGTGCCAGGGCCTGCCCACCCTCACAGGAAGGAATTCCTTCCCAATATCCCATTATTCCTTTTCAATATCCCAATATCCCATTATTTCTCCCCAATATTCCTCTGGCAGTGGGAGCCACTCCCTGTGTCCTGTCCCTCCATCCCTCGTCCCCAGTCCCTCTCCACCTTTCCCTGCCCACCCCAAACCCACAGGAGAGAGGATGAAGCCCTGTGAGCTGCCAGCACCACATTTTCCCCTCCTGCAAACACCACCCACCCACCAGTGGCACGGAGATTTGATTTTCCTCTGCTTTGTTAAATTTCTGCTAATTGCTTCTAACGCGCTTCCTCCCGTGCCTTTGGAGCTTCATTCCTCCTGGGCATTCCAGTTTCACTGAGTGCAGCAGGAAAATGAAACCTAACCACACTCTGATGATGGAATCACTCATGGCCTTCAGAAAAACCAGAGCACAGCTGGGTTTTTTTGAGAGGATTCATGTCACCATCATGTTTCCTGAAAAATCTTCTTTGATTCTTCTCCTGGGAAGCTGAGAAGCCTCAGAGAAAAAGGAAAACAATATTATTTCATTTGCTTCTCCTGTGTTTTGCTGCTTTTGAATGTGGTTGGAGATTTTTTTTTATCCACCATGTGAATTGTTTTAATTTAATGACCAATCATGGTCAGGCTGTGTTGGGACTCTGGAAGGAGTCATCAGTTTTCATTTTCATTCTTTGTAGCCTTCTGTCTGTATCCTTTCTCTATTCTTTAGTACAGTTTTAGTATAGTATTCTTTTATATAATATAGATCATAAAATAATAAATGAACCTTCTAAGAACATGTAGTCAGATTCATCATTTTCCTCCTTCGTTCTGGGGACCCAGCAAATGCCACAGATCTGGGTTTTTGTGACCAACAGCCATCATCAGGTTCTGTAAATCGACGAAAACTGAGCAGAAAACACTGCAGCCCCATAAATACCACCAGGCTGGGTGTGATGGCAGCAAGTCCAGCGTTTTATAATTGATTAGCACATTGGGAAGTGCAGCAGAAGGACTCTCAAGTGAACAAGTTGGCTCTGAGGCTGCCCCGGATCCCTGGAAGTGCCCAAGGCCAGGCTGGATGGGGCTTGGAGCAGCCTGGGATGGTGGAAGCTGTCCCTCGTTCCCTGGTGGAATGAGATGAGCTTTAAGGTCCCTCCCAACCCAAACCATTCTAGGACTGTGTGAAGTTTTAATAAAACTCACCTCTGACCTTCCTGGTTTAGACTGAGAGAAGCTGTCACCACAAAATAAGAAATTTTAGCACTTCTCCAGTCATCAGCAAGCTGCAGCCAGCAGGAATTAGTGCATTAATGCTCTTTTACTCCCTGACAACAAGGATGTAAGATCCATAACTCCCAAACAATATTATGCACAGCACATACTTTTCATCATTACGCATTAATAGATTTGGGAGTGAAAGTTGGAGGGGTGGTGTTACATGTCAAAATTAATTATAATGCCAATAAGCTGAAATTCAACAGGGAAGATCAGGTTGACTAAATTATTGTGTTGAGTTATCAGCACTGAAAAAATCAACTGCAAGAGGCTGTAGCCTTTGGCTGCAAATCCAAATGTAGACTGAAAAATAATGAGAAGTAAAAAAAACCCCAACATTCCCAGCCCAACCCATTGCAGAGGATCTGAAGTGACTGAGACCAGTTCCAAGTTAGGCTGAATTTATTTGGGATATAATTTTGCATTGCAGCTGTTGGAGAGTTCAATTGGACCTTAACTTTTCATCACAGGCTTACTAAAATTGGGGACCAGTGGCCACAAATGGTGTCAGCTCAGGTAAATCAGGCTCTTTGCTTCCCCTGCCCTGGAAAGGAAAGTCCAGCTCCATTTCTGTAAGACTCTCCCAGTGTCTTTCCACATGAGGCACCACCAGCATCCCTCAAGGACAATCAAAGGGAGACCAAAAATTCCCCCCATGCTGAAAAGAGGCCAGCTGGCAACTTCAGAAGAACATTAATAGGTTTTTTTTAAACAATATTAATATAATATTGTTTATATTATATTAATAGGTTTTGAAACAATATTAATATAATATCGTTTATGTTAGTTTTTTAAACAATATTAATATAATATTGTTAAAAAAAACCTAAACCACAAAAAACCCAACACCCTGCAAGCAGAGACCCTCCCCAAGCCCACAGCATTTAAGCCTTTGCTGCTTTCCTAAGAGCTGAGTACTAAGAAAAATCTTCTGTACAAGGATGAGAACAAGCAAGTACCACATGGACATTTGATTCCTACAGAGCCAACTAAATGGGAACAATAAAATACAGTCTGATTAATGCTGGACAAAAGGATTAAGGAATGAGGGAAGACTTATTTATAAACATCCACACGAAAACCTGGTTAAGAAGAAGTAGGGGAATTAATAATATATAAAAAGGAATGATTCCAATATGGCTAAGAAGGGGAATTCCTTTATTAAATTTGTCTTCAAAAGTAAATTAAGGGAAGATGCCTGTGCTATCAGAGAGATGGTGAGTTTACAAAAATAGCTTCCACTGAAGGAGGGGAAAAGGGAGTATCTGGAAAATGCAGACATGTGCCAAATCGCTCAATCTGTGCAATTAACCAAGGAAATAAAGTGTTGTTATTTGTAAAGAATTCTTTTTTCAAAGGGAAATCTAACAAATTCCTTCAAAACATAAGGCTAATACCTAATTCTGGAAATTACTTAGATGGATGGATGCAATTAAGTTCTATTCCTAGCAAAAGAATGGGGAGAACATCCAAAAAACAAACAAAAAAACCAAAACAAACAAACAAAAAAAAAAAAAAGAAAAATTAAAAGCTGCAATAGAGTCTTACAGAGAACACCTCTCCAGGCACAGTCAGTTAGCACAAACTATTTATTTAAGGAAAAGAAGAATGGAAATGCCACATGGATTACAAGAGCATTTTCCAGAGACAATCCTAAAATTAAAAGCAAAAATCTGAGCAGCCTCAACTCTCTCAATTTTAGAAGGGATTAGGATTTAGCACCTGCAAGGCCAACTGGAAACAAAGCCAAGGAATCACATGGGTCTGTGTGAGATTTAATTTTAACACTTTTGTTAAGGATGTGGGAGAGGAGTGAATACAGTTTATTAAGGTTCACCTCCTATGTAGTGAAATGTATTGCAGGATTAGACAGGAAAAATAAATACAAAAAAGGAAATCTTGCTTTGATTGCCTGGGATATCACAAATTTGGGTGAGGTGCCTCACCTCACTCAGGACCACCAAGAAATCTCCCTGCCCTCTTGAGGAGGCCCTCCCCAAACTGCCAGATCTGAAAGGAGATGTCAAAATCACACAAAGATTTTTCCTTTTGGAAAAAACAGAACTGAAGCTGAGGTGATACCACCAAACCACAGCCACAGCCCAAGAAGGAGCTGGAGTTGGGGATGCATCCACCCAAAGAGGGAGCTGGAAAGGCAGAGGCCAAGGAGATGAAATTGCAGAAGGATGGGGCAGCCAAGAGGACAGTTTGGTTTCAGAGCAGAACACACACGTCTCACATAGCAGGATGTTCCAGTCTCCTCTCTGCACAGATGTAATTAATCCATAAATGGAATAATGTATTCACTTCTGGACACCTCATTACCAGGGAAGACATTGACAAATGGAACCGAGTACAAAGAAAACAACAAAAATGTTTAAGGGTTTGAAGGGAAAAATTTCTCTGGGAAGATCAAAAGATTTGAATGCATCCAGCTCTAAGCAAGAGCACGGCTAAGCTGGATGAGATGTGTATCAATATGTGCTTGAAAGGTGTAAACATCAAGCAGAAAAACCAGCATGGAGGGCTTTTAGCAGGAAAAATGGAATCAAATTAATAAAACAGAAAACTTGAGATGAAAATCTTGTTGCTCTATTAGGATGTACAGTTGGTCTCGAGGGATTGTGGTACACATTTGCAAGGGAACCAGACTGGACCAATCCTTAATAAATGTCCAGCAGCCAGGAGAGGTTTAGAACTTCCATGGTGATCTCTGACATCTGTCCCTCTTATCTCAGACACTGATATAATCTAGTTGTGGACTTTTACATTAGTACTTCATCTAAACCTAGACCAATTTAACAAACCAAAGTATCAGCAGATATGCACAGCTCCCCCAGCCCAGATCAGAGCTGAAGGACTCAATCCAATCATCCTGATCTCCCAAAACTGCAGCGGGTCTCTAATGGTAACAAAAACTGCAAAGAGGCACAAAATGGGGGGGGGGAAAACCCTGTTAGACCTGCTTTAAATAACCCAAGCAGCTCTTACACCCCCTGCCAGGGCCACAAACCTTTCCCTGTCTCCAAGTCCATCAGACTTTGCCCAAGGAGATCCTGCCAGGTCAGATTAAGCCTTTGGATGAGGACACGTTCAACAGCAACACATTCCTCCCCTTCTGCTCACCTCAGAGTGTACCAACAACTAACTGAAATCAACCTTCTACTGAAAGGAGATCATTTAAAAACTGCATTAAGGCAGATGCAAGCCTACAGCACCGTTTAATGACCCCTGTCAGCAGAGTGACACTTGGTAGCTGTGCCCCATCCAGCAGGTTGTTACCTAAAGGACTAAACCATGGAATTCTCTTTAAAAAGAGCCTTTCACAGCAGCAAGCAGGGAAAAACCAAAACAGCCAATTTGATAGGAAACTCCACACCAAAAAGCCTGGAGTCATCCTCCCCTCTCTGCTCCAGGAATATCCAGGCAATACCTTTCCACTGGCACACGGAGCTGCCAGGCTGTCCTTGGCAGTGTTTCTGCAGTCAAGAGCTCTGAGCACATGGGATTTATTTCCCTTTCCTGAGGGATGGCAGACAGCAGCTCCTCATCCAACCCCAGAACCAGAGCCTGGGCTGAGCTGAGCCGCAGACAGACACGGAGCCACAGAACACCTCAGCATTCCTATTTCCTTTTTTTTTAAAAAATATTTTTTTGGAACTGTAACAAAAGGTTAAACTGTAAAAGAAGGAAAATCTGCCAGGCAGGTCATGTGGAGGCTCTCTCCTGGCACCCACAGGGGCTGAGTTTATGGGTTATTGATGTGCCTCAGCCTGGGCTGCTGCACGCTCTGTGCCCAGGGTCTCTCCTTTTCTCCAAACCTTCTGAAGGAGAACAAGAGGAACCTCTGCAGAGGTTGGCAGCCTGTGCTGCCCAGGCACTGCCTCATCACCATGACAAAGGGAGGTTTGAACATCCTTCAGCAAACTCGATGGTTCCCTTCTAGCTTCCCACTGAAAACCTGGCACTGAGCATCCCCAGCTCCCGATATCCCATTTACTCAGGCAGAGGAACAGCAGCAAATGCATTTTAGGGATTTTTGCAGTTCTTAATGGAATTGTCTGTGTCTGTAGGATTCCTCCCAGTCTCACAGCACTGCCACAGTGCTGTGCTCACTGTCTGCAGCCCCTGTGGTAGCTCCCAATAAAGTCATGAACTTCTGGATCAATCCTTCCAAAACACTACAAGGAGGCCTGGCAGGCTTTTACCGTGTGAAAATGTCAATGTTTGTTGCTTGCTGAGGCAGGATTTGCAGCCAGCCTGAGCCAAGCAGCTTGTTTCACACCTTCCCATGTCAGGGGCACAGTGCTCTCCTCTGGAAGGCACCTCCAGACACTGCAGCAGTGCAGGCACAGATCTGTCCATCACCAGGAATGTGACTCTGGGAGAGCTTTCCAGAGGGAAGCATTGAGATCCCAACACAGAATGGCCAACTGAACACCCCATCCTGCTGCTTCCTGCACCATCCCTGCCCCACAACCCAGCCTGAGGAATACCACTGGAAATTCAGGATGCACAGGATGGGGAACTATCACAGACATTTTTATGAAAATCCTTTCCTTAGGATTTTTTCTCCTGAGAAGCTGAGAGGCCTCAGGAACAAAATGTAAACAATGGTTATCTGCTGCTGTGGAATGCAACAGGTGCATCTGTGATTGGTCTCATGTGGTTGTTTCTAATTAATGGCCAATCACAGCCCAGCTGGCTCGGACTCTGTCAGAGACACAAGCCTTTGTTATCATTCCTTCTTTATCTATTCTTAGCCAGCCTTCTGCTGAAATCCTTTCTTCTATTCTTCTAGTATAGTTTTAATATAATATATATCATAAAATAATAAATCAGCCTTCTGAAACATGAAGTCAGATCCTCGTCTCTTCCCTCATCCTCAGACCCCTGTGAGCACCATCACAGGGAACAGCACAACCGGGAACAAAGTCCTGACAAAGAAGAGGATTTTGGTAGCTCTATGAGGATATTGTGGGCTAATATGCAAATGAAACATGGGCAGTTAAATAAAGCCTGACCCGAGCTAAAGACAGGGCCAGCAAGAGCCAAGTGCTGAGGTTTGGCAGGAAAACCCAGGGAGCCTTCAGAGGGCATTTTCCTGAATCCCTAATTCTTCAGCTAATGTGAATTTAATGCTGAGATGTGATTAGATCTGTGTTACCTTTGCTTGGGAGGTAGCACCATGTGAGATGAGCACACTTGAGAGGCCACTGTGCTGATCCCCAGGGGTTCTGTGCTTACAGGAGCCTGGTTAAACTGCATCACCCGCACACAGCACAGGTGAGTGATGCCATTTGCACAGCAGTTCCTGACTTTTCCCCCAGCCCTGATGTCCAGGAGGGTTCTTTCAGCTGGTTAATTCAGAAGGAACTTCAGGCAAGACCCCCAGACCTCTAGAGGGGTGTGCACCAGACAGGATTTCAGCAGGAAAGCAAACACACCCATCCTGCTCTCATTTCTGCAAATTCCATCACACTTTCTGCTACCATCTGCATGTCAGATCAGCCTCTCTAAAAAAGCTCTAATTTCCTCCTGTGCTACACCCAGAATGAAGCTCAAGGGTGATGAGAGCCCAGAGTTATTCCCCTGATTGCCAATGTCCAGCTCCCAAACTGGGCCTCCCCATCATCAACCCTTCAGTCCAACCCCACAGGCTCCATCTCCTCACTGCACAAGATTCCCACAGCCATGTCCAGCTGTATTCCAGGAGTCCCACAGCCTCTCTGGACACTCCCCTGCCTCCAGCTTCACCTCCAAGGAGGATGAGCTGCCACACAGCTGATGCTAAGACATGGCTGAGCTGGAAAAGGCCCCATTACGTGTGACACAGGTGCTCCGCCCCAGTTTGGTTTTAGGATCCTACAAATCCTGTGTGAGGAAAGGGGTTCCTGGGTACCCCCAGAGCAGGAAGGGAGCCCTGGGATGCTGCTCTCCCTGAGCCCCTGGGGGAGGCTCCTGCTCTCACAGCCAGGCAGGGTGACAGGGTGACACCCCCAGCCCTTGTCTCCCCGAGGCTGCTTCTCACCCAAGACAGGCTCGTGCCTCCATGTGAACACAGCTGACATCCTGACAAGCACAACAAGTCCGCCCCAGCTGCTAACAAGACTCTCTCTGCTTTTATTTTATTTTTTCTAGATACTCTACACAGAATAACCAGGTTTCTCTGTATAAATTGTAGGTGCTAGAAAACAAGGTGTTGAAATGACTTCGATTACACTGGAAGAATATCCCACTGTGTCCTTAGGGAAAAGAGAGAGCAGAGAAAACACATTTAAAGAAATAATCTTACTGGCTCCTGTATAAACCTACTCTTCCACTGGGGCAATGTTTAAAAAGAGGAAACAAAAGATCTTTGTGCAAGTTCATGGAGGAGGAAGGTGAATCCAATAAGAGAATCCCAGAGTGGTTTGGGCATCCTGCTCTCCCCTCTGCCATTGGCAGGGATATTGTGTTTGCAGGGTTGCCCCAATGAAGGCAGGAATGATGCATCTGACTCCATGTTCTCAGAAGGCTAATTTAGTACTTTATTATACTATAGTATATTAAAGAACACTACATTATACTATACTAAAGAATACAGAAATACATTTACTGAATGCTAAAAAGATAATAATGAAAACTCATGACTCTTTCCAGAGTCCCAACACAGCTTGGCTGTGATTGGCCAAAGAGTGAAAACAACCTACAGCAGAATCCAATGGAACAATCACCTGTGGGTAAACAATCTCCAAACACATTCCACATGAGCACAACACAGGAGAAGCAAATGAGATGAGAATTGTTTTCCTTTCTCTGAGGCCTCTCAGCTTCCCAGGAGAAAAATCCTGGGCAAAGGAATTTTTCCAGAGAATGTGAATGCCACACAGGGACACCTCCCACTGTCCCAGGCTGCTCCAAGCCCCAGTGTCCAACCTGGCTTTGGGCACTTTCATGGATCATGGGGCAGCCACAGCTGCTCTGGGCAGCCTCTCCCTGCTCACAGGAAGGATTCCTTCCCTGTCTCTGCAGGGCAGGCCCAAGCTGAAGCTGAGCTGTGCTGGGATGCTCTGCAGCCAGAGGGATCCGGGATGCAGCAGCAGGAATGGGGAGCTCCAGGCTGTGGCTGCACAGCCACACACACCCAGCACAACTCAAGCTGCCATGGGAAGAGGTTGTTTTGTTTGATTTGGGGATTTTTTAAATTTTTTTTTTTTTTCAAAATATCTGAACATTTTGTTTTTTGAGTCTTTAATTTTTTGCCCTAAATTTTTTCATGGAGCTTCACAGCTCTGCTTACAACAGCGCTTGTCACCCCATCGGGAAAAGACAGCAGGCATGGATTAATTTTTGAGGAAAGCTGCTTTCATGCCAGTGCACTTGGCAATAGAGAATACAAGAAGAGCTATCCCAAAAATGCAGTATTTATGAGAGGAGTGGTTTCTAAAATTGTTTTCGCTATGGATACCAAGAAGCACCACCTGATTCCTGACTCCCCTTCCCGCACGCGTTTTCCTGGGATTATTTTTAAGGTGACATCTATTTCACAGAACTACAACCTCAAAGCAAAACAGTTCTAGCTGGACATCCAGCATGACCCATTTCCAAAAGTCACTGTGGAGGGTTTGCAAATGGAAACTGCACTTTTATACCCACAGAAAAAATAAAATGTTGCCTGCAGAAACAGAAAGATTCTCTTGGTGCGGTTGTGATTCTGAGATTTAATTACCTCAGCCCAGAACTGCAGGTATCAATGCTTCAGAGCTAAAGAACAAACAAGGCAATTATTCCCAGAAGTCCTCCTTTTACCCCTCTAACAATCGCCAGGGTTACAAACATGCCAAGGTCAAAGAATGTGTAATAAAGAATTTTATTTCCAATTGGAATGCACAGAAACCTTGCACTATAATGGTGGAAGAGCAGTGGTGTGAGCTCAGCAGCACCGAGATGAATGCAGGGCTAAAGATCATAAGGACTATCACAGAGCCGTGTGAAATGACAAGGAATAAAATTACCCAGCATCTTTCCAACCAACTCCAGCTCCTTCCCCCTCCAGATTCCTGCTGAGCCTGGAGCTCTGCCACCCATCAGCCACATTCCCTGTGCCCTGGGATGGCTCCAGGACCTGCAGAGATGCTCTGGGGGAGAACTTTTGGGATTTGCCCTCTCCAGTGTGAATGGAGAATAGAGAGGGGGGAAAAGCCCTTTCTGGTGGCAGCCTCCAAAGGACCTAAAAGCCCCATAAGAACAGGAGTGGAACATGTTCAGCTCCCTGGATTTATTCCTCAACTGCAAAATCCTGGGACTCCACAGGGAATATTCATGGGCAGCCACCCCAGCAGCACAGGCTGGAGCCACGCACATCACGAGGACAGGGATGCATTAAGCACCAACCAAATCCTCCCTGGTCACCTGCATGGACAACACAGGCAAAAGTGACCATCATGAGGGCAGTGGCAGACAACTTTGTAATTTAAAATCTCCTTAAAAACCCCAAGATGTTATTTGTTAAACAGAAAAGCCAAACTGCAGACAATTACTTTGTGCTTACCTGGCAAGGCTCCAGCAGCTTAATTTTTTGCAACAGCAAATCATGATATTTTCATACATAAGGGCAGGAAAAGTGTAATTGGGTCTAAAAACAGGGCAATACCCCATGCATTCCAGTGGCCAGAAAAACTAGAGCCATATCACTGCTACAGAAAATTGTTGACTGATTGCAGCCCCAAGTAAACTAAAAGGCATGAAGTGAAAATAGCTATTTTAACAGTTTCAAGTTTTGTCCTTTGGACTTCTTAAAAACACTGTAAGAAAATAGTTTTTCTTTCAAACATACACATTTCTGTGCTATTCAACCTGCAATAACAGCATTTGACTCAGACTTTCCACGTGGTTCCCACTCCCTCTCTGCCAGAAGATTTTTGTCATCAAAGTTATACAGTTGGGCAATTTTTGAAAACAGCAAAACTGTTCATGTGCAATTTTATGCAAAATATGCATATTTAGGAGAACAAATATGGACCTGGTACATACCACAGACCCTATTTATAGAAACTTTAGAGGGGGGATATCTGTCCTGCACTGGGCACTGCTGAGGAACCTCCAGTCCTGGGGGCAGTTCTGGAGAAGGACATGGAGGGGCTGGAGCGTGTCCAGGGATGGGAATGGAGCTGGCAAAGGGGATTGGAGCCTCAGGAATGGCTGAGGGAGCTTGAAATGGGCTCAGCCTGGAGAAAAGGAGGCTCAGGTGGGACCTGACAGGAGGGGACAGCCAGGGGGGTCGGGCTGTGCTCCCAGGGAACAGGGACAGGAGCAGAGGGAACGGCCTCAGGCTGGGCCAGGGGAGGTTTGGGTTGGATATTAGATAAAATTTTTCACTGGAAGGGCTATCCAGCTGCCCAGGGAAGTGGAGGAGTCCCCATCCCTGGAGAGATTTAACAGACCTGTGGATGTGGCACTTGGGGACACGGGTCAGTGGTGGCCAGGGCAGTGCTGTGGAACCACTTGGACTTGATGATCCCAAAGGTCTTTTCCAATCTAAATGATTCCATGATTCTGTGTTAAAGCACATTACACATTAGTTTAAACCTTCAATCCCCATATCAGATGAGCACAACTCGCTTCATTTTGTGGCTGGGCATGGATTCAGTCAAGCACCAAACAGTGCAGAACAGCTCAATCCGGATTTAGACACAGATATCCGAATTTCCACTCCTTCCAGCCAGCACACGTGCCCTGAAACGATGGCACTGGACCTGATATTATACACACCACCCAAACATTCTTGCTCCCCTTTGCTAGAGACACAGTCTGCTGGGCTGAGTCCTTCCAGCTGGTTTTTGTAAACGATAGGAAAAAGTGAGGGTGGGATCATTTTGATTTGGCTGTGTGCATTACAACTTGCTCACTGGCACATGCATAGCATTATGGCATGTTCTCAACTTTTTTTAAAATTGAAAAGTCTGAATTTCTTGCAAAAAATTCCACCCATTGACTGCTCTCTGCTTGGCAGGGAAGGGAAAAGGAATAAATAGAGGATGCAGCATTTAGGTTAAGGGAAAAAATACTATCTTTGTTCCAAAGCATAACTTTACTAGAAAAATATTGCAAATTAAAAACACCCAAAATTAAATGGCAGTTCTGTGAATTTGAACTTGGCCAGCCTTTCCCAGCACCTTTAGCCAGCTCCTAACCCTGGCTCCCAGCACGATGGGGCTGCAGCAATCCCAGAGCCTCACCAGGCACAGCTCAGACACTAAACCCCACTAACAGCCTCCTCCAAGGGCTCCTCATATGCAATGAGCAAATTCAGACAAAAAACCCACAAGTTTTTAGCAATAAGGGAAAGAAAAAATACTGCAGTCTGTCCGAGAGCACAGGAGAGAGATGGAGAGCTCAGCCAAGTCTGCTGGGTTTGTGCACACTGCCACTCCACAACACAGGCAGGCAAACCAGCAGTAGTAGCACAGCCCAACGAAAGGCAAGAATCTGTGGTTTTGGGTGGGAATCCACCCTGGCTGGCAGCAGCAGGGAATTCTCACCTCTCCCAGCACAGTGCCAGGCATGGGAGTGCTCACAGCAGGCACAGCCCCACCACAGAGGGACAAAACAAAGCAGGGCAGAGAGAGAGAACACGGGGGAATGGCTTTAAACCCAAAGGGAGTGGGTTTACATTGGGTATTGGGGAAAAACTCTTCCCTGTGAGGGTAGTGAGGCCCTGGCACAGGTTCACAGAGCAGCTCTGGCTGCCCCTGGATCCCTGGCAGTGTCCAAGGTGAGGCTGGATGGGGCTTGGAGCAGCCTGGGATGCTGGAAGGTGTCCCTGCCATGGCAGGGGGTGGATCTGGGTGACCTCTAAGGTCCCTATTGTTATAGGTAATAGGTTAATTCATGCTACAGAGAATTAGGAATAAGTGTATAAAATATAAGAAAAGAGCCAAAACCTGTATTTGTAACTGTTCCGGCTGGGAATTGCCTGAGCAGTTCTCAGAAAAGATAACATCAAACCGGTTACTGTGTAAAGCCGGAGGTCTTCAGCCCTCCCCGACCTCTCAGGGCCAGCTATACATATGAATAGGACTAGCCTGGGCCATCAGGAGAGGCTTCCTGCATTCCAGCTATGCATAACCCCTTCCCGGACAGCATGAATGGGACAGAGGGACAGGCCCGAGCTACCAGAGAAGGCTTCATGCATTTTAATGCAGGAGAAGATATGATCAAGACATTCCAGGAATGGACAGTCCGGAGGAAGCTCACAAGACCCCGCACCTGGAATCAATTTCCTCACAGCACTCAGGACTTATTCCATGTGAATGCACTCTGTACCCGAGTGATCAGACATCCGTCTGAGCTCGGACTGCGTCTTTGTCTGTTTCTACACATGTATAAACTCCACTTTGCATGCCAAGGGACACAAAGAAATATGTGGTCATCTTTGCCTTAGGCAGAATAAATGGTATACAAGCTGGCTCCTGGAAGCATTCGGGGTGCACTTTGGGGAAAGGCTGTCCCTGTGTCGGCCGGACTCTAAGGCACCCAGCGGCTGCTCCCGGGGCTGATGCTGACTTGGTTGTGGCGAGGTTTTGAAATTCTGTAAAGATTTAATTTTTCCAAAATAAATCTTTGTCGATTTTTGATAAATTGTCTACTGATTTGATCATTTATAACACTTCCAAGCCAAACCATTGAACCATCTGTGAAGGGTGGGTCCGTTGAGGAGGATGAGGAGAGCTGAAAAAAACACATCAGCAAAGGATGTGCTGGAGCCAGCGACCAAAACCAACCCACTCCTGGAGCCAGCCCCAATCAAACCACTCCTGCCTTAGAGCTGGGGCACGGAACAGGGGGGTGAACCCCAGTGTGTGACTGCCCGGTGGCTCATTGTCACATGAGTGTCACCAGCACCACAGACCCCCGGGCAGCTCATTGTCACACGAGTGTCACCAGCACCACAGACCCCGAGGCAGGAGCTTCCAGCCCCACTGTGGCCTTTCCAGGGGACAACGGCAGCGATGCCACCAGCACTCCCTGCAGCGTGGCAAGGTCACAGTGGGAATGCACCCAGGGCTGGCTGCAGAGCTGCAGGATGAGAGCAGCACCTCAGCCAGGCTGTCCCTGTTCCTCCTTTCCCAGAGAGAGACTCACTGTGACAGTCTCTCTTATTACAGCCACAATTCTCCACCTCTCCCTGGGGATCAGCCCATGGAGCTCTCTCTCCCTCTCCCTCTCTCTCTCTCTCTCTCTCTCCCTGGTTTTTGCTGCAGCTGCTGTTAAACTGTGCTCACGGATCGATCCATGCCTGAAAAAACTTGAGGAGGCTCGTGCTCCTGGCTGAGCCCTGCCAGGGGAGGACCAGCCACATCCTGCCGAAGGAAAGCTCCTCTGACAGCCTCTCCCTACCCATGGGACACTCCATACAACCTGCAGACCAGGGAGAGATCGAGGGGTAGGAAAACAGGTGAAAAAAACCAAATTCTCCTCATTTTCTACCAGAACTGCTGTTTGTGCAGGGATCATTTTGGGTGTGATGCCCTGGCCACGCACAACCACTCCAGGCACTGTTCATTTTCTGCTTAATTTTGCCTTTACAAACAGGCAAATACAAGAGACCATGGTTTAGGGCACTGATTTTCAGACCTTAGGTTGTAAAGGACATTTTAAGGTGCACCAGTCCATAGGCCTCACCACTGACCTCCTCAGGGCACTCTGCAAATGCTGCCAAGTGGAGAACACCCTCACATCTGTGCAAGTGCCTTATCTGAGCCTTGGCTGTGCTGGGCTCCAAAGGGACAAGGGGAGACCACCACAGTCCAGGGAAAAACCAGGCAACCACGATGACCAAGTCTGGTCATCATTGATCCCCAACAATTTTCTCAAAAAAAAGTTAAAGGATGCACAGACATTAACAGCACCAGCTCACAGCAAACTCTTCCTAGGATAAAGATTATGCACAGGCTGCTCAGAGGTGCTGCAGGCAGGCAGATTTTTCACATATTACCACAGAAAGGCAGTCCCTGATAACAATAACACAGTTTCAGAAGGCCCTCACCACCCTGGCTCCAGATGTGCAGCAGCTTCTCCAGCTGCTGCACAAACAGCAGCATTTTCACCCTGTTCCACAGCCCTGCAAGGAGACAGCACAAACCCAGTCTGCCTGAAACCTCCTTTCTTCAGCAAAATACCAGCAGACAGAGCTCTGACCTGCTGCCTCCAGCAGAGCCTGAATATCCCGTTTATTTGTGTTTTCCGGAGGATTCCGAGCCCACAGCCCCCCGCAGCACACACACAAAGGAGGGAGGACCACCACGGCTTCTCCAAAGAGAACAGAGCTCCTGGGGTCTGAGCCAGCGTGGCACAAAGGTCACATCATTGCTGCAGAGGGGGGTGGCCGAGGGAGAGCAGCCACCAGCTGAAATATTTGGGGAATAAACGCATGTGCTAATTCATTTTCGCTCCGTACGAAAATGTAAATCGGGTGCAAAAATAAAACAAACAGAAGAGGCCTAATTATTTATACAGGCATTTTAATCAAACAATGAATAGCACACAGCAACCTTCTACATCAATTAATAAAGCTGGCTTCTGCAAAACAAAAGAGTTACACCATGTGCCCTAATTATAAAATCCAGCCTGGAGATGCTGCCTTTTTTTTATTTTTTCCCTTTTTCCCTCCTCTATACACCTGGCTTAATTTATGCCCACTGCATTCCTGTGCTAAGGACACTCGTTAGCCCCACTCTCTAGTTACAAATTCATTACTGTGCCGCATTTTTCCTCCTGGCTCTGGCAGTAGGAGTGGTCACACTGCAGCACTCCAGGCAAACCAGCAGCTAATTGAAGGCAGGGGCTGGGGGGGCTGAGAGGAGGGTCTGCCTCCTTTTCCCCGTGCAGGAGGCAGCTGCTTCCACTTATGCCAAGCACATTTCAGGAGAGGAGGATAAAGCAGGAGCGATGAGATGCTTGCACTGGATTGCAGGGAGCCCCCTCGGTGTGTGGCGTTTCCAAAAAGCGCTTTACAGCGCGCTCCTCCTCGCCTTACCTTGGGCTCCGCTCCATCAAACACTGCTCGCCACCCCTAAGGTGTGTGACCAAACTGGCTAATGATGAGCTGTCCCCTTCCTGACAAGTCAGGGCTTGTGTCTCCTGAGAGCTGATCTATCAAAAGCAGCCCTGGTGCCTCGCAGCTCTCTGCACATGCCGGAGATTTTTGGGCTCAGCACCTCCAGCAGACAATCCCCAAGCAAATCAAATCCCCAGCAGACAATCCCCATCAAATGCATTTTGTCCCCAGCTCTGCTGGGTTTGGGGAGCAGGGGGTGCTGCTTGTTTATTTGTACTTACAAATGTGACAACATTTGTGACAACAAAAGGCAGCATCTACATTGTTATATCTATTTAGACTTACGGCATTAACCACAAGTTTTATGAATCAATCATCCCAAAACTTCTCCAGGGCTCAGCAACATGTGGTTTGGCCCAGGGCACGTGGAAAGCAGGGCCACTGAGCCAGAAGAGACCTGGCACTGGGGACATTCTGTCCTTTAAAAAGCACAGATGAGGCTCCCACCCATGCCATCTAAACAAACACCTGGAAACGCAGAAAGTGCCTCAATTCCTGTTTTCAAATTTCTCCCTGCAACTCACGGGTGGGGAAGACACATGGACAAGGGTTTCCCTGGAGGGATGAGGAGGTAAAAACCTGGGAAAACGGGGCAAGGACAGCTGAGCAGAGACGGGCACGAGGCTGGGCTGGGTTTCCCACCACGTCCAGGCGTCCCCAGCTCTGTGCCCACCCCAGGTAATGCTGGCAGGGAAGGAGCCCCAGCCCAATCCACACTGACAGCAGTGGCATCAACCCCCAGGGAGCCAGATCCAGCTCCTGGAAGCTCATCCAGAGTTTGTGCTCCTCTCTGAGCCTGTGAAACCTGTTGGCACTGCCAGGGCTCGGCAGCTCCTGCTCAGGCTCTGGGCGCATCCGCTCGCCCAGCTGTACAAATGGGTTACGAGTACAGAGTGTTTTGAGGACTATTTCTAAAAAGGACAGCTCATATTTTGTGTTCAGCGTTGCAGAACATCTAAAAATGGTGATGAAGTCAGACCAGCATTTATCCACACAAATGGGAAAATATGTCTGTGAAATAAATCTAAATAACAGCGACAGATTTGCTTTTGTCTCTTTTAGCAGCACGAGGAAAGAGACTGATAAATTAATTTAAAAGAAAAATCACGCTCAGTTAATAAATGTGGTCTAAATATTAATCTAGAGGCAGTGTTACACGCTTTAGGAATCTGGGGAAGAGGACTTTAAAACCCAGAATGCGTGTTTACAGATTATATTCCATTTCGCAACAGGTAGGACAGGCTGGTAAACAGCAACAAAAATGATGATTATCCTTGGCTGGTACCTCACAGAAACCATCCAGATTTACTTTGATTAAGTCCTTCATCCAGAAGTCAGGCACTGCACTGCCAATACTGCACGTGGTACTTTCCACAAGGCAGGAAAATACAAATATAGAAATGCAATTGCAATTGAAATAAGTAAGGAAAAAATAAAGGATTTTTGAAACACACACCAAATGTAATCAGATACTATTGATGTTCAATTATTCCTTGTTACATTTAAAAAATTTTGTTAACATACATTTGATTCTCCTAGAGAATATCACTCAATTAGAAAGCTCTCCAAATTTCAGAACCATTGCTTATGTGGAGTAAGTGAAAACGTTCAAAAATGTACTTGTCAGTTCCTGTTGCATAATAGGCCTTGTGGCAAAGGAAAGCAAGTTGCACATTCAGTGCCCGCAATTCCAAATCACCACCATGAGTCACGGCTGGGGCTCTGCTGCAGGAGCAGCCCTGTGCCCTAACTCTGACTTCCAGAGTTAAATAATAGAGATTTCAACAGCCCTGGCACTGACAACAACAACAGAGACACCGACAGAGCTCCTGAGAGAGGACAGAAAACATCCTCTCCTCCTTGTTACATCCTGACGCTGCAATTCCAAGAAACAATGGGAAAGCAGGAGCAGCTCCTGAGCTCCACGCTCCAAATCTGGGGGTGCAACACGGGGCTGTGCAAGGGGCACCTCTGAGACCCCGTGTCCTGTCCAAAAATGGTCCAAAAGCTGCTCAGACAGCACCAGAGAAGAGATGGAGACCCTCTGCCATGAGGAAAGGCTGAGGGAGCTGGGATGGCTCAGCCTGAAGGAAAGATGGCCCTGAGGAGAGCTCAGAGCCCTGCCAGGGCCTGAAGGGTGCCAGGAGAGCTGGAGAGGGACTGGGGACAAGGGATGGAGGGACAGGACACAGGGAATGGCTCCCAGTGCCACAGGGCAGGGCTGGATGGGATATTGGGAATTAGGAATTGTTCCCTGTGAGGGTGGGCAGGCCCTGGCACAGGGTGCCCAGAGCAGCTGTGGCTGCCCCTGGATCCCTGGCAGTGCCCAAGGCCAGGCTGGAGCTTGGAGCAGCCTGGGATGGTGGGAGGTATCCCTGCCCCAGGAATCTTAAAATCTCTTCCTACCCAAACTTGGCTTTAAACTGAAAGGGAGTAGGTTTACATTGGGTATTGGGAAAAAACTGTTCCCTGGGAGTGTGCTGAGGCACCCAGAGCAGCTGTGGCTGCCCCTGGATCCCTGGCAGTGCCCAAGGCCAGGCTGGACAGGGCTGGGAGCAGCCTGGGACGGTGGGAGGTGTCCCTGCCCATAGCAGGGAGTGACACTGGATGATCTTTAAGGTCCCTCCCAACCCAATCCCCTTCTGTGATTCTCTGATTAAAAGCCAAGACAGCAGTGATGAATTCCAGGTCCATTCCACCTCTACAGGATTTCAGGGATTTGCAGTCACCAGTGCACAAACCTCAGTATCAGCAGCACAAACAACCTTTCCTTATTTCTTCCCATGCCCTCAAAGTCCTCTTCAAAAAGCAGAGGACACTGAAGAGCACCTCTGTTAGCCAGGGAAATATTAACACATAATCACTGTTAGATTGTACAGCCTGACACCAACCTTTTCTCCTCCTCTAGACCCTAGAACCAGCTCTCCAATAACAACATTTATGAGAGTCCTTTAACAACTCCTGTAATGATTCATTTAAAAAAGAAAATAAATCATTTTTTATTGCAGTTCCCTGCCTCTTTAGGAAGATACAGCATCCTGACAAATAAAATGTACCTACTGAACAACAAGACCTTAGCTGTGACATTGTGAGCAGTGAAATAACACTTGGAGAATAGATGTATTCCAGAACCAAATATCCCCAGGGAGCTTGGATGTTAAAAGCAACAGCACTTGCAATTTTGGATATACACATCTGAAATGTCCTTCTAAGCTACACCACAAATTTCACAGGTGAGAAAAACAGAGAAAAAAAAGCCCCCAAACCCTAAGTGCAAACCAGAAATGTGCTTCAGAGAGGAGAGATGCTGCAAACAGGGCTGCTTTCTCAGCAAGCAGCAGGACTTCCCCTCTTTGTGATTTACAGATACTTAAAAACAAGTAGGTTAATGAAGCAACAATACAGTGACTGCAGAGTGCTGATTATTACAAACTTCCCAGCACTGTGATCCATGAGCCAATTCAGCACCAGGGCAATGTCCGTGCTGTTTGGCTGGGCTTATTAAGGAAAACAACAAAAATAAAAATAAAAAAGGGGGAAAAAGCTTTGAAGAAGCAACAATGACATTTATTTGGTGTTAACTAAATAAAATAATTCCTAAGAAATAACTGTCTGCATCTCCACCACATGGGGACTAAAACCTCACAGCTTACAGTATTCTACTTTCCACTCTGCACGTTGAGCTTGGCTTGCTCCACTGTTTTCACTATTAGCTTTTTCATAGTTTAATTTAGAAAAAGTTTGGCCCAAGCAAGCTGATGTGCAGTGAAACCATCAGGGCTCTAAATGTGCTCTGGCACTCTGTGAGTCTCTGCCTCAGTTTCCTCTTCTCTAAGGTAAAGGCAACACCCCTGGGCTGGGGATTAACCACAAACATGCTTGGGAAGCCTCTCCAGCACTTAAGAAGATGAAATTTCTCTGTTAGGAAGCACAGGAGCATCCCCTCCTCACCCAGAGGACCAGGAGCCCACATGCCACCAGCAGATGACAACAAAATCTCTCCAGCACCTTCCCCCAGTGTCCTCACCAGAACCACCTGGAGATGGGCTTCAAAAAAACAAACAAAAAAAAAAGATGCAGAAGGATCTTCAAGCTCTTCAATGGTTTTGTTTAGGGCACAGTGATGACTTTGGGAGACTCTGGAGCATGACACAGCCAGGAGCAGTGCAGGGACTCGTCACCTCAGCTGCTGGCACAGGCTCAGAAGGGCCAAACTTATGCTACACACAAACAATCCAAAAATCCCTTCCCAGAGCTGCACAACACCTGGAGCTGCGCCTTCCCAGCCTACACAGGCTGCTGAAGGAGAGAAACCACCCAGCTCCTGCCATCACTCCAACAACCCAGACATCCTGTGGTCCTTCCAGTGAACCACAAGATCCTGCAGCAACATTTCCCATTTTTCTTTTCCTACAACAAAAAAGCACAAACTTGCACATTGGTATTTCTGCCTGTCACCTACAATGAAGATCTCCTGCGTCCCACCAAAAAAAGGGCCAGGATTGAAAGGGGAGCCTTGAGTGGGGTGAGACCATCGAGGTGGTTTTCTGAACCAGCTTCTCCACCTCGGGTGAGGGCGTAGTCAAGCTCACAAGTGATCTGCACTGCACGATGGCTGTTCAGCAGTCATAGATACACTACTGGAGGTCTCAACCCAGTTCTCAGTGAACAAATGGCTGTATAAAAATAGCCATTACCTAAGACGACCATTTTCATTGCAGGACAAAAGAACGTCGGGCTGGAAATTGCAGAATTAATCCCCTGAGTCTGCAACCCACCACATTAAACACCACAGCGTCTCGTGTTTAATTTGCAATAGGAAAAAAAAAAAATCACATAATGGTGACCAAGAACAAAGGACACAAAATATGAATTGATTTTCTGAAACAAAGGGCAAATTGCTCCCTCGCCTAAAAGAAGTTTCCAGAGAGACCTGAGAGCTCCTTCCAGTGCCTAAAAGGGCTCCAGGAGAGCTGGAGAGGGACTTGAGACAAGGGATGGGAGGATGGGACAAGGGGGAATGGTTTCCCTTTGCCAGAAGGCAGGGATAGATGGGATATTGGGATGAAGTTCTTCCCTGTGAGGGTGGTGAGGCCCTGGCACAGGGTGCCCAAAAAAGCCCCATCCCTGGAAGTGTCCAAGACCAGGCTGGATGGGGCTTGGAGCAGCAAAGGCACACAGGTAGAAACAATGGGCAACCTAAAATAAGGGTCCAGGTGTTCCCTTCCTCCCAGCCTGCTCCATATCCTCGTTCTTCACACTAAAACTTGCCAAATTCATGCCAACAACAACAACCTGTCCGTTCAGATCCTGGGGAAGGGCTGCACTGGGATGGAAATGGAAAGTCACAAATCAGCCTTCAGGAGAGCACCACAGGATGGAAGGGCCATTTAGACAAGCAGAGCATTTACTTGTTGTGATCAATTTGTTGAAAGAGTAGCAGATTAGCACCAGGTTAGAAGCAAACACAGCAGCTGGTTTGCAGTGACTAAGCAGGGCGAGCAGGGATAACCATTTCATGCCAGAGGAATTCTCTAAACACACCCAAAAGAGTGAAGGTGTAGAAGGCTGAGTTAGTGATGATCAGAATGACAGTCAGAGATATTCCTCATGGCTGCTGTGCTGGAGCTCAGGAAAATGCTCCTGAGTGATGCCAGCAGCAAGCACTGCCCCCCACCATTCCCAGTGCTCCCAGCCAGCCACATCCACTCTCCTTTCTCACCAACTGTCCCTCCCCCTCCAGTGCCACCAACCCCAAAATCAAGCTGTTGCACATGAAGGATTAAAAGGACAAAAAAAAAAAAAATTAGAATAATCATAGTAATAAAAACTCAGTGAACCCATTTTTTAGGGTTCACAGAGAACCTTTTAGGATGTCAGGGTCACCCTGTGAATGCTGGTCTGCAGGTGGCAGCTGCATCCTGCCATCACTGGAGTGGATTAAAACCATCTGAGCACGCTCCTGTGCTCCCTGTGTATCACTGAGCATACAGGGAAGAGCTGGCAAAGGTTATCCCTAAAAGTTTACATCTGAATCAGAGCTGATAGGAAAGAAAAGCAAGCAGATGTTGGAAGACTAACTTGAACGTGCTCGAACGGGATTTCAGAGCAGTCAAAAAAAGAAAACATCCCTGGGGGATTTCTCTGGACTTGATGTTTAGCATAGTGCATATTGATTAAAAGCAGTCACTGGTGCAAGTATGTAGGAACACAATATTGGGTTAACACATGGGCAGACTGGGACTGACAGCTCCAAACACCTCTGGGGTGCCCAACCACATCCCAGGGCAACAACAAAGCTCTGGACAGGGGGATCTGCCCTCAGTGCAGCTTTCAGGAAGTCTTTGGGACAGAATATCAATGCAAACTCTTCTAAACCTGCTGCTTCTACCCCGCTTTCCTAGGAACAAGTCTGATGTGTCTCTTACAGAGGAAGCAGTGATTGGTTTGGTCCTCACTGTCCAGCTGGGAAGAATAGCTTGGAATGCAGAACACTTCCAGCTTTCAATGCCCAAAGAGTGGTTGCTGGAAGAGATGAGGGAGCAGACACAAAAAGAGCCACTGATGTGCATTTTGACTTGAAAATCCTGGTACATTTTGTGTTTAGCCCAGTTGCAGTTGAGTGTCTGCTGCAGGAAGGGGACAGGAGGAAGCCCTGCAGGCAGAGCCCACAAGGATGAGGCAGAAACACTCAAGGATGAGGCAGAAACACTCAAGGATGAGGCAGAAACACAGCTGGAGGTGACCAATGCCACCTCAGACAGGGGACACAGCCACACTGTTCTGGGGACACACCTTTCTCCTTCACTGATCCCTCAGGAACTTCCAGCCAAGAACCTGAACACCCTCAGCCCCATGGCAGAGCCTCACAAAAGCTCACATTTCCTCAGCTCCCCCTTGATTTATAAATCTGCCTCCTGCAAAGCCCCATTTCCGACACCAGAATTCCAATTTGCTATCACAATCTTCAAACCTACAACTAAAAACTGTCATTTTCAACACTGCCCAAGTGGCAAACCACAAAGAAATTCACAAACCCAACCACAGAGGTCTTTAAAAAAAATAAAAAATATTTAGGAACTCCACAAAGCCGTTCTGGCTGCTGCACAGCAGTGGGGAAAGCACTCAGTAAATCACCTCCTGACCGCTGGGCAGGGGCCAGCATTCCCTGAGAACCTGGCTGGCAGCAGCACTTCCACAGGTTCTCCACCACAGGCTGCTTGAATTTGCTCTGTAACTACCCAGAGACATGACATCAGCCTTTGCTGGCAAAACAGTCTCCAAAAAACCCAACAAAAACAAGCCCAAGTAATGTTGAGCTGCAGCTGTGCGTGTGTATGTGGAAAGGTGCAATTCAGCAGAGCCTGGGTTTGGACAGGGGAGCCCTCTACAAAGAGTGATAAATAAAAAAGACCCAGGTCTATTTAGAAACGAGAAAGATAAAGCAGTAAAAAACTTACTAAGATTGCCATACCCCATTTCTTTTTTTCTCTCCTTCCACCCCATTCCTCTCCACTTATTTCATTCAGGGACTGTCACTCAGTCCCACACAAGGGAGGGATCTCCACTGTGTCTTACAGAGTCTTGTAGGGGAGGAGAAGCTCAGCATGGCTTCAGGTATTTTTCTGGCACACCAAAACCAAAGCCCTGTACAAAAACAGCTGGTAAATACCTACAAGGAGCAAAAAACCACTGGATAATAGAAAAGAGGCAGCCAACACTGCTCTGATTTACAAACATAAACCTGATTTTTATGGTGTATAAAACCAACCAGCAAAGGGGGAAACAGGCCCTGTCTCCACATGATTTGGGGGGTGTTTGTAGCACCCACACATCATTTTCCAATTGCTATCTGCAAAGGGTGCACTCTGGAGAGAAACTGAGGCAGCAGGCTCCAGGATCCAGATTTTTCATTTCCATCTGTGTTTAGCCTGTTTCTCCTCTCCTCTGTGACTCACCAGAAAAATGGAAGTGGAGGAAACTGCTCAGAGATTAAGCTGAAAAGCAAACAGAGAAAAAAGGGATGACTTCACACTCCGGGGTCCGAGCAGTCTGGTGATGCTGCACAGCAGCTGCTCCCAAAATTCACCCTGGTGGCATTGCCTCCCCATCCTCTGTGAGGAAAACCCCAGGGGACAGGGTGGGCTGCATGCACTGCTTACAGAGGCCTCTCTGAGCCTCCGAATGCCACCCAGGATTTTTATATGAAGCCTCCAGGCACAAAATGTCCTGAGGACAAGTGGTCTCATAATTGGTTAAAAATAGTAGGGAGGGTCAATCTTTGAAACATTAGGCTTGTGACTACCTCTGTACTCAATTTCACTACTATTTCTCTTCTCTCCACAGTCAAATCCTGCTATTTACTCCCACCTACATACCACCAGGCAGATGGGAGACACTCAGCATAATTCTTCACTCTGATCCCTCCCCGTGTCCCTCCAAAACCTGATTTGGTTTCCTATGCAGCGAGACAAAAATCATATTAAACTGCAGAGGGGGGGAAAAAAAAACCCCACAACCCAACCAGCACTGCTACACACAGGATTTGCATCTGATCCCAAATTTCCTTCGCAGCCTGTGCGTATGTTTTGCAGATTTCCAGCGTGGCAGGACTTTCATCCCCTCCCTCTGCACAGCCACTGCTTGTCTTGCAGGGTGAGATTGAAGTAGACAAGTGTGAAAGAATCATATAGGGCTCAACATCGTTAGGCTCACCCTGAAAGCACAAGAGCTGACAGGGCTGAGGAAGAACTTCCCATTTCCCCCTGGGGCTCAGATTTGGGAGCTGGGAGCTTGGGGAGAGAAAGGAAGATCTTGAAAAAAATAAAGCCAGGGAGGCTGGGTGTTTGTGGTGGTCTCTGCAATCTTGGGTGAGCTGTGAGGCTACCAGGATGTCAGAAATTATGAGGAATTAAATGGCTACGAAAAGCCTGGAGTTAAACCTAAACCCAAACTGCGAAAACACAATGATTAAGTTCAGCCTGTTAGAAATAATGTGCTGGGCAAAACATTAACACATTTACACTTGAAAGTTGTGAAAGAGTCAGAATCACCCTCCTTAAAATGTATCAGTCAGACGAGATCTGATTTCAGGACAGAGCATCCTGCACATACATAAAAGAAAGTACTTGAATAGGCGTCATAACACAAACATCCATTTATTTTCTGCCAAATAAGATCAGTGTTCTCTCTCCACAAAATAATGTTCCCTGCAAAATGCTGGAGCTCAGCTTGCTCCTTTTTTTTTTTTTACAGAAAAAGAACTCACTAAATCAAATGGCCCCAAATATTTCAGTTATTAAAACAGGCTCAGTTGCACACTTCAGGGCATTTGTCCTTAATTCAGACTGCTGGGTTTACACAAAATAAAACATAAAATAGCCTCACCCTAAAGGCTGGCAGATCAGCTCTGCCTGAAAAGTCAACCAGGCTTTCCACAACTGAATCAATGGCAAAGTTAAGAAAATATCTGGGAAAAAAAAAAGTGGTTTAAAACTAGGGGTGATTATGCAATGATTAGCTCATCATCATTCCAGGTAATCCTCAGTGGATGGATAAGGGACATCTCTGAATGGGAGATGCAGCTTGAAACAGTATTTGTGGGGGCTTGGGTGGGGGTGGTTTTAAATTTATTTTATATTTATGCGTGGAAATAAGTGTGAACCACTGAGGATCAAGCCATCAGTGCTGATGGGCACCAAGATCAGGATAAGCCTGATGGCCATAAACCAGGCAGGGAGGTACATTCTGTACTTCTCAAGGCCTTTGAGTCTGCCTTGTTCAGGAAACAACACAACGGCTCCAACCAGATAGCACAGGAGAAAAGGGCACCAACACAGCCAAAGTGGAGGGAGATAAACAAACCAACAGGATTTATCAGCAAGGCCACCCCAAAAGCAGCCAATGTGCATCCCAACAGCTCAGAAACAAGGTGAGAGACAAAGAGCTAACTCAGGGAGTTGTGTAAAAAGTGTCCTCTCATTTTGGGGAGGCTGCTTCATGACTTTTTAAATAAATACACCTGGCACACAGGTTGCAATGGGAATATATACTCATTAATTTCCAGACCAGTGTCAGCTTTCCAGATACCAGCTTGTGCCACAACAATGGCTGTAACTGAATACAAACCCTCCAGGTCACTGTTCTGCCTGGGGTATTAAACAGCACTGAGGAATAAAAGGCACAATGAATATTTCAAGGGGCTGCAGCACCAGAAGTAATGGATGGGGATGAGAAGTGAGCAGCTCCTGAGCTGAGCTGTTCCATGGCACAAGGTTGGCTGGCTTTCAAAAGCCACGACCAGCCAAAATTTCCAGAAGCAAGCCACAGTTGATGGCACTCCCATTTATACCCTACCCAGGTGAGATATTTCATCTGCTTTGTTTCCAGGCATTCAGCACTCCTGAAATCACTCCTCTCCATCACATGTGGGTGCACAAACACTGACTCTCCTAAAAAATCTGGTTTCTCTTCCCCTGACTCAGCTGCAACAAGGGGGAAGTTCTTCAGCTGTAATTCCACAGTTCCTGAAGTTGTTGGGAGGGGCTGATTGAGGTCCCCTCTTTTTAATTTACTGATCTCTGATATCCCCCAAAACTGATTTAACAAATCCTGCTTGCTGTAGTGAAAACCAGGCAGGCAGAAACTCTTCCTGCTATTCAGGTGCTTGCCTGAAAACTCAGCTGCAAAATATTTCTGTGCAGCACCGAAAGCCTCTCCTGAAACCTTTCATGTGTCTCTCTACACGTCAAGCTCCCTTTCTTCTTCCTTTTATCTTCATATTTAGATAATTCTCACTAAAAGCAAGGTGGTCGTTCTTGTGAAATTACCATAACATCTCTTGATGGACTTTTAAGATCTCTGCTGCTTGTTACACAGCGCGGGGATGTGTTTTGCCAAGAAGCGAGACATTGTTTATTCTTGTATTAGGGAGACAAAGTGTTTCCCACTTAAAGGGCTTCATCTCTCCTAAAAACACAGCAGAAAGAGTGGCAGAGCTGGAGGGAGGAGGCTCCTGATGGCACCGGAATTTCAATTCCATTGATTAGCCAGCATCGCTGGAGTAAGGAGATTTAGTGCCCAGCCGGTGTAAATTGGATTCCAATTGCTGTCCCTGTGTAAAAGGGGGTCTCACATAAAGGATTAAACGCAGGCCAAGGGTGCACAATGAACCCACTGGCTCATTCACAATCAGCTTTGTGTACTCATTAGAAAAGGGAGCTAATCACCCCAGTTTGTGCTGGTTTCGGAGCTGCCAGCACAAAAGGCTGTGACCTCCCACTGCGAGTCAAAGACAAAATATCCCACTTTCTCCCATGTACCAAAACCTCTCATTTTGTGCCTCCAAAATTCAACCTTCTGATGGACCCACAATAAAAATTAGCTATGGTCAGCAAGACTCAGCTACCCCTAAAATCCCAATTATGTGGCTTAATATAGGGGGTGAATTAGGAAAACGAAACATGTGTCCAGTGAGGAGTCTTCCAGTGACCTAGTTCTGTCCCAGTGTGTGGCTGGCTTGTAAATGTGATCAGAGCATGTGCACTGCAACAAAGCCCAGAGATTTCCTAAGCAATCTCACAGGTAATCAAAAATCACATTTCAAGCAGCACATGGAAGCGTATTCCCACACTTTTTGGTACAGCACAGGAGTTAAACCAAAAGTCATAAGGAATTGAAAAATGGAAACTTTGCTGTGAGTGCAGTTTTGAAAGAAAGTGCTGGGCAAGAGGGTGTTTTGTTCCCCCACAGCCCCTTGGGTTCTACAAGCAGCTGCTTGAAAAGAAAAAGCACTCCAAGGCTGGACAGCAGCCCTTGCACAGCCCTGTGTAAATTCACCATCCACAAGTCAGGGTGATGGCACCTCCACACACCAATGGGTCCCTGAACCCTCCTCACATCTCCCTGGTGAAACAACATCTCAGCCCCTCAAAAACGGGGTGACTCCCACATTGAAATCACCCCCCAGCCTTCCCTGGGGGTGACAGCCCCCATGTTCTACCTTGAGACCCCACCTTGCTGATGCTCCTGGCCACTGTGTGTTCTCCTCAGCACACGTTTGTACCTGTCCACTGTGTGTTCTCCTCAGCACTTCTGGCCACCACATCTCTCCCAGCAGAGCTGCAGCCACTGTCCCCCTCCTGTCCAGCACCTCGAAACAGCCCCATGCCACTGCTGTGAGATGTGGGATATCAGCAATCAGTATTTTTAGCACAACACACGTTTGGTCCTTTGGGAGATGAGTTAATTGCCCTGCTCCCTCCTCCTCCTCCTCTTCCTCCTCCTGGCTATTTGGCCAGGCTGTCTGGTGTCCCCCACGGCCGAGGAGATGTCCACAGCCAGCACTGAGGGTGTCACCAGCCGCCTCATGGAAACACCATGGGCACTTCCAAAGCATCTCCCTGGCTGGGCGAGGAGCTGCTCTGTGTGTCCCCTCCCTGCACACCATGACACAGACATCAACAAACGCCACAGGGGCACTGCTGGCACTTGTGATGCTGGAGTAACCCAGGAGGCAATAATCCAACACATATTCTCACAGAATCCACCCCAAATTGTGCACGCTGTGTCAGAGAGACCAAGATCCTCCAAAGCAATAAACTGCACCCATTTCATGAGGATTTCAGGGAAAAGTACATCATAGCAACAGTTAGGGGTCAAGAAAGGTTCAGATTAACCTTGCATGATGTTAAATTATCCTGTTCCTAGAATATAACCCTTGGTTCCCAATTTTTCTTTTACTACAGAAAGCCCCAGGCCACAGGAGAACTCCCAGCATCCACCCATTTACAGATGAGGAGAACCAAGTTTGAAATCCCAAGCAGTCTGAGGAGGCAGGACCCAGTATCACAAATGCCTTTCCTGTGCACAACTGCTTTTCCAAAGAACCAAGGGAAGCAATTCCTGCTTCTCTTGCAGAGGGAACGGACCCAATGCAGCCTCCACAGCACAGCACTCCTGCAAGGAACAACCAGCACCAGGCACACCAGGGATCTGCCACACCAGCAAGGACACCAAAAGGGAATGGCTGATCCACTCATCCCTCCTTACACCCCTCCCAAGCCAGTGTAAAACCACAGGCAGGCACGGCCAGCAGCACCCTGTGTGTCCCCCCAACAGGATCCCAGCCCAGGCTGAGGGACACATCACTGCTGCCCCATGGAGAGAAAAGCAGGTCAAGGAAACTGAAGAAATGCAGAGAAAAAGGTCAGAATGGTAATTTTCATATTATTTATAGCACAGCTATTTTATTTTTCCTTAATAGAGGATGTTTAATAGTTCGGAGGAAATCAGTCGACCTTTAAGAAGGAACAATTCTGAAGGAAGACAATCCAAAAATATGCTGAAGGACCACTCCTGTCAGTGGGGAACAATTTCTCTGTCCACAGGGACCTCTGTCAGGCAAATAAAATCTTCTGTCAGCAGCTGCACACAGAACCTCCAGTGCTGGAGGATAAAATCTGATTGTGTGCACATCTGAGGAGATGGTATCTATTCACTGCCTATTGGCACACAATGTGCTGGGTAAAAACAGTTTAAACTCAAATCTCATTCTCCTCTTTAGAAAAAGAAGGAAAGAAAAGCTGTAGGCCTATGGCAGCATCTCCAGTCCAGATGTGTCTCTCTGCTGATTTTTATGTAAGCATCGAGTGTTTTATTAAATTTTAACCTACTGGCAATAGGAAGGCAGAATACTCTGGATGATTTTCAGTGTCACCAAATTTTTTAGGATACACAAGAAGAAGCCAAATGCAAATGACACACAGAAGTCACAGAGCATTAAAATTACCCCCTGATATTTTAGACTGAGCAATCCCCCACCAGTTATCAAAAAAAAACCCCACAGATTTTTGTTGTTGTTGGAGTTGCATCATATGCACCAGTTTCAAGCCACTGTGTCATAATAATATTAGCAATAATATTCACTGGTTTATTGTCCTGGGAAATCAGTGCTTAGCAGCTTGACATTTCACTAACACGACTGAAGCACTTGAAAAATTCCACCTCACATTTCTGCCACTCAAGCAGCACCCTGCAACCAGCACACGAATCTCTGCACTCCTCCATCAATATATTCACCAGATTCTCCCACCAAGATGATAATACTCAATCTGCACTTATTTTCCAGATGATCAACTGGACTTCTGCACGCCTTACAACCTGGCCTTTGGCATTCTCAGCAAGAGCAGCATTAGGTCCAATGATCATTATCTCCATGACTTCAATTTTCCTCTCAGCCTCTCACAATCTCAAACCAAAGCTTTCCAACTCCTTATCCACTGCAGCATGAATAGCATCTCGCTTTTCTATAATGTCTGCCAAGCACTTAGCAAGCCCAGCACTGCTTGATAAGCTGAATCCATGGCTCCTGACAGTACAGAGCTGAGAGCAGCCAAGCCTGACCCTCCCAGCTAGGAGGAAGTTGGAAAGTGAAATATCAGGGCCTCAGAGTGGCCACTCTGCCTGGTTTTTCCTCCAGAGTTCCTGCAAGCACACAGTGCCTGACATCCCATTGCTGGGCTCACACCTCCAGCTCCAACCCCTGCCCACGTTTGCAGCCCACAACCATCAACCCTAAAGGTCCGTGTTGGTTTATTGCAGCTTAGATGGAGGAATATAAGCTTTCTATTCTTAAATATTGGATTACACCCCAATTCCAGAGGTAAAAATAGCATGGCAGACAAGGGAGACAGCTGTGTAACCTGGCTCTCAGAGTTACAAGAGGTGAGAGAAGGGCCCCAGGCACAAGTCCCTTCCCCAGACCCCCAACACTGCCATCCTTCCTTCTCCTGAGGATGCCAGACCTGTCAGTGCCAGAGGCACAGACCAGATGAGCTCTTCCCTACCTCATGGAGAGTGAGGAAAAAAAGCTACCTGGGTATAAAAAGCACATGGCACCTCCTTTACAGAAACATCCTCCCTGATTTCCCTTCTGGGTTAACTGGGATCCCCACGTCAGGGTTTGGGAGCAGCAGAGTTCCCACTGCACCTCTCCATGGGTTACCCAGTGCCAAGGCTGATCTCCTCTTACTGATTTAAGCCCACCCTGCTTTTTTTCAGGGATCTACAAAGAATCAGTTGTGGGCTATGAAAAGAAATTCTATAAAATAAAGATTTTTTAGGTTGGGGTGGGGGGAAGGGGGAGCCAGAGAAGAAGGAGAGATGCTAGAAAAGACATTAAAAAATCAAAACAGAGACAACTACAATTTGATTCTTCCATCACCTGAAGAATACAAACAGCACCAAACTGCACACACTGTAGAAAACTATTACCTGAAAGACTCCAACAGAATATTTGATGTACAACACCTCCTTGGCTCTCAACTGCAGCCTCTTCCATGAGGGAACAAAATGGAATTGTGTAATCATCAAGGTTGGAAAATCCCTCCAAGATCATCAAGCCCAACCACTCCTCCAGCACTGCCAAGGCCATCACCAAACCACATCCCCAAGTGCCACATCCAAGGGGTTTTGGACCCTTCCTGACACGGTGATTCCACCCTGCCCTGGGCAGCTGTCCCAGGGGGAAGCAAACGGGGGGTGGAGGACAAGGAATGGTGTTCATGTCTGGATTTAAATGTGAGAACTTGGGGAGCTGGGAAAAAAAGAACTGGGAAGGAAGGGAGGGCTCTGAGAGCCATTCTGGAGATGGGAACAAGGAGCACAATGAGTGGAGGATATGAGGATGCAGCAGCTCAGACTGACAGGAGATGCTGCTTCCCCCAGCAAGCCCTGTCAGGAGAGAGCAGAACCCAGCAGCTTGATTTTGTATTTGTTATTTCTTTCTTTAAAAGCTACATAAACGTTCTGATTAATAATAATGGACCTGTTACTGCTTCCACTATCCCCAAAGGGAGGAAAATCAGGTTTGGCATTTGCAATTATGACTGCTAAAGCAGGAGTTATCAAGTGTCATGTTAGAGAATAGAGGGCTTGATCCTGGGCAGCGCCAAGTGCTCCCAGCATCGCTCAGCGAAACCATCAAAGCATCTATTAATTTTGGTTTAATACACCTAAATTCATTCTGTGGCTAAAGATGTGCTCAAGCCACGTGCCTGGGTCACAGCAGAGACAGGCACTGGGGATGTGGAGGAGATCTTTCCCTGGGAGAACTCAGCCTGGAGAAGAACGTGAGGTGCAGCAGGTGGCCCAGCACGGATCACATCCCACATCCTGCATGGGATCTGCTCCCTGCTCAGGTGGGCATGGGGCACACAGGGACATCAGGGGCACACAGAACCCCTGAGGCTCACAGAGTCCATTCCTGAACTGTGGTGGGCATGGGGCACACAGGGACATCAGGGGCACACAGAACCCCTGAGGCTCACAGAGTCCATTCCTGAACTGTGGTGGGCATGAGGCACAGAAGGAGATCAGGGGCACACAGAACCAAAGAGGCTCCAAGAACCCATTCCTGAATTGTGGTGGGCATGGGGCACAGAGGAGATCAGGAGCACACAGACCCCATCAGGCTCCAAGAGTCCATTCCTCAGTTGTACCCTGAAGGACTCCAACACATTTGTTGCTGGAGCTAGTGGATGTCTCATCCTATTTACATAATATATGACCTAATTTTGTGTTCACTGAGTATTTAATTACAGCCGATTGAATACAAAAATGACTCAAAATACTCCCAGCACTAATAATTAATGTTTTAATTGTGTTTTCTTCGTGGGGGTTGGTTTTTTTGCCTCGCATGCAGCATTTAAATAATTTGAGCACATATCAAACAAAAAAAATTAAATAAAGAAGATGCACTGCTCCTTCTGGAACCAGCTCAGAAGGGACTGGTGCTTGTTTAATGTGGTGGCTCCTCCTTTTTCTCCACAGACACAGGCATTCCTATTTCACACTCCCGCTACTAGAATTAATGATTCCAGCCCATTTTGTGAACTAGAACCTCTGTCAGCTCACTCACCCAGCTCCATCCCTCCGGGACAGGCCCTTGTCAAGCTGTGGAGCATCATCTGCTGCCTCTGGCAGAGCTGAGGCACAACTGTGCTGAGAGGAATCTGAGCACAGCTGCTCAGTGACCACCACAGAGTGTCTCTGTGAGGAACACCAACTCAGAGCTTTCAAGGTATTTCTTAAGACTCTCCTTAATAAGTGACTATTTCCATCCCAGGCAGGGCTGAAAATCCCCATCCCATTGCCAAATGTTTGCAGCAAATCCAGTCCTGACCATTTCTCAGGGTGGAGGGGGCTTTGCAATATTGTATTTCAGCTCATCAAAAGGCATCAATGACCATTTCATTAGGCCAGTTCAAAGCACTTCACACAGCAACAGATTTAAAAAATAAATAAAAATTGAAAAAGAGCAGAAGGACTAGTAACTGGAGAATTGTTCACATACCTCAGATTGAAAGGGTTAACATGTTCTAAACACTTCAGGAATTATGTGTACTGAACCCATAAGGAACAAACCCATCAAATAATCACTACCACAGTGTACTGGAGCAGTATCAGTCCTGCTGCAGCACATCCAGGAGTACTCTCTGTGTTTTCTTCCCTGGGAATGACTCAGATAATGACAGCAAGTGGCAAATAAAATCATACCAGTGCTATCTTAGAGCCGCAATCCTTTATAATTAGGGGGCTTTGTTTGTTTAGGGAAAAAAAAAAATCACATTTATAAAAAGCTTATCTCAGAGATAAGTGACCATTGTTTTTAGACTGCTTTTTTAATAATGCCAGCCTTTAAAAAAAGAAAAAAAGAAAAAAAAAAGAAACAAACCAAAAACAAACTCTAAAAGATCTTCTAAGCAGAGGGTCATTATAAATAAAACAAAACACTAGCCTGTAACCCACTGTTTCTGCAGAGCCAAGAAATGCTCAAACATGCACAATATGTTAATCCCACACTAAGTTGGACCACTAGTTTTCCCCTTGAACCAAATTAATTATTATTTCCAAAATTAGTTTATTAGAATAATAATCTCCTCCTCCTCCTGATTCTTTTGCTGAAATAATAATTCTGTTATTACATGGCCACAATATACACCAAGAAAGCAGAGTGCTGTAGAAAGGCCTTTTAGCTTTTGAGATCAATACAAATTACTATGCTCAGCATTCCTCTCTCCAGATATTTACACCATGCTCATCACCTCAGTATCCCAGCTCAATACAAGAAAAGCAAAAACTTGTTCACAACGCAGCATATTTAATCTTTAAGTGCTTGACAAGCACCAGCCAATATCCAGAACTCCCTGGTGGCTGCTCTGACGGAGCAGCTCAGAGGCTGAACAGAGAGAAGGGCTCAGGTCAGGGCAGAGCTGGGCAGGAATTGGGCTCACCTGGTCCAAGAACCCCCAAGGTGTAGCAGCCCCTAAATCTGCAGCCAGCTGAGCTCGTGGCCACGTCCCCCAAGGTGCTGAGTCCAACACCTTCACATCCCTCCAGCTCTGTGCCCAGCATCTCTCTGCATATAAAGAATTGTCCTCTCTGTCCTCTCCTGCCTGAGCAAGTCTGGAAGGTGCTCCAGCTTCTCCAGGCTTAAAAAAAAATCACCTTATCCAGTGCCAAACCCTTCCATGCAGTCTGTATTTAACCCAAATTTAAGGCTCCACTCAAGGATCCAAGGACTTTAAAAATAAGATGCTGCAAAAGCCAAGTCTTCTATTAAATTTAATCCCAAACAACCTCTGACATCAGAGCCACAGCGACTAATCCAGCAATGATCAGTGAACAGCTCTGCTCCACAACCATTCAGAAAACACTGGGAACAATCTCAGGATTTGGGTCTTGTGGGAACCTGGTGGACATCACCCACACAGCCCCTGGGAGGGATGGCAGAGTCATGGCTGGGTAATCACTCTGTGGGTTTTGTGAAACACAAGAAATCCAGGAAAAGCAGAGCTGGAGAAGGTCACTCACAGGTGACTCTGTCATGGACAGAGAGCCCATGGCAGCAGTGACATTTGGATCTGCTTTTGCTGTCATTTCCTGAGGTACAAGGTAAGTCCCCCTCACCTGGGGCCTGGGAGACTAAGGTGCAGAATAAAGATTAACACTGCCTATAAACACCCTTTAATGCATCACCCTTATTGTTTCTAATGCCTCAGATTAGGTTTGGTTTCATTTTTAAATGGAAATTAGGTCATCATCAACCTTGAATGCTCGTTCTTGATCTACCAGTTACACAAATTATCTATTTGTCTTTGCTGGGCTCTGGTGAGTATTGCTGGGATACCTCCTGGAAATGAACAGCCCTTGGTAATCATTAGTCTTGCTTAATAAACACAGCCCCAGCCAATATCTAACCTGACCTCTAACCACAGAGACCCTAAATAAGCTGATGTTTTGTAAGAGTGAACCTGGAGAAATTACTCAAAGGACTTGCCTCATTTTTTTATTTACTACCTAGTGACATTCAGTTCTTCACCAGCCATCTTCTAGGAAGGTTTTAGTAATTTTAATAGCAAACACACAACACAAGTCCATATATTCATCTGCTTTAGTCCCATTTAACTCTTGCTGAACACAGCTTAGGACTGGAGCTTGGACACAGTTTTTTCTCACTAGAACAGCTATGAAATTTCCCAATCTCTGTGATTACAAAGTCCACAAACATTTCCAGGAAAGGAATAAATGGGGTATTACCTGAATCATTATATCCACAAGTTAACCAAGGAAGGACCATTCAGAGGAGAGTGGCTAAAAAGTAAGGAGGAATTTCTAATCCCCAGCAGTGGTTTGATGGTTCCATATCCCCACCCTTGAATATTCCTCCTGTCCAGACCAGGGCTCTCCATGTGGGACAAGAAGAAGTTGGAGGAAAGAAGAACAAGAAAAAATAAAGCTTCTTTTGTCTTCAACAGATTTTATAGCTTCTGTTTAGCATTTCAATGAAATATTTACTTTTCTTGTACTTTATGCTTTAATTATTCATTACTGAAATCAGTTTAAAGAGCTGCCATGCTCTTAAATGAAGTTCTAAAAGCGATACCTTGGAGCTCCCCATTTATTGTAGTTTAGTGACTTTCATCTCAAGCCTGCTCTGACAAACTCACTGCAGACACCCCATGAGGAGCTCCTGTGAGGGCTGCCTACAAACCCCAGGCTGAGGCAGCAGCAGAGGCAGAGCTGGCTCAGTCTGCTCCTGCAGGATGGGGAAAGGCCAGCATCGTGTCTGACTGCAGGGGTCAAACACCCCTGGGGGACATGGAAGGGTCTGGAGTCACCGTGGGTCCACCACACAAGTGGCAGAGATGAGCAACATCCAACTTTAAAGGCAAAAGAGAGGGGAAAAAAGAGCACAGGGAATGCTGAGAGAATACTGGCTCCATGGCACAGCTGGGAGCAGGACATGGACAGGTTCCTCCACCCACAGCCAGGTCCCTGTGTGAGAGGTCTGCAGCACATGAAAGACCCAGACAGAGGGTCTGCAGATAAACCCTCATCCCCCCACACTCAGAAGAGAACAGCAAAATACAGCTCAGAGCAGCAAAACACAGCTCAGAACAGCAAAATACAGCCACAGCAAACACAAGATTAAAGTTCACCCAATCACAGCAAGATGTGTGGACAATCCAAAACCCTGCTGGCACTGGCAGGGCCTACCGATAAAATTCCTGCCTAAAACTTCTCAGTTTGTCTTCACAAGGAAAACCAGAGCTGTCATCACCTCACCTTGGCTAACCCAGGGCAGCTTTCAGAGGCAAAGTCCCTGCAAATGGTGCTGCTTTTGACAAATTACCGTGGTCAGACCAGCCTGGAGGTCCCTATCACCTGCCAGCATCTCTGAAAATGTGTTCCCTGGTCTCTCCCGAAGTGCAGCTGGTGGCAGTGATGACAGCGAGTCCCAGCCGCTGGTGCCAGCATGAACACAGAGATGATTTCAGCTCGCAGTCCAGCTCAATATCACTCTGGAGGGAGAGGGGAATAGGAACAAGCAGACTACACTGGTCAGTGTGACAGTCATTTGTCACCAGCTGAACTCTTGTCAGGTCTGGGGCACTTCATTTTTTTCACTTCTTCAGCGTCACAGCAGTGGAGATGATTGAGAACAACCCCGTGGTGGCTGTGCAGATCTGCAGAGAAGGCTCCCAGGAGGGACAGCAAGATGCTCACTGGGGTGGGTCAGGAAGGCAGCAACGGAAATTGGCAGCACAGGTTTGAGGGGGGTTCTTGTCAGAACCAAACAGAACAGTTTGGGTAGGAAGGGACTTCAGGATTCCTTGGGCAGGGACTCCTCCCACCATCCCATTGCTCTGAGCTCCAAACAACCCTGGGCACACCAGGGATCCAGGGGCAGCCACAGCTGCTCTGGGCACCCTGTGCCAGGGCCTGCCCACCCTCCCAGGGAAGGATTCCTTCCCTCCATCCCATCTATCCCTGCCCTGCCATTCCCCTTTTATCACCACATGTCATTGTAAAAAGCCCCTTTCCAAAACACGCTGCTGTTATTTCATGAACAGTAGATACAATATAAAATCAGACCCTGAGAGTAATTACGAGGTTCAGGATAATGCTACTATTATTTCTGGGGCTGAGTTGCTCTATCTGGTGTCTAATGCATCTCAGAAGCTCATTATTAATCTCAAAAAAGAAAAAAAAAAAGTGTCTCTATCTAATTCACTAACTGTGAATACTAAATATTTCAGATTGTGTTTTGTTTGTTGTCGTTTTTTGAAGAACTCAAAATTTTCAAAACATCTAGAGGGCTCCTAAGGAATAGCATAAAACAAATACTTTGCATTTTCAAAATTAAAATTCTGGAAGAGGCTCTAAACCTAACACCAAACACTTATGCAACTTGAATTTTAACCATCTTCACATCCTTAATCTTCATGATGTTTAGTACATTACATTTCTTTGACAACTAATCAATCAAAGGCATCATACCTTCTGTAAAGCTGCCAATTTAGTGTCATTTTGCCCTCTCTCAACAACGATTTATTTTCTACAGAAACTTCCTTGTTTATTTTATATATGTATAATTTATATACATAAAAATACAGCAGAACCAAGAGGGAAATAAGAAAAGCAGAGCAGCCAACACAATATTGCACCACTCAGGACTGTCAAGAAGAAACCCATGGCTTCCCATGGATCAACACATCATCGAGGACATCCCCACGCCTCGGTGTCCAACCAGGGAAAGCAGAGAATCGGCTCTAAAAGGACTCAGAAGCTCTGGAAAGAGGCCACGGAGGAGCCAGCAGCAGTAATGAGCTCTGTGAATGAAGAGAGGAGCAGTTTTTCCCAGCTCTGGCACAGGGGATGGCTGTGAAACGCAGTCTGGTGGTTGAGAGCGCTGCCGAAAATAAAACCCCAGCACATCGCTGTTTGTCCAGGGCCTGACATAAATGTCAGGAGAGATCAAGGGAGAGTGGAAAGAGATCAGCGTTAAATACTAACAGAGGCAACAGCACAGAAGTGCTGGAGGAAATGGCAGCTCCAAAATCACAGCAAATCTCCCCCCAACAGGGAAGAGAACACCGAGGGATGCCCACCACGGGCAGGGGAATTCTGCAAGGGAAGGCAGATCCCTCTGCCAGGCAGGTTCTGCCCTCCCTCAAAGCACGGGGGGGTTTTCAAAAAGAGATCGATTTCCTAAACAGGAACAACACCGCAGCCTAATTCCATTATTTTCAAGGGACCTGAATTTGAATGGTCTATTCAGGTGTGATGGCACCTTCTGGGAAAAGGAGGTGAGGAATTAATTCTACAAACCACGGTGATTGAGGCCACTTAAGGAAAAAACAACAGGAAAAATCAAATCTTTCACAACAATTCAAAGAACCACCCCTAAAGCACCCGACAATCACAGAGCCGATTGTTCTTGCAGGAGCACACCTGGCTCCAGCCCTGACTGCCCATCCTGGGAATCCACAGCTCTTCCCACAAGCTTCAGGCTACTCCTGGGAGCAGGATTTTCCCAAAATAACCCCAGGGTGAGGAATGCAGACTCAGGGCTTGCTCTGGCTAAGTGCTCTGGGGGAGTGGGGCAGGGACATCGTCCCCTTGCAGAGCCTTGGAAAGGCTGGAATGATGGTTGGATGCAAGGGATGCCAGCACTGACTGGTATAAAGCTGATATAAAGATACATCCAGCCTACGAGCCTCCCCCTCAGAGTGAAAGCAAACCCATCCCACACCATGGCAGCACTGCTCTCAACCAGGAAGAATCCAAGGATTTCAAACGTGAGGCTGAATGACAGACTGGGAGAGAAGGGGAAGGGAAGCTCCCACCTGCAGGAAAGGCTCACAGGTGCTTTTAAACTCATTAGCAGAAACCTGCACAGGAATATAATAAAATTCAAAATTCAAATACCCAGTTAGGGAGGGCAGCTGGGCACACAGCAGCCTCCCAGCTCCCAGGATATTGGTTTCAATATCCAATTATTGAATGGCCATTCATAAACTTTACCAAAACTTCCTGGTCACCTCCTCACTCCCTGCCAAGCTGGGGAGCAGTGCTGAGATCTGGGAGGGCTGCACAGTGACCTTCCCACACCACATCAGCACCCATAATTTGATGAGTTAACAGCTCCTCCTGCTGCTTTTGAATACATATCAAATGACTTCTGAGCTACCACTCAAGCCTTGAAAGCTTCTATCAACCCACCCTAGAGCCAGCTCCAATTTGGTGGGCTGGGCACAGAAAACCTGCAACACTGCGAGCCCTCAAGATAAAAACCTCTGCCTAAAAATTACTGCACCAGCACCTAGAAAATGAAATTAAATGGTCCAAGGTCACAATGGGCCTAAAAGGCCCACACGTAATTCCCACCTTATTTCCATAAGTTGAACCCAACACCTCGTGTTCAGAAATTCTTCCATTTCCTCTCTCTGAGACTTGTAATTCAATTATTCCCTTACACCGTGCAAACTGAGACATAAAACTTTGCCCAGAAACTATAAAGGATGTATTTCTATGCAATAAGATGTATCAGAGTCCAGATTGCATTAGTTTCCTCAGTTCTGATGACGTTTCAGGGGTTCTTGTGAACATCACAAACAGCAACTCCTCTGCTCCACGTGTCACCCCAAAAGCCAACCATGGCTGGGCAATCTCTGCCTGGTCCTGCCTGTCCCACCTCAGGAAGGCTGGCCAAGCCTAGAACTGGTTTTAGCTGTCTGTGAAAGGATCAGCGAGGAATATCCCAGAGCTGGACATCAGTGAGGGGAAGAGAAACCATCAGATATAAACCCAACAAAGAAATGCAGACATATTTATCAACCTGCACTCTCCACCCTCCAGCCTGTGTAGCTCAGGCAGCACCTTAATCTGGCATCTATTAAAAGGTGTAAGACAACACTGCTCCACCACTGGGGTCCTGAGCCACTGTGCTGGCAGGGGACATGTCCCCACAGCTGTTCCTCCTTCCTCTGATTCTAATGAATCCTGTTTACTCCTCTCCTGTGCACCTCCAGGCAAAAATGGCCCTTTAGCTACTGTACATCTTATTTGTCCTTGCTTTTGCAATAAGCACTCACATCAATGAGTGTTTAAAACACTGCAAAATTCAAAAGAAACTCCCCTAGGTGGTCTATGCATACAAATAAGTATATATTTTGCTTTTTTCATAAAAAGACACCCTGCAGGTTTCAAGCTCCTCTCACTGCAAGAGATATTCTCAGACAACAAT